>OW052220.1:26014816-26405890 GCA_932526605.1 Nephrotoma flavescens | reverse complement strand
TATATATATATATATATATATATATATATATATATATATATATATATATATATATATAATATATAGGGATATATATATAGGGAAGTTGATCGTAAAAATAGTTGAAAATAAAAAATACCACATTGACTTTGATTTTATATACAAAAAATGGGTAGATCTTCATACTCAAACGACTTTTGCAAGGAAACAAAAAATAACACAAGTACAATATTTTTGTGTGTTCAATAGAATTAAATGAGGAAAAATTTAAAAAAAAAAAAAATAGGTTTTTGAGAAAATTTCAAAATACTATTTTGGCGGCCATTTTGAATGGGAAGAGTTGAAACATGGTACCAATTTTATAATTTTGTTAGAATCCCTATTCATTTATCTTTAAAATGGGCCCTCGCTTATAAGTATCGGATAATTAGTTTTCGTTTTATAGCTATATATACAAGATTATTTTTATCAAAATTTGACACCCTGTAACTTTAACAAAAACAACTACAAAATTGTTTTTGTTCTACAGTTTTAATTTTAACAATTACTTCACATTCAAAACATAAAAAGTAAAAAATTTAAAGACGACTTCCGGTTCCATATACCAAATTTGTGATTTGACTTATTTTTCGTCATATATATAATTCGACTGTACGTATGCATATGACTGAACTACTCCTAAACAGCTGAACCGATTTTAATGAAATTTTGAGTGTGTATTTGAGTAAGTCCTTGGATGGTTTAGATTCACATTTGGACTCGGTGGTGGCACTGCAATACGGTTCTAGGATTTTTTTTTGTTTTCTGACGACAAAATATTTTTTTTTTGTATTTTCACATATCAGAACATATAACTCAAAAATTGTACACCCCCACCATCCATCAATATTTATAGATATAATTCTTATGTAAGATTTTTTGTAATTAAACTCCTCCCTAACGGCTAAACTGATTTTACTGACATTTTGTGTGAGTTTGAGTGGATTCCTGGATGGTTCAGATTCAGAATTGGACCCGGTAGATGACACTGCAATCGGGATCTAAAAATTTTTTTTTTGTTTTTTGACGATTTTTTTTTGATTTTTTTTAGATTTTCCGCACATCAGAAGATATAACCCCAAAATTTCACCACCCCCACCCAACCACGCCGCACACCCAAAAAATTTCTGTATGTATGTGACTGAATTCCTCCTAAACGGCTGGACCGATTTTAATGAAATTTTGTTTGTATATTTGAGTGGGTCCCTAGATGGTTTAGATTCACAATTGGACCCGATCGGGGTCTAGAATTTTTTGTTTTTTGACGACATATTATTTTTATTTATTTTTTTGTATCTTTCACATATCAGAACATATAACCCCAACTATTTTTTGTTCAACTAAGGCAATCCTCCTTAACGGCTAAACTTATTTTAATGGCATTTTGTGTGTGTGTTTGAGTGGATTGCTGAATGGTTCAGATTCAAAATTGGACCCGACAAGTGGCACTGCGATCGACTTCTAGGATTTTTTTTTGTTTATTTTTTTCAAAATTTTTTGCATATTCAAACATATAACCCCAAAATTTTAACACTCACCACCACCCAATCTTATATCGACAGTACGTGAGTATGTGACTGAACTCCTAATAAACGGCTGAACCGATTTTAAAGAAATTTTGTCTGTGTATTTGAGTGAGTCCCGGAATGGTTAAGAATCACAATTGGACCCGGTAGGTGGCACTGCGATCGAGTTCTTTTGTTTTTTGATGAAATAATTTTTTAATTTTTTTTTTGTATTTTTCACATATCAGAATATATTGTTTGTAATGTTGAACGTGAAGATATAAAGCCGGTAGATGAAAATCAGGGATGCAACGAATGGTGATTACAGATGGAAAACTTAAATGTTGTAGATGGCCAGTTAATGAAATGTAGAAACAAAAACTCTGCGAGCACTGATTGAATTTTGTATTTATTTTAATTTTATTAATTTTAATGAACTTAAAAGCACATGAGCTTTTACACTTATAGATTTATTTATCATTTTGTTAGCCAGTCTTACTGTTCGCCAGATTTGAAGAGAATAGAATGTTTTAATTTTTTAATATGCAATATTTTACAAATTATACGTTAACTTACTGTCATGTTTGAAATCTGATAATTGACGTAGGTTGTAGCAAATTAAAATTTATAAAGGTACTATCAATACTTTAAAATAAAGTACTAATACGATGAAGCTCATTACAATATAAAACGCACTCATCGTATACTACTCTAGTGCAATAATAAATATGAAAATAATGACAGCTTGAATAATAAGTTTTTGTTTACAAAGTGATCGCACAGTTATACAAAAAAGATAAGTATATAAATTAAATTTATCAATATAACTTATTAAGCTCTTAATTTCAGCTAATTGTTAATTGGATTAACTTTACAATGGTTGGTAAGTATAACTAAAATATTTTCTTGATTAAATTAATTTTGTTTACTTTTAGGTAATGGGTCTATTTTTTAATTCAACCCGAGCAAGCAGGCTTACCCCGGGTAGTGTACACCGAGCACAGGTTGTACTGGGTAAAATTATCCAGTGTGTCTAGAATAATAAATTGTTTTTTATTTTGCATGTACGAAGACACTGACATTAATTTCAGAGTAAAATTTGAAGAACCGAGTATGCACTGTGTAAGCACAGTTCACAAATTAAAACGCAGTGTATCGAGTAAAATTACCCAGGTTGAATAAAAAAATACGAAGTATTTTTGACAGCGCACTGCCTGCTCGGGATGAATTAAAAAATAGGCCCAATATAAAATTTATGTGAAAGGTTTAAAAATAAATTGTGAAGTAAACATAAAACCTAGTGTTGTTATTTCTCCAAACATATATGACACCAAAATTTTTCCACCTTCTAATCTTTGTATATATAATTATTCTGTAATTATTCCCTCCCCTGGCCCGAACGACAGCTTTTATTCGATGCTGCATTGATTTCACCAAAGTTTCCATAAAATCATGAGGTATCACCTCCCATTCATTTATGATCGCCTGTTGCAGCTCCTGGAGACTCGTTGGAGCAACATCTCTGGCACGAACCCTTTTTTTCCACTCGTCCCATAAATGTTGGATGAGATTAAGGTCCGGGCTTCGAGCTGGCCACTCCATAACAGACACATCCACCTCTTGAAGGTACTGGTATACTACACCAGCCGTATGCGGTCTCGTATTATCCTGCATAAACAGAAAATCAGGTGACCAGGTCTTTTCGGTCAATTCGCAAAGACTTTAATGTATATGGATGTGGCACGATTTTTCACGTGGAACAAATAGTCTAAAATGTGGGACCGACGAAAAAATTGTATGGGAAATACATTAAGCAGATTATACACAGTTCATCCAAAGCAACGCGAATGCTTCTTCTTGCTTTTGTTGTTGGCTAACGTTCCTGGACCGAGGTCCTTCCATTACTTGAGAACAGTCAATGGTATTTTATACGATACGTATCACAATGCGTGTTGCGAATTGCATCAATCCTCATCAAATTCGCCAATTATTCGCCATATTGTTAACGACATCTTTTCCGTCGCAAGCTTCTGTCCTCTGGAAAAAATATAAAGATTCAATGAGCAATGACATTCTACATCGCATTCGGACCGCTGATCAAAATTCCAATATTTATTTTTCGCCAGAAATATATAACGAGGCATTAATAAAGATTGAGAATATTTGCATTCTCATCTCGAATATGCCACTCAATCATTTTGGTTTTTCATGGCATCGCCTGACCGCCCAGCAACAGACATCATCGACAGCGATATTCAGGGCGAACAACAGTTGCATGCGGACTCTATGACAACTTTTGTTGCAAATAATGAGCAACTGCTCACTGCTGAACAAAAGAACATATACGATAGAATTAATTTGTCAATTGCAGCACAAGGCAGATTCTTTTTTTTTGGACGCACCAGGCGGCACTGGCAAATCATTCCTCATCTCACTGATACATGCGCGCATTCGAGCACAAAATCACATTGCGTTGGCAATTGCTTCATCAGGTATTGCAACGATTTTGCTTGATGGTAAACGGACTACACATTCAGCACTCAAGTTGCTATTGAACGTTTACACAAATCCAGACGCAATGTGCAACATAATAAAAGATTCCAGTATGGCTAAATTTTTGCAAAATTGCAAAATTATTATCTGGGATGAATGCACTATGACTCACAAGCCTTCACTTGAAGCTCTCGATAGAACCATGAAAGATTTCAACAATAATATCAGACTTCTCGGTGACGCTCTATTGTTGCTGTCCGGTGATTCCAGACGGACATTGCCGGTCATTCCACGCGCTACATATGCGGACGAAATTAACGCATGTTTGAAACATTCATACCTATTGCGAAATGTCAGTACATTACGCCTTAACTAAATATGCGTGTTCAACTGCAAAATGATCCGTTGGCGCTGTCATTCTCCGAACAATTGTTTAACATTGGCAATGGGAACTGGAATTTTTTCCAGGGGTGACCATCTCCATGACATAACAAACGGTAAATTTTTAGACATTTCCAAATTTTGAAATCAGTAAACATAATTAGCGTCCCAAAATGAGATGAAGAATGAGAATGACATGAATATAGTAATGTTTTGGAAGTTAGCTCCTTATACGAATTCTTCATTAAATCATTCAAGCTGGATGAGGAGAAATTAATCTTAAACTTACATTTTCATAAAACCAACAACGTCCACTCTTATTAAAAATTTAATCATTAAATATATTTGAATCTTTTAATTCGTTGGCGTTTTTTGCAAAATATCCACATCATTGCAAAAATATAAAAAACTTCCATGGAAGCTGCCATTTCCAGTACACAAAACCAATTCTGTTTATTTTTCAAAATTCGGCATTTCCAGTAAAATTTTAAAAATAATCTAAACTAGTTTTGTTTGTAACTCAATTTATAATATTTTTGTTTTAATCATTTTTTCGTAAATGTATACTTTCCAAAACATTTGCAAAAAACGAAAAAGCTTTAATGGAAGGACCGGTGTGAAAATTTTGGACAATTGTTTTTGGACAAAAATTTATGCGAGTGTTCTTTCTGAAGTTTTTCGACACCATTTTATTTCTTGGACAAAAATTTATGGAAGTGTGCAATTTTAACAGTGTATTTATTTTATATTAAAATAATTCGAAAAAAATATAATAAATATTGAAAAAAAAAAAAAACAAACGAAATTGTTTGACATTAAAAATCTAAAATGCTCATTATTAGAAATTTTTAAGTAAATCACATACCATACTGTATAAAATGATAAACCAAATAGCAAAAAATCTCAGAGATTGGCTCGCATAGTGACTATAAACGTTCGAAACAGGATTAATTTTTCATTTGGTCATCATATCGAGATAAGGCTTACTGATTTGAATAACTCAATGTATACATTTTTGAACGTATACTGTCAGATTGCAAGCCAATATCTGAGATTTTTGCTATTTGGCTTAGAGTAGTGGAACATTCGTGGAAAAATTCGATTCACGAGCCTTGGTCATCATATCGAGATAGAGCTTACTGATTTGAATAGCCTAATGTATCCACTTTTGAACGTATATAGTCGAATATGCAGACTGACTGTATTGGTAACGCTTTAAAAGGCTGTTTTGGTAACACTTCGATCCAAGAGCCTTCTTTTTCATTTTGAAATGGGGCTAAACGATTTAAATAGCTCATTGTATCCCTTTTCGAACGTATATAGTCACTATGCAAGCCAATCTCTGAGATTTTAACTATTTGGTTTATCATTTTATACAGTATGGTATGAGATTTACTTAAAAATTTCTAATAATGAGCATTTTAGATTTTTAATGTCAAACAATTTCTTTTGTTTTTTTTTTCAATATTTATTATATTTTTTTCGAATTATTTTAATATAAAATAAATACACTGTTAAAATTGCACACTTCTATAAATTTTCGCCGAAGAAATAAAATTGTGTCCCAAAAACATCACAAGGAACATTCACATAAATTTTTCTCCAAAAACTATTGTCCAAGAACTTCACACCGGTAATGGAAGGTGCCACATCCGGTGGACTGATTTTTGACAAAAATTACTGGAACCTCCCAGTTTATGCAAGAAGGGTTTTAGTATGTTTTTTCCCAATAAATAAATCCACCTGAAAATCAGTGCCCGGTCGTACACAATGCAAACGTTTAACGAAAAAATTGCAATGTGCATAATTCCTATATATGGGAATGAACAAATGCGGATGGGATGGTAAGAGCATCGATTTTTTTTTAAAGCCATTAAATATTCGCAACACAAACAAATTTCGCAAGCTACACGTAAGTAAATTACACATTATATCGCAAAAATGCATCGTACACAGGTGCAAAATTTTAAATATTTCATTAATAGCAAAATCGAACATTTTCTGCTATAAAAACTCGCGCAAAATATTTACTATTGAATACAGGTTTACCAAATATTAACAAGAGTTGACGTACTCGTAAGTTTACATAAATAGTCGGAGGATTAAAGTTTTGTCGAACGATGAAATTTAAAAATTTTAAATTTCCGCATACAAAAATAGGCGAAGGGACAATCATTGAGGCCAACACGTTTTACACAAATCGTTTGAAATCAGTTTGTAAATTGATTGGGACTAATATTGTTGATCCTGGTTTTAAACTTAAGTGGCAATGGTTTCTAATAATGTTTCTGATCCATTCAATTTTTTTATCGTTTGTGTACATGTTATTTACGGATGCTTCGATTAGTTCTAAATTGGAAGCACTTTGTATAGCGGCTATTATATGCCAAGTGAGTATATCTAATTAAATAAACTACTTTACCAATAATTTTGAATTATAATTTTTACTCATATACACAGGGTATACATAAATTGTATACGGTGGCATTATATCCCGGGAATTTCAGTATAGTGTTCGCCAAAATACGAAAACTTCATTTGGCATATTCGAACCATCCAGAATTATCGCAAACACTTAGAAAAATATTTTTTTCCTGTACTGTAATAGTTGAGTTGTTATCTATTGGTTTTTTCGGTGGACTGATCGCTTACTTTTGTTTACCGATAATACTTTGGAAAAAATATGGAATATTCACAACTATATTACCAATGCATTATCCGTTTATTGATTGGCACACCACATTCGGATACGCAATTAATGCCGTTCCTCATGTGTATTCTATGACAGTTGGCCTTGCCGCCATTCTTGCCGCCGACGGTATGTTTGTATTCTTTGTTTTACATTCAATAGCGTATCGTAGAATTTTGGAACAGCGCATCAATGAATTGGACAGAATTTTACTGAAACCGGGGCCCCAAGATAAGGAAGAAATCCAAAAGCAGTTGCATGATTGTATTATGGCTCATCAAGACTATATTAACTACATTTTAACTGTTGATACAGTTTATTGCAGCTGGAGTTTATCGCAACTGGCTAGTAGCGAATTAGTTCTAACTATAACCTTAATACTGACATTGTGGACTAAATGGATCGTGGGACCATTTGGAACATTTATGGGTCTATTTCAGCTTCTATTATATTGTACCCTAGGAACGGTTGTAACTTATCAAGTAAGTTAGTTATTACAAATTTATATCTGTTCCTTAAAATAAATTCTCATTGATCGTTTTGTTAAATTTCAATTTTAGAATGATAAAATTGAAGATATCATTTATGGCTTTATGTGGTATCTAATGCCAGTTAAGGAACAGAAACTCGTTGTATTAATGATATTGCGGGCCCAAAATTCACCAGAGATGACTGTAGGTGGTTTTGCCAAATTAAATGTTGCAACCTGTATGTCGGTGAGTATATAATTCTGGTCATGATGATAGATATGACTTTTTAACAACTTTCTTATATTTCAGTTATTAAAGACCACATACTCCTTAGTAATGATGATGCTCAACTTTCTTTCATAAATTTATTTAACTTATAAAGTGTTTTTCTACGAATATTACAAACTGCTTATGTTACTAAATTAGTTAATTATTCACTTTGTCACAATCACTATATTTAACATTTACTAATTAAAGCACAAAACGCACAATTAAATCGTTTTATTTTACCATGAAGGATATACATATTTGTGATATACTTAGGCGGTGTATTGTTATACTGAGCTAAACAAAAGGGGTCTCTCACAATCTTTGCTGTCATATGGAAACTTCGACACATTTAATTCTCAAATTCGTTTTGTTATACGTGCTGAAGCCTAATGATTTTACTTAATTTATAATTTCCATAGATCAAAAAAAATTGTTTTGACAAAATCTTTAAAATTGAGTTGCCTTTCTGGATTTCGATATTTTACAAATAAATCGACAAAAAGTACGAGAAAGTACAAGAATCTAGATGTTATTTTAATCTAGCAGACGGGGGCCAGAGAAAGATTTCCAAATAATGAATAAAAAAATCCCCCAACATAATTATAATTTTTAAAATAATAAAAGAAATTTTCCATTTTTCTGTGAGTCTAGCAAAACAAAATAAATGTTTACCTTTCCCATAGAACACAAAAAGCTTCATCGTTCCATCAAGTTTCGTAAAACAAAATACCTGAAGTTAAATTTATAAAAATAGAATCGGAAAAAATCTCCAGCACAGATCAAAAGGGAAACAGATTCTACCGTCATGGGAATATGTGCACCTTACAAAAAAAAAAAACCTAAATTAATTAAATAAAAATTGAGTGTATGGGTGTGTGTATGTGTATTTGTGTTTAAAACTACTTGATACATATATAAATAAAAGGATAGTTATTTCGGTTTGCTGGCAAAACATATACAGTATAGACGAAAACTTTTTAATTTAACTTCATTATATTTTTTTTAATTAGGATGTATTTTACGTATTATATGAAAATATGGACTCTCTCGTCATTTATACTCGACGAAGTTTTTAACCTCTTTTTGATATTGGGAAACGTCACATGTGTAAGTGGCAAGTTATATTTTAATTTTCCTGCGGAGAATAATTTTTTTAGACTGCAGACATACAAAAAAAAATGGAGTGGTGAGTATATCAGTTTCACCCTTATCAGTTTTTTGTCAAAAATCGCCATGTCCGCCATAAATTTAGTAAAACTGGATTAGACCGATATATTGTAAATTTAATTTAGTCGTTTTTATCACAAACGAGAAAGCTCCTATATATGGGAGCTGTTATTTCTTGCGAATCGATTTCGGCAATAAATTGTTCAAAGTATAAAGTTAAACCAATAAAATCTAAGACAGAGCTATCAATGACGTATCAATGTGTCTAGGAGGTCAATGCCGATCTTAGAAAAATTCCAACGCCATATCAAGGACTAAATTTCAAATTTTCCATCCTTAAAAATGACCGGAACTCATTCGGGTCCTTACTGAGAAGGACTATAGGTTTTGCACTTCAAATTCACGATTTTGCAAACGATATTCAATTTTTTTAGCTCATTCACAACTTTTTACAAATCAACCTCATTTTTTTGAAAACCAAATTCGTATTTTTTTAAAGTAACTTTTAAAGTAAATTCAAATTATTTTTAAAACAAATTCAAGTTTTAATATTTCAAGTTCGCAAATTTTTACAATTCAAAATCAACTTTTTGCAAAACAAATTCAGTGTCCCAGTGATTTTTGGAAGAAGTTCTGGATTATGTCCACCTAGGATAGAACTCGGTTATTTCGTAACCGATTATATTGGGGTTTAGTATGTTGGATGGAATTGAGATTTTTAAATGATTTTTGGAAGACACAGAAAGGCCGCAGGTACTCCAAAATTTAAGATATAAATGTTAACTACGTGCCCGTGGCACAAACTCCATTATTTCGATCATCCGATTTCACCTTACTTTCGACACTCAATCCCAACTTTGGTCGTCATCGTTATCTGAATGGTCGACCTTCTACTCCATATCGCCTTCATCATCATTTCTTCTAACTCTCCATCATTGCCAACTATTTTGTTTCTCGTTTGTACCAATTTCTGCACGATGTTTTTGCTTAGCTGTCTGGGTTCTTCCACATTTTGCATCAGTTGTTTTTTCGTTGCTTTTGTTCTATGAAATCTTGTCTCATTCCCAAGCCAACACTTGGCGAACATACCCTAACACTTAATAAACATATTTTACTAAACACTTGTTTTTTATTTTGATTAAAAAATTTGTCCAAAAAGTTTAAAAAATCGACTTGTGTAATAAAAATTTAGTTATATAGCAGGGAAAGGCAGAAAAAATGAAATAAAAGAAGGAGAAATAAAAAATAGGCAATAAAAATTAATCTATTGATCGTCCCAGCCATCTGTTGTTTATACGGATTTTTTTTCAACTAAACAAGGAGGACAACAGGTAAGCGATTAGTCATCGGCTGAATAACACTAGCTAGCTTGGTATTCACTTTTCAGATAGGTTGAGAATTTTTTCAACAACTTCAGTTTTGTCCATCAATTCTTCTAGGCATGCACTCACTTCATAATATCGCACAGCGTCACAATTATCCGTCACCCGACAGCCGCAGTGGTAATTTTATATAATCGTGAACTTCATTCAAAGTGTCTATAACGAAAGTGGGGTGTTAAGTCAAAGGTCAAAGAAACATATAATATACCAAAAATCAAAAGCAAACTAACATTTGTATACTTTGTGCAAGGACGCCTGAAATCATCAAATTTTTGCTATTTCCAATTGCTGTACTAAATCGGTCACTTCCAAGTTCAATTAGCATTGAACCGTCCGTGCAATAGTGACAAAAAAAAACTGTTTAACCCATTCCAGAATTGCTTTCAATTGTTTATGATCAATAATGTTTCGAATATTTTGTTCGGAATTTTAAAAAAAGAGCGTGAAAATTTTGTTTTTCAAAATCCCGAATGAATAAAATAAGCATGTTGAATGAAAATGAGGTTTTAAATTGATTTTTTGAGAAGTTCTGGAATATGGCCTGCTGGGTTGGTACTCAGCCAATTCTTAGCCGATTATGATGGGGTTGGTTTTGTTGGATGGAAATGGCACTATAAGCTTATTCCAAAATACATTTTATAATCCCATTTCTATCCAATAAATCCAATTCCATTATAATCGGTTAAGAAGTGGCCAATTTTTGTCCCAGGTTGCCATATTCCAGAAATTTTTCCAAAAATCGTTTTATAATCCCATTTTCGTCGGATCCCACTCTAACAACAACATTACGGGATTTTTATAATATTTTATGGAATTTTAAAATATGAGATTTTCAACTACGAGATTTTGAAATACGGGATTTTAAAATCGGACGTTTCAAACCCAACCCAAAACACAAACTTTCGACGTTTTCATAAATTGAAATGTTTTTTTTAAGCTAAATGGGAGATCCTTTTTCGGTAATGCATTTAAGTGTAATTTACTAACTATTTATTTCTTACTTCTTCTATTTATTACTATTCTATTAAACCGACAAGTCGTTGATAAACATTAATAAATAAAAAATAAAACCAGAGCTCGTGGGTTTACTTAATCAAACAAAACATTGGTCCTTCGAGCCGGATCCGATCAGCGGCAATCTAAAGGTAACATTATTTAAGTAAATCGGTGTAACTTATAAAGAAATGAGGGAGCTAGATAGTTTGAAGAAATTGCGGTCCAATGCAAAGGGTAGCATGACGAAGCTTTTAAATTTTGTTAGTGAGTTAAAGTGTGATACTTGATAATTTCATGAGCATCGAAGAGCAGATTATCCGGGCCGATCCTACTGAACAATCCGACCTTAGTCATTTTGAAGACAATTCGTGGATTAGAAAAAGAAGTGTCCTCGATAAAATAATCCAACGCGCGGACACATGGAATGTGTCGCATAATAACCGGACTGATGTAAAATTGCCGAAAATAAATATTCCTGAGCTCGAGGGCGATTTCAAAAAATTCCAGATATTTTTTGATTTGTTTTCGTCTACCATTGATGAAGAGGAGAGTTTAACCTCAGCGCAAAAATGTCAATACTTGAAAGACTTTTTGAAGTGCGATGCAAAACGGTTGTTGCGCAATACCAATGTGACTGAAGCAAATTATAAGGAAGCTCTTTAAAAACTCATAAATCGCTATGATAAAAATCATTAATAACTGTAAACTCGTACTGTCAATTAACAAAGGCGCATACATTTTCTATTCTACAAAAAAGTTCGTGTTTAATATACCATGTCAGCAACCTGTAATACTTGCTCTTCAAACATCACGAAAGGAAGATTTCCGGGTGTAAAATGTGGGGGACCGTGCGAGAAACCTTTCCATATCAAATGTGCTCGCATTTCTGACGATCTTCTGCAAGGCATCAATAATCGATCGATAAATTGGTTATGTGAAGATTGCAGAACAACATCGAACCAATCTATTATGGATGATGATCAGATTTTGTCAGATTCTGGTAATACTAATGTAAGTTTGTCTGACGTCATGATCCTGCTTAAACGTATGGAAAAAAAACTCTCCGCACTGGATGACTTGAAGACCTGTGTAGCTTCGTTAAAATTTGAAAATGATGAAATTAAGTCCAGGATGTATCTTTTGGAGGAACAACTGCTTAAACAAGCCTCAAAACTACATCAATTAGAAGCGGATGTGGATAAACCGATTCAACAACAAAATATTTCCAGCATCGTGATCAGTGGCCTGCCATCTAACCATGAAGACATTCGCAGTCTAATCATTTGTGTTATTAAAAAATTCGGGGTAAATTTGAGTAGTGATGACATAGTATCCGTTGAGGCAATCCATAAAAAAATTATGTCGGCTACAGCAAATCAAAACAATTCAAAGCTTTTGCAAAAAGATTTCTTTATTGTGAAACTAAATTCTACCCAACTTAAAAACAACATTTTGACACAAACACGAAAACACAAATCACTATCAACAGCAGATTTGGATGTCCCTCTACCAATAAATCACCCTGTACAGCGCATCTACATAATGCATAAACTGTCTGCGTTTCAGTCCAGATTATACCGGGAAGCTAATAATATCAAAACACTGTATAAGTATAATTATTTGTGGTGTAAAGCTGGACAAATATACTTACGGAAATCGGCGGAGTCTGATGTTCATCGAATTTATTCGTTTAATGATATTTTTCGTATTAAAAATATCCACAATCCTATTGTTGGCAATACATCTACTTGATCTACCTGTGAATCTGCAATTATATAGTTTGTTAAGTATTACAATTTATTTACCTGTAAAAGCTCAAGTTTTAATTTTTGTTAGTTTACCTTTTGTGTTTTTTATTTACATCTTTTTGATAGATCTTATTCGTATTTTTATCTTGCGTTTTATTGCTTTAAAGTTTGTTACATTGAATATTAATGCTATGTATAATAAACGTAATGGATGTTATTTTTTAGTGCGTTGCACATTTTCTAAATTTCTCAATTCGTTAAATTTTTTTAATCTATATGCGTATATATACTCTTTTATTTTTATGAGTGTACTGTATTTGACATTCTATTTTTATGATTATTGCTCAAATTGGATATATTATATTGGTTCACTTTATCATTATCATTGTATTTGTATGCAAAATATTTTTGATTATCGCCTTTCACAATGTTAAATCGGTATAGTATATTACATCAAAACATTCGGAGTTTAAGAGCAAATTTTGATTTTTTTAGTACATTTATAGCCAGTCTGAAAACCCAACCAGATTTAATTTTTGTTACTGAAATTTGGATTTATTCTCACGAAAGTACCGAATTTGATTTAGATAATTATTATTTTAAGTCATGCTGTAACGATAATTACCGTGCCGGTGGTGTTGGTGTATTTATAAATAAAAATCTGAAAACTAGATCATGTTATAGTTGTAATTGGAGCTCAGCTTATGTTCTTAGGTTGGACATTCAACTAGATACAAATGTTTGGACGTTTCTATGTTTGTACCGTTTTTGTAACAGTGACCCTAACGTTTTTTATGATGATTTGGATAATTTGCTCGCAACAATTAGCAATAACAATATAGTTATTTTAGGTGATCTCAATATCAACTTGTTAAACAACGTAAGCAGTTTTAACTACCAAACATTGCTTGCATCATATGGATTCCTGAGTATTTCTAATAACCCAACTAGGAATTTATCATGTTTAGATCATATGTTCGTTAAATCCAGTAATACATATAACTTTACGGTTGACAATTTACCAATTCATTTTTCGGACCATAATTTAATTTCACTAAATATCTGGGTGGTTTCGAATAGACAAGTAATATACAATAGTGATTATATCTCAAAAGTAAATTACGATAAGCTTAGGGATCGCCTACTAGTTGAAAACTGGGACCTTGTATACAGTGAAAAGGGTTGTAACACAGCATTCAACAATTTCTTAAAAATTTTAAATTCTCATATTGATCTTTGCAAAGACACAATTGCTGTTCAAAACAACAAGAAATTAAAACCCTGGATGAATTCCTATCTTTTAGGTCAAATCAATAAGCTTAAAAAATTTTCTAAAAAATTAAGAAGGTATCCAAATAACGTGCGGTTAGAAAATTATGTCCGAAAACTTTCTAAATACGTGAATAACAATGTCAAACGAGTCAAAAGATTGTACTACAAAGGTAAGTTCGAATCAGTAGGAAACAATTCTAAGCTTATGTGGAAGGAAATTGATATTATTTTGGGACGTAACACATTCACAAACCAATTAACGCAAATTTATAAAAATAAGTCTGAGCATGTTCTTACGGATAAGCAACATATTTGTGATGAATTTAATAATTTTTTTGTAAATGTCTCGTCCGATTTAACTTCTGATCTTAATCAAAATAGTACTCATAACAGAGAAGAGTACAAACGGTTTATTTTTGGTAACCGTGATAACTTCTGTACTTCCTGCTTTTTCGACGATATCAATTCTTTTGAGATTCTTCTTGAAATTAAAAAATTAAAAAACAAACATTCTAAAGGATTCGATATAGACAATGTAATTATTAAAAATTGTATTTGGTATCTGGTTGATGTATTGAAGTTTCTTTATAATTTAAGTTTAATGAGCGGAATCTTTCCTGACATTCTAAAAACAGCTGTTGTTATTCCAGTTTTCAAAAAGCGTGATGCTTTGCAACTGAATAATTACAGACCAATTTCCTTATTGAGTACATTTTCCAAATTATTTGAAAAATTAATAAAACGAAGGTTGGTCTCTTATCTTGATAAAATCAAATTTTTAAATGGCCACCAATTTGGTTTTACAGCTGGAAAATCTACTGAAGAAGCTCTCCTACATTTCCTTAGTAAAATATATTTAGCTGTCAACAACTCTCACAAATGTTCTGCGGTTTTCATGGACATTTCGAAAGCATTTGATACTGTCAACCACGATATACTACTTACTAAATTATCTAGTATCGGAATTAGGGGCCATTTGTTAGATTGGTTTATCAGTTACCTTCGAAACCGTAGTCAAATTGTAAGAGTTAATAAGGTGGATAGTCGTCCAGGCCATCTTAAATGTGGTGTTCCCCAAGGTTCAGTTTTGAGACCTTTGTTGTTTTTAATTTATTTTAATTCCGTTTTTGATATTAATCTAACTGGCTCCGCTACAGCTTTCGCGGACGATTTGGCATTAACCTATAATGCGTCGAATGATCACATTGACATTCAACGCTCTATTGAGAGTGACTTATGCATTCTGTGTAAATGGTTTTTCTTTCACCGACTTGTTGCTAGTGATAAGTCAAAAGTTATGCATTTTGGGCGTCCTGACATAACATTTGATCAAATCTTTATCAAATACCAGGTTCACTCATGTGACAAGAACCTATGTTCTAACCAATGCTTTGACCTACTTTGCGTAAAGGAGTTTAAATATCTAGGCGTTACAATTGATTCACAGCTTAGTTGGACGTCCCACTTAAATAATATCAGGAAAATTGTGATTACTGCCGTGCATAAATTCTATAATCTTCGACCTTTGTGTCCTTCTTATGTTTTGCGAAGGTTATATCATGCTCTTGTAGAATCCATCATAATGTATGGTATAACTAGTTGGGGAGGTATTTACTTTGCTAATATTGTTGATCTTTTTATAGCGCAGAAAAGAATTGTTAAATTAATTTACGCTCGTCCGAAACTTACACCCACAATTCCGCTTTTTCGTGAGTTGAATTTGTTGCCTCTGAGATATCTATACGTGTTTAAAGTATTGAAAATGTTTTTTGTTCGTAGCAATAGTTTTCATAGTCGTATATATCATGCGTATAATACGAGAAATCCAAACAATTTTGTCGGTCTTCGTTGTAGTAATGAGAAGTTTAGAAGATTTTATTTATACATGGCGCCGTATTGGTTTCATCTTTTACCGAATCACATTAAAATGCTTCCATTTGAGCAGAAACATAAATTTTTCAGGGAAGTTCGGATTTGGCTGCTTAGCATTGATAATATTGAGCAATACTTTTAGTAATGAAATTAATCATTTATACTATATCCTAATGAGCCGGAAAATAAATTTACAATATAACTAAAATAAAAACTGAGCTTGTATATAAATAGTATTTGTTCTTTAAAAATTGTAACTTAATTATATTTTTTTAAATGTTAATTTTAATTTTTATAAATTTGCTCCACTGCAGACAAAGTCTAAAGGAGCTCTACTTTGTCTCAAAATTTATTGAAATAAAGCTTTTAAAAATAAAATAAAATAAAAAATAAAAAAATAAAAAAAAAACGTCATACCTTCGTCATACATATCTAGTCGCTATTAAAGCAACCGTCAAATAAATCTCACCGCGGCCAGCATCCGTTCGTTACTGGACATTTCAGATGTAGCATTACGTGGGCTAAAATACGGCGCCACACATTATGGTCACAGTACAGTATAGAGGATCGGAATTTTCCCACTTTGTCTGAATTTTTCAAATTTATGAAGAACCGAACGGATTCGTTAGAAACATTGAAAGCATTTACACGAAAATCTAATCCAGTCATGCCAATGAAAATAAGTAATAAGGTCAACTCGTTCACTATGACCGCGAGCAGTAATAGTGACAAAGTATTATCTTGCCCAATGTGCAAAATCGATGGTCACAATCGAGTGCAAGCAATTCAAAGCCATCCAACGAACCAATGGTCGTATAATATTGAATGGTATGGTCCAGCTGTCTGTGCGTCCAGTTCACAAGGAGCATCCGCAATTTGAAGTCGAAGCATACGTTGTGCCCAAAATGGCCTCATTTGTTTCGGCAAGCGATTTTGACACTGCGATAGATGTGAGCAATTAAACGGGTTGCGCTTAGCAAATCCAAAGTACAAGCGAGAGGTGCGGTAGAGTATAGTACCAAGTAGTTACCGCAGTCTACTATATGGGGTAACGCGCGGCAAACGATTGCAGCTAACTAATCGATTGACAGCAGAAGAGACTTCATTTGGCTGGGTATTGGCCGGTAAAATTGTTGACGAGCCGAAAAATGCAGCATCGTGCTTTAACGTGCTAATTGACATTGACGCATCGTTACAAGCCTTTTGGGAAGTTTAGACAATTCCGAAAAAATGCATGTCTCTGTTTCGGAATGGCGTCCTCAAATATTCCAGCACGACAACCAAACTGCGCGTGGTATTTAACGCGTCCGCAAAGTCAAGTAGCGGCAAATCTTTGAAACATATCTTACTTGTTGGCCCGACAGTTTAATCATCATTATTCGATATAGTACTGCGATTTAGTCAACATCAGTGTGTTCTCACCGAAGACATTGAGAAAATGTACCGCCAGGTATTGGCCGACGAAGAAAGTGTGATGCTGCAACACATTATCTGGCGAAGCAAGCCTTAAGACCTTGACATATGGCACCGCGTCGGCGTTATTCTTAGCAACAAGATGCTTAAAGGAATTAGTGATAACGAATCCGGAGCAGCATAGAGCAGCAGCAACATCGATAACAAGAGATATCTACTTGGACGACTTAATGACAGGGGCAAGCTCGATCCAGGATGCATTGAAGAAAAGAGTATTTTGGCGATTCTACAGTCTACAAAAAATCAATATGCGAAATTAAGCGAACATTTGGCGATATACCCGATACAATGGTCAATCTGAGAATTATGGAGCATCCCGAGGCAATTAAATTTTTGGGCTTAGAACGGAGTGCCAAATCCGACGAATTCATTGCAAATTTTGAGAGCAGAATAAGTCATACCAAGAGATCGAGTTTGGCAAAATCGAGTCGAATATTTGATCCACTGAGATGGTTAGCTCCCACGATTGTCCGGGTAAAATATTATTTCAAACCACCTGGTTACAGGTTATCAAATGGGACGATGAACTTTAAGAACCAACCAGAAGTCAATGGGTAGGATTTTGTAAAGATTTTAAGAGCCTGCAACAAGTACAAGTTCCCAGATGGATTGGGTCGCACGAATCAATTGAGCTACATGGATTCTGTGATGCCAGTCGGGTCGTTAGAGGAAACACAATAATTACACGTCTTATATCAGCCACAACGAAAGTAACACCGATCAAGCAGCTGAGCATACACCGGTTTGAACTTAACGGTGTTTTTTTCTGACAAAACTTATGTTGGTTTTATGTTGGTTTGGAGTGACTCAAAAATAACTCGATTGTCTGTCAGCACATCCACGAGAATGGCCAACAATTTGTTGCCAATCGAACTTCGGAGCATTCAAGCCATTTTAAACGAGAGCAATGCAACCATGTGAGCTCAGCCGAAAGTCTTGCTGACTGCGCCTCCCGCGTAATAAAGGCAACTGATTTATTGAAAATCGAGCAATGGTTGATTAGACCACGATGGCTAAGCACAGCGAGAGAAAGTTGGCCACCACGAGTAAAAGCTTCAGCTTTTTTAAAATGTCGAAAATATTAGCATTTATGAGTCGGTTCTCTCGTAATTGTCGAATGTCCGAGAGTCACAGAAACACCACGTCAATGAGCCCATCCGATATCGAAGAGGCGTTTGCCAGTCAACATATCGAGCAAGTTAATGGTACTAAATCCGTTCATCGACAAATACGGAATTTTACGGGTTGGCGGTAAGCTAAAAAATTTGGCGGCACCGTATAATACTAAACACCCGATGATCCTGCCATACAGATCAGCAATTATCAAAGCACTCGTACGGGATTACCATACCAGGTTCTATCACGCTGGCATTAGTCTAACTGCAAACTTACTACGGGGCAAATTTTGGGTCATTAAAGCAAAGGATGCAGTTCGAGAAGTTATACGAAAATGTATTCCGTGCATAAAACAAAGGCCAAATCTCGGAGTACAATTCATGGTTGTTCTGCCATCTGACAGGGTCAATTTTGCGGCGGCGTTTGTAAATGTTGGAGTGGATTATGCGGGTTCATTTAAAGTTACACCGGTAAGGAGAATGGGCCAAACATCAATCAAGCCATATATATGTCTAGTTGTTTGTCTTAGCACAAGAGCGGCACACATAGAGGTTGTGGGAGATTTAACAACGCAAAGTTTTCAGACTGCTTTTATTCGTATATGACTGCAAGAAGAGGCTTTTATCGGGCCATATAATAACTAATATCGCTTCTTTTCTTTTAATGCATGAGATAACATGGCACTTTAATCCACCAAGTGCTCCGCATATGAATGGCCTTTGGGAAGCGGTGGTGATTCAATTTTGTCATTAGACGAATTTAGCACTCTAATGGCGGGTATAGAGAGTATCCTAAATGCCCGTCCGCTATATGCGAGTTATAGCAACCGATGACATAGATATGACATAATATTAAGTCCATCCCACTTCGTTATCGTTTTACTTAACCGTTTGAGTCCCAGGAGGTAATGGAAACTTATTACATACAACGTAAAACCATCTGTGGTGAAAAAGCAAACAACAAAAATAAACTTCAACGTATAGATAACAATCGCTTCTTGTATTTGTTAGATAACGCGATTTCTCTCGTCGCTCCGTCACATTTATTTATTTTACTTTCTCGACATAAAATTTCAACAGCGCGATTGCAACGTAGGGTATAAAGGGGAATTCTTTGAATTCGTTAAACGCAGGGTCACGAGATTTGGAAATATTTTCCCTTTACTAAAAAACAAAACATTTTTTTATGAAGTTCAAATAATCTCGGCGATTTCAAACTATTGCCGCAATCCACACTACTTGTACAGTAAATGGGTTAATAACTCTAAAAAATTATAACATAATAAGGGATTCAAGATTTGTTATTGCGGATAACGAAGTGTCCCTACTAGAAATTAGTATTTCTCCACCTGTTCGCAACAACTGTATCATTTTGCGTGATTTTTTCTCCCCAACTAAAGTATATCCGAGCATATTTGTGTACCACAGAATCTAGGTTAATGTTGACATTTATATGCCAATACATTTTAAAATTTCACGAAACTGTATCCTCCTCTATATATTTGAGTAACATAATTAGCATAAAATAAAATTCTAATTTTGTTTTAATATTCATGTTCGAGTCAAACCGTAAAAATGAAAACTGAAAACAAATTATGGGTGTGCCACTCTCGTAAAAACACGTTTAGTGCGTGTTTATCTATTTTCTATTCACATATGTGACTGCCCTATATACATATGTACATACATATCTACATAAACTGAAGGACCATAAAAACTATCAACCATATTATGTTTTATATGCGATACATAAAATATTTTTATGCTTCACCATGTTAAATTTAATATTGTCTCTGGTAATCAACAGACCAAACACAAATCACAACAGTGCCGAGTAAAAATCAAAGTTCAGACAACCAACCAAAGTATGAAACGAAAATTGTACACGAACAGGAAATAAAAAGCTTTTGTAGAGCTTTTTTATTACACCCCATTTTTTGATGTTATCCAAATAGTTTTTGCTTTGATTGGAAACAACCGCTTTTTGATGCAACAATTTGTTGTATAATTTATCAAATAAAAAACCTCTTAACGAGGTAAATGTTCGAGTGACGAAAGCCGAATTCAATTCACAAAATTTCTGATATCAAATTTGTGCCGAAAAAAACAATTGCATTCGATTTGTCAACGATTTTTCGGAATGTTAATGCATTCAGCGCGTTGTTGTTGAACATTTGGAAAAATCGTTAGCAACCGTTATTCTTGACAGCTAGAAAGCAAAATGTAAACAAACGCGCCGAATGCACTAACATTCCGAAAAATCGTTGACAAATCGAATGCAATTGTTTTTTTCGGCACAAATTTGATATCAGAAATTTTGTGAATTGAATTCGGCTTTCGTCACTCGAACATTTACCTCGTTAAGAGGTTTTTTATTTGATATCAATGATTTTGGCACGGCAAATTGAAGATGAATTGAATTGCGATTCGTTTTATTGTTGTCAGTCAAAACAGTTCATACACACACTCGATAGCACACAAGTGGCCGCTACGTGTTAGTGTGCCTTAAGTCATATTCATACGACGGATAAAATCCGGGATAATTCAACAATTTTTTTGCATGTTTCTTGCATGGGAGGAGTGGTAAGATCTATTTTTTTAAAGAAACCATCATAAAGATTAAAAAAGTATCGATTTTATGCAAGGAGATTGTTCGATGTTTTTGGTGATTTTTTCGATCACCTCAATTTGTCAGTTTTTTCATTTTTTTTGTTATGAAAAAAGAGTCACTGGTAAAAATTCTCTTAGCAATGATAATAATATGATGTATTTATATTTGTTTCATTGTAATACGTTGATTCACTATCATTATGAACCGCAACGGACCGATATTAGGGTGCATTTGAGCCAAAAAATGAAATTTTGCAAAAAATTAAGGTGGCTTTTAAGTTATGGAGGTCAATATCTAAAATATACGAGTTTTCTGGGACAAACGGTTGATGTCATATTGTAGGTGAGATTTGTGGCTAATAATCCTGAAAATATGAACCAAAAGTCTTGGGCTCATTTTTTAGCAATTTGGCCGAATGTGGCCGGCCGATTTCGCATTTTTCAGTTTTTTGGCCAAAATGACCCTCCAACCTAATTTTTTGAATTCTTTTTTTTGCTATTTGATAGCTGGCGTCAATACCTTTCCAACGATATGCATATGTCTAGGATATGTCGAATAGATTCAGCACTGTGGACGTGGCAAAATGGCCAAAAATGGCCGTTCAGAGGCCGGCCGCGGCCAACATGGCGGCCAAATCAAAAAGTTGTAGAACAAAAGTTGCTTAGTTTTTTAAGTACTACAACCCCTGAAAATATGAGATCAAATAAAAGAGGTACGGACAAACAAACATATATACCAAAGCAAGATTATATGGTGACGTCATAGAAAAATTTAAAATTGTCATAACTTTGGTCAAAATCATCCATTTTGGACGTTTGATGTGTCGTTAAATTGGTATTGAAGTCTACAATCATAATTTGCCAGTTAGAAAATAATTGGGGCCTTTTTTGGGGCAGTTATACCCGAAAAACTGATTTTTTGGGGCAATTTTCGGAAGGTCATATCTCCACTCAATGTTGGTAGAAATTCATTTTTTATACATTATTTAGGTTTATTTTTCAAGGCCTTTCCAATGGTATATAACATGATCCTGGCGGCCTTAAAGGGAAAAAGTTCGAAACTTGCTGTATAATATACTTCGTTCGACTTCCAGCACAGTAGGTGCTTTCGTCACTCGTTTGGACTGCCGTCCAAAGTGATACGAAATTAACATTTTGTTATATGGTGCTGTGGGCTTGGTAGGAGTAGCACGGTTTAATATTTTGTATAAAAAAGATCCTTAATTTTTTTTTTACACGCAAGATGTACGCGATTTTCTTTTCTTTTCGCTGCAGTGCAACATAACCCTGGCTAATAATTTATCCTAAAAATATTTGTACCCGGAAGCCAAAACGCCTATCAAATGTTATATTTGGCTTACCATACAAAATATTCACTTTGAAAAATTGATTGATGTTTTATTTGACATATCCCTACATACAACCCGTATATAATAAAACAACAAAAGGCAATCTGGGAAATCTGCGCGCATACCAGCATTGTAAAAATAATTCCGTTCTTGTTTATCTTGTTGTGTATTCTATTATCCAAACATAAGTTTGTTATATTATTGTTATATTATTATTTGAAGGAATCTCGACAACAAAAAAATGTCTGAGTATACGACACATCCTTAACAGGTGGATTATATTCAAACGTCACTGAGAGTAGTACCCTACTCATTTCGCATTACATTTAATACCCAGTAAATAAGTAGGGCAAAAATTCATTAACACTTTCATGGGCAATGCGTCAATTCAAGTACGTGATTCACCAATTTGGTTTTGGAGACGTACACATGAAAAAGTTACACCTACATAAGATTTTCTAAGAACAAACTTTTCTTTTTATTTACTTAACATTTATTTTTTAGTTTTATGTTTGTTATCTCAAATCAAAAGTTGAGTGTATGACGAAATTTGTTCGTTTGAACATCTTAAAAAAGCTATACGCAACATTTTTTTTACTTTCTCATTTTTCTATACATAATGGTGGAGATAAACTCTATATACGGATATGTAAAAGCCAGCCCCTATTCTCAGTTGAGTTACACGCGCACACACACATACCATAAAGACATTTGATTTGAAGACGGATATAAATCAAATTTTCAATTAACGTGAAAAAATGTGATAATTGATTGATAATCTGATAACTTTTTTTGAAACTTCTTGTGATTTTTTTCGGTATATGTACAACACGCACAATTTCCTTAAGCCAACGAGATAATTTAGAGTCCCTCGAGAGAAGGGAGTTTCTAAGTAGGGTAGACCAAAATCGAAATATTTTACATCGCACGGTCGGCTCAGCAATTGGTGTAAAGGTTCAATAATTTCGATAAGATTTGGTCTATTGTGAAAATAGCCCAAATTACCATCCCCGAAAATAGAAAATGTTGCTTATGGCAATATACAAGTTTATGTATATTTAATTAACAATTAAGCAATAAATCAAAATTTGGGTATAAATATTTCCGAATAGAAGTTAATAAATAAAAATATTATGAGTTTCCAAAAAATATACTGACAACGATTTTCCATGGTGTATAGAGTTTCAGCTTAGGTCTTGTGATCTTTTGATGAAAGAAGATTTAAAGTAATTTTTGTGACGTTTCTAGAATTTTTCTATGAGGTTGAGTTGAAATATAGTCCCTCAAACTATAAATCTTTACTTTAAATTTCCCTCTATCGCCAGACATAAGCTGAAAGTCCACCCAACCCATAGTCGCTGCGTATTATGAACCATATTTAAACTCCAACCTTATATAAAAATTCTGAACAATTCACAGAAATTTCGTTAAAACTTCTTCCATCACCATCACTTACAAATTTTCTTCCATCACTAGACGTAAGTTGATAGTCGGGGCAAAGAATATTTGCTGAGTTCGAAGAACAATGGGGTAGATACTCGAAGAGCAAGCGAGCAATTTGCTTTGCTGAAATCCTGACCGATCAATTAACTTTACCATGGAAATTTATATTTCAAATTTTATTTTTGCGTTTTGAAAGTAGAATACCATTAGGATTGAGGATCTTGTAGCTTAAGAAATCGAGTGAATTTGTACCAAAATCGCATTTTGAACTTTTTGTATTTATTACTATCTCATCGAGCCTTTCTTTGAAAAGATTACAATGCCACGAGAATATTATTGATATATGCGATTACGAAGTCGAAGCCTAGAACAACTTTAGTGAAAATTCGGTACTAATTTTTCGTTTTATATACATCACCGATTTTGGAGAAGATGGTACATCCAACCAAATTCATATAAAAATTTAGAATGTTGGGTATCGTGTAACGACCTGGTACTGTGGCAGAGTTTAAGTCATCGATAATCCCCACTCGACCTCCAATCGAGATCTGTCTTTCTTACCGTACGGAGTCAGCAAGAAAAAGACGGTAAATCCCAAATTCCTCTATGTTTTGAAATTCGGTATACGCAAAAGATTGTTTGGTCAGCTGCTATGGAAGGTAAGTTCTTTAGTAGCTTACCGAAGCTGTCAATTGTGATATATAAAGGAGTGGGTTCCGTTTTCATTTATATCGACAAGTAACCCGAGCTAATTGAGAAAGTTCACGCCAATGATCGAACGGTTCACATCTGCTAAGACAAAATGATGTATGAAAGAGAATTTTAGCTCGACGTTTACCTTAAGCAATTTTGTACCGTAGATATTGCTTTTGTGCCGTTAGCAGCCCAAAAATTCAAGTTTATAAAAATTTGCCGTGGAGCACCAGCCAGGAAGTACCGAAAGGTCAGCTCTTGTGTGGCAAATATTATTTCGTTTGATTTGACATAAATCAAGATTCGACACATGCTATTCGTTAGTACGATTCGATCGTGCGACTTAATCGTTTTTCGTTGTTCGTCGTTATTAGAATTTGATGATTTCAGTAGATTTTATTTACATGGCGGCTCATATTTCGGTGAATATAGAGTAGCGAAATTCGTTTGAATCTACTCCTTTAGTTAGTTTTCTCATTTTAATAGAGTAATAAACACTTCATTGACAAAGAATAATGTTTCCGTTCAGCGTTCCATTTTAATATTTTACTAAAATTAAAATTTCTTAGGCGATTTCTATAAAATCAAATAACGTTCGACTGTTACCGTTGGTAATTGCGACAGATCTTGGATGGCATCCGGCATTCTAAGTTGATCTAATGGTTCTTTCACATTCATTTTTGGAAATTTATTTGGGTAATTTAATTCAAACGCTCAATAAATATATAGTACAATAATTTCATGATATTCACCGTGTCCGTCCGCGTTTTACAATTTTTTTTATAATTCGTAATACAGTGCTGTTTAACTCTTTACTAGTTGAAACTTCGTATTTAAGCTTTTTCCACAAGTGGAGGTTTTTTTTTTTGCAAACGTTTTGAAAAGTATAGCATTTACGAGAAAAACGAAATCTAAAGTGATTCTTAATAAAATTTGCAATAATACAGTTTCACATCAGTTTTTTTTAAATTTAAACGAAAATGATGATTTTTGGCAAAAAAAACGATTTTCCATAAAAATTTGGCTCAGAAGGATGTGCAGCTCAGAAGGACTGATTGATCGGGATGAAACTTAATACATAAGCTTTTCTCATAAATTGGAAAATTGCAAGGTCCCAGTGAATTTTGGTTTACACTGGGTACACTGGGTAACCGTTTTCAAAGGAGCTTTCTCGTTTTTCCACCGAAAGTTGCAACATCCATAGTTCGTAAATATTTCGAAAATTTCAGCTTTTAGGAGTAAAACGGTTATGAACTAAAAGATTTCAAATTAAATTTGCAACAATATTGCTCCAAATCAATTTTCCAAAATTATGGCATAAAAGATTCTAAATTAAATTTGCAACAGTATCTGTTCAGATCAATTTTCTCAAATTTTAAAGAAATGGGTAATCCGCCATTTTGTTTTGGATGAAATTTACAACGCCGCAATTTTTATTAAAATATTTTACTTGTTCAAACCAGAAAAAATTGATGGAGTGAGACATTGCTGAATGTCCAGGTACCTGCCGTGTACAGTAATTTGGAATGTCTCCATCATGTTTGTTAAAACTTCTCGCCAAATAGATTTGTATTTTTACTCGCGTATAGTATTTATTTGTCACAAGACTTGCAAGAAAATGGCCATGAACGGCGCGATTAGAGTCCTCAAGTTTTACAGCTCGGTATAGACGACCCCCGTTTTTGTAAAAAAAAAATCATTTCAGCGCCGAAGCGCAATTCGACCTTGCTGGCTTTGTTAATAAACAGAATAGCCGTTTTTGGGGTACTGAAAACCATCAAGTGATACACCAAAACCACTACACTCTTGTAGAGTAAGTAACTGTATGGTGCGCCATGCTTTGAGGATGCTAGAGGCAATGCTGTAACAGTTACTGGTGATCGCTATCAGAATTGGAATCAATTAGGCATACAGAATACGTGTTTCAAACAAGACGATATCCCGATCACACGCAGCTCGTCCTATGATGCAACTTTGCAAGAAATTCCCGGTCGAATAAGTCAAGAAGTGGTGGTATCGACTGGCCCCTTTAATCTCGAATTTCCCGTCAAGACAGATCTGGTTCTAGCCTTTACGAGTAAGAAGTTTTAGGATGTTGTGGTGAGGTCCTCATATCAAGAATGGACCGTTTTCGGCAGCTTTACGAAGAACCATAATATTTAATGGAAGTTGAGATTTTCGGTGTGTACCTGGTGGGATTGGAAAGGAGTCGTTTGCTATGAGCTTCTGGAACCTGGTTAAACTGTTACAGCTGAACGTTACCAGGCCCAATTGATCAAATTAGG
The DNA here is from genome assembly GCA_932526605.1 of Nephrotoma flavescens. Lineage (NCBI taxonomy): Eukaryota > Metazoa > Arthropoda > Insecta > Diptera > Tipulidae > Nephrotoma > Nephrotoma flavescens. Next base: position 26,378,659 of record OW052220.1, on the reverse strand, counting down.
TATGCTCTGCAGGAAAAAAGACCATTTACGGGCCACGAATGGCGGAAGGTGAAACTGCTGCTAGAAAACGCTCGTCCACATACAGTAAAATCAACCCAGGAACCCATTTTCTTCTTAGGTTGGGAAGTTTTACAGCATGCAGCGTACAGCGTCTCGAGATCTCTAGACTTGGCTTCCTCTGACCACTTATTCAGATCGATGTCATCATATTTGAAAGATCAGGTGTTCCCGAAAGTTGAAGATGTGCATAAATGGTTCGATGACTATTTTGCTTCGAAACCACCAAGTTTCTATCGGGAAGGTTATCATCGTCTACCTGATTAATGCAAAAGACCATAGATAATAATGGCGAATATTTCTATAATTAAACTTTGTCAATTGCATTTTCAATAAAGTTGAATTTGATTGAAAAAATAGAGTTTTTAGAGCTATATAAAAAAGTAGCACCCGGCTGAATAAAGGCCATTCTCTGTATGACGACCCCATCACAACCTCCTGAAGCGTCTTTCTCGTAAAGACTAGAACCAGATCTGTCCGAAAATCTTAGTGAGACCAATGACCAACACCGAAAATATCAACTTTCATTAAATAATATGGTTGTTCGTTGAGCGGCCGAATATAGGCTATTATCGGTATTATGACCCGATCACAACCTCCTAAAGCTTCTTATTCGTAAAGGCTAGAACCGCAGATCTGTCCGGAGATATTTTAGCTTTTTGAGCTGACATCATTAAAATGTCATGACATTCGATTTTTTTTTTGGGCTGACAGTTCATACGTGACAGAAATTATAGTTTTCGTGTTGCCACTGGGTTTTTTGGGCGAAATTTAGGCCAACTTTACATACATACACAATCGTCGACGTAATGCACTTCGGGTAGGGACCCATTCAAGGAACCCGGAAAATAATGGCATCCTCCAAGAATCTTAAACGTTCGTTAAAAAATACTTAATAAACACATTTTTATTAATCACTTGTTTTTGTTTCGCAGAATATTTTTCAAAAAGTTTAAAAAATCACTCGATCGATTTCGACTTGTTAGGTCATCATCAGGAGTATCTACTGAATTGTATTAGTAAAAATTTTTTGTTATATAGTAGAAAAAAGCAAAATATAAATAAAAATAAAAGAAGGAGGGAAAAAAAATAAGCAATAAAAATTAATCTACGGATCGCGCAGGTAGGCGATGAGTCATAGGTTGAGTAACAAAGTTCAAGGTATATTATTGCGTACGTGAGAATAGAAAAGGGCGGGGTCTGTAATTGGTGAGAACCGGATTTCTCTCTGCCCTTTTCTATTCTCACGTACGCAATAATATACCTTGAATTTTGTTACTCAACCTATGACTCATCGCCTACGTGCGCGATCCGTAGATTAATTTTTATTGCTTATTTTTCTTTCCCCTCCTTCTTTTATTTTTATTTATATTTTGCTTTTTTCTACTATATAACAAAAAATTTTTACTAATACAATTCAGTAGATACTCCTGATGATGACCTAACAAGTCGAAATCGATCGAGTGATTTTTTAAACTTTTTGAAAAATATTCTGCGAAACAAAAACAAATGATTAATAAAAATGTGTTTATTAAGTATAAATGTGTTTCGCCAAGTGCCTACGGCAAATAGCGTAAAAAGTATTCGTTAAAAAAAAATTAGAAATGTTAGATCTAGCAAGAATCGAGTTGTTCATCAAGATGTATTTTAACGAGACCAAATAAAATATCGATTCGTATCGGCTTCATCGATAATCATAACGCTGTACGAGGCAAAATTCGCGGCTATGAAAAAAATTCTCTGTGCAATGACGTCCGCTATATATTCATGCTCGAAACGAATGCTTTATCATGGCATAAAGGTACAGTACCCCACGAACGAGTTCTATATTCAATCATATATTTTCGGCTGTTGAATTTGCAAAGCTTCATATAAACACTTGGGCATTTGAGTGATTTCACCGGAATCAAAGTTTGTTTATGGAAGTACCTTGGCTCAAAGTACTTTATAAAAATCTAATTTTTAACTTAGGTTTTAGATTTTTTCCAGTACATATTTTAAAATTGGACTAACGCAGCTAAAGTATGATAAATATCCATTTTTTCTTATCACTCCGCTTCTGAGCATATCAACATATATTATATACATAGAAAGAATAGTCATTGCGCCATATAAAAATTTGTGTTAAAATTTTTCAAATGTGAGATAGAAATGAAGCTCTAAGCAGCCGAAATGGTTCCATCAACAAAGAAATAGTAAACTTTTGCTGATTGCTATCAGAAACAAATTGAAATACGAATTATTTTGAAATAATAAAAGAATAAATTTGAAAAAAAAAAAATAATTTCTGTAAAAAATGAAATACTATTCCTAATGTGCGTGTTGTTACTGATGTTTTTGTCGTGAAAAATATCAGGGATATCGTAACTCGCGCAGCCACTTCAAATCATTGCATCGCATTGCAAATTTTTCAAAACATTCCTTAATGAAGGATGCATGCCCAATAAATTTACTATCATCACAAATGCAATTTCTATAATGTAATGTCCCTTTAATGAACTCCCATTGTTTTGCTATGTTCCATTTAGCTGATTCTGTTCATAGGAATCCTTTTTATTAAAATGAATCCACCCTTCCGAATTCCCGGTGTGTGAAACTCCAATCAGCAATGTGACACCACAAAGTAAGTACAGAACTCGTTGCTTAACATTCTGGATTACTTCAATAAAATAATTTTTACATACCTACGTTTCTAACCTTAGATAGAAGAAAGCATTTCTATTCCTAATATTAGCCCTGAAAAATTAACAATAACATCAAATCGAAAATAAATCCACCCTTTTCGCAAAAATGTCCCCACATAACATCACGTTAATGTATTTTGACTGGTACGCATAAAAGCTCGCCACAAATACATTGAGAGTGTAAAATTAGGTCAGAACACACAGCCACACACACATAAAAACTATTATTACACGATAAGGGTATAAAGTTATCGTTTTTAATAACAACATTTATACATTCTAAAATCTATTAATATTAAAAGACTGAGCCAGATGTCATTCAAGCACAAAACTGTTAAGAATAATTTCTTAATTACCATCATTTGTCATACGGATTTTTCCTGCTGCTCTACCAACTCTGATATCACATCACATAATCAGTTTTTTTTCCTATATACTATACAGGTTGTGCAGGTTGTATATGTACATAGTGCTATCCGTATCGTAAATCCGTATAGTTTTCCACACTTACCTGGCTCAAAGGATAAACAAACGATGTACTGAAATAACAACAACAAGTAGAAAAACAAAAAATATTATGGGATGAAAATTATTTTGATGATTATGATTATATATGATGGTTTATGCATTATGTGCGGGTAACCATATTTCCCAACAAGAAAATCAACTATATATTTGATATAATACCAATGAGAGTATATACAGCCGTACCTAATACACAAAAAATTATGTGGGTGGAAAATCAATAACGGAACAGCACAAAATTTTTATATAAAATAAATAAATAAATTTAAGATAGATTACACGATTTTCACAGCAGCTGGAACACACCAATACACATTTAAGCGAAACGATAATATTTATGAGACATACACATACAGAGAGAGAGAGAGAGAATCGATTAATCCGTCACTCAGATCATCCACAGTATATTGTCATAATAAAATAACATTATCGAACCAACCACCCACCATATAGAATAACCAAACAAACAAAACAGATTCGGGGGGCCCAGATAATTTCATAAATGAGAAATTTACACTGACGTTTTATACATACGAGCATAGCTATAATGACATTGAGATTACGCCCATACACTAAATACACAAACGTGCGTGTACATTATATCAACATCATAGAGTATGGTATAGTTGGTATACATATATAGACCCTCATTGAGTTTGGTTTTTCTAAATCAACAATATCAAAAGAAAAACATATCCGGAAAAGGACAATAAAATTAAGAAAATGTACTTTAATTTCAAGGAAGATTCTCAACCAAAAAGGATATAAATTTATGTATTTTGAAATTAAATTTATAGAGACATTTTATGTTCTTGTTGTTGTTGTTGTTGTAATTTTTATCATCGTCAATGATTTTTTATCTTTCTTTGGAAAATTTAATTATGAGATTAGATTTTTGTTTTGTACATTTTCCTTTTTTGTGGGTACATTGGTAGAGCCGAAGATACATTTTGTAAATACATGGTATGTATTTAAGATGTAGTGTTTGGTAAATCCTTTAAAGTGGAAATGATAAGGGTTCAATAATTTGTGTGGACAGTTTGAGCATGGATAGATGAAATTTTTTATGTGTATACATAGATATAAAGTAATATATGAACTCTCCGTATCTCGATATACCTGGGGGTTTTTTTTTTTTGGTAATTTATTGTTTATTATGTGACCTGGACGGGAAATTTTTTAAGGCGTACGTAAATAGATGACGTAATTTATGTGGGCATTTATTGTACTGAGGACGAACGTTTCTGATTTTTGTTTTATTTTTTCGATATTATAACTAATTTCAATTTTCGTTCTGTTTCATTTTAGGTAAGTTCCTGATTTTACTTTTGTAACTGGTTTTTTATGTAAGTGTAATTTGAAATATATTTACTTTAGTTTCAGTTGGAAATCTATAAATATTTTACGATGTAAACTTTTATTTATAGCCGGTAGTTGGTTAACTAAAAATGTACTTGCCATGATTTATGCGTTAAAATTTTAGCCTCTATTTTTGTTCCTTGTTGTAATAATTTCCAACCATGTTGTTTTTTTTTATTTGAAAGAAACCTGTTACATGGCGCCTGTGTTCATGGTGAACAGAATAAAGGTATGTTCAAAATCGAGAAAGCATCGTCATTTTATTCTTCCATTAAGAATTTTTTTTAGAGAAGGAGAAACCGTCATCTGCGTTGTCCCGAACTCTTGCCAACCATAGACCTCTCCCTCATTTAGTTTGAGTTAATCATCTGTTATCTCATCTTCTGGATTAATTAGACCCTGCTCATCTGAAAGATATTATAACACGTCTACACTTTGGCCAACATCTTTGGTATGTTGATTCTTGATGTTAACTGCTCTATCCTATCAGCGCACGCTTCTCGTACCGGCTCCATCCTAAACAAATAGGAATTGAATCAGGCGAAAATTGGTTTCTTTCGCTCTTTAATGCTCGGAATGAGCTGTCTAGGGCCACGTTTTCATCATGCATACAATTTTTGCATTAGTCCTTCCAGGGCTTATTTTTCGCGATCTCACTCAATTCCGTAGGCTGGGTTGCGAAAGCGGAAAGCACGGTGGTTATGAAAGCATCTACAAATAACCGCCACAAGCATTTTGGTATACCGCTCGCGACCTCCTTGAGCTTCACACTTCCATGATAAATCGTTACTCATTATAAGATTGCTTTGGAAATTTTTCCTAAGAGAGGTTATAGCCCGCATAAGTTCAGCAATAGCATTTATCAAGGAGTTATCTGCTCAGAATACAAACAGATTTACAGCGAGTTCACCTATACTTTTTCAGTATTGCACGCCAGTCTGCCTATCATGAAACGTTAGAAGAACCCCGATCGTGTCCAATAGGCAAATTGATTTTTACGATGTTAGGCATTCTTTCTGGTTTTCCTTCGTTTTTAACAAACAGCAGGCAAGCCTGTTTTCATAAGATTCATAACGTTTACCAGTCTATTTGGATGTGTTTCTAGAGCAATTCAGACAACCTCTGGTAGGATTCCATCTGGTCCGCCGCCTTTCTTCATCTTTCGAACTATTTGTGCATACCTAAATGGGCCGTTTTCAATAGTATTGCAAAGAGGTTCCTAGCACTTTTTAGAGTATCATTATTGCTGTCCTCAAGCCGATTCTACCGCGCCCCTATCGGCAAAAGATACCCGCTTGGTCTCGAGTATGCGTATTATCTTATTAATTAGCTTCTCCTAGTTGGATGACACTCATGCAAAGCTCAGCGATTTCTGAGGGAAACCAATATACGGATTACTGCAACTATAATTGTCCTGGTGGTTGAAATGTTAGAAGATTTCAGCAGATTTTGTTTCACTCGTCGAAGCGTTTTCTGTCCTGTTGTCCAGCTCCTGTCAATACCGGTACTCCATTTCACTTGCCCTTGTCCATATTAACCTCGAACATGATATAGCGGTGGCCTTTGTGACTTCTTTAGTCACAATCTTTCGAACTCGAAAACAGACTCGATTTCCTCAACACATAAGCTGACTATCCACTGCTAAATATAGTAGTATCTGTCCTCTACTCTCCGAGACATTGGAATTAAAGTCGCTTGCGACGATTTCCTCCTTCGTTTGATGCCGAAATATCAAGCCGAGTTCATGCATTCTTATAGAGCAAACTCTTCCATGGTTTTACTGGACGAAAAGTAGCAGCTCTTGAGAGCAACGCCTTGTAGTTCCCAACCGGCAACTCCTTCCCTGCACCGTTCAGTGTTTTTTAAAATCATCATTAGCCCGGCAGCGCGTTTCAGAGAATCCTGCGATTTGACCCCTTGCAGTTTCTTACTTGATCATTCCCTGCATTTATTACTGCGACGATCCTCATGCCGTTTTTGGATCCGACCGACATGATACTTAACCGAGCTTAATGCAATTTTTATATTCCAGCTGCCTTGACTACTGTTTGGCAGTTGTACTGACGCATCCTTCATGTACGAGGATGTTGTCGATCGATGTTATCTTCCCTTAAAGCCAATTTACCACCCTGTTTCACAGCAGACTTAACCATTTCATTTTCGAGGATACGTACGAGGTGTCTTTAAAAAGTAACGGGAATTTTATAATTTTGCTCCTTGGAGTAGCCCGGTTAAATATTACTTTTGGTGAGTTTGATGAAGGCATCAAAAAACGTCTAAAGGTGAAAGGATCAATATAAGGAGTTTCCAACTGAGAGGTTTTTGTTACGCAAAATATGATTTGTGGCAATTCTTGTGTAATAAATGGTAATTTGTATTGTAGTTTCCCCTGTTTGTTTATATGGATACTCGTTTATACTTCTAATTTCCTATTACCGTCGAAATCCGTTCAGGTGACCACATCCTTCTTTAGCTTGTTACAATCTGCTAGAATTTGAGCCATCCATAGTCCCTTCACCTAATTTCCATTCGGATAGCCATTTCGGCTTCCATATTACATGCCTGCACCTGTTTAATTATTTATTTGTTATAAAATTAGCATTGACCGCATTGCATTGAAGTTACTTAATACCTCCCCTAATTGGTATTATTTGGGATGTTTCTGTTTCTTAGAATATGTGAGTGGAGCCTAGTGGAACCTTATAGCGGCTTGCTGCCATTTGTTTACTAAGGAGTGAGAGATGAAAGTCAGATTTGTGAGATGAAAGAGAATCTCCAATCCAATGCTTGAGAGGATGTGCTTCTAATAGCCCTACTAATACTCAAGGCAGGTGTTCGCTGTATTTTCACCAAAGATTTTAGGTTGTTCAAAATATTTAAAGCTGTTCACCAAATAACAGTAACTCCGTATAATTAAATAGGCCTAATAGTGGAAATATAGAGCCAATATGGGGCTCCAAATCCCATTTTTATCCAGTTGCATTTTTACAAGAGTAAAACGCCATTGTAGCTTTCTTTACAGTATCTAAAATGATCCATAACGAAACCCAGTTACTTCTTGAAGGCCAATCCACTAAACTTTAAGCTAGATAGGTTGATGTGAGGAAGCTTGACCGATTTTATCTCAAAATGTGTGAAACGAAATGAGTGTAACCGGCGTATCCCTTTTTCAACCAAAAAAAAAATGCCTCAATTTACGTATGTGAAGCTGGCCCGAAAACCATCCCGAAAAACACCTTTACAATTTAGGTGTGTTTCTCTGCTAAATTCATTAAAAGACTCTTCAGCCTGAAAAATTAAAAAATATATGGAGAAAATCAAATTCCATCCCGAAAAAATTAAAAACAATCTCACGTACACAAAACAAAATTTAAGTTGAAAATCTATTACAAGAATAGATTTACCACACTTTAAATTAAGAAATTTAAAAAAACAATTCCCTCAAATACAATAGAATGAAAAATTTTCAATGACAATGCTTCGGTTCACCGAGTTTGGCAGATATAACAGTATATTCCTAATTAATGCCCTGACCATCAACAATAAACACACAAATGTTCATTACGTTGCAGCGGGGATGAGGGGCCTCCACAGCTGATTTAATATTCGCATCTCTAAGTTATCAGAATTATGCTCATATATCACCATAAATTTTTCCGTTCACAGAGTTTGGCAGATATAACGGTATATTCCTAATTAATGCCCTGACCATCAGCAATAAGCACACAAATGTTCATTACGTTACAGCGGGGATGAAGGGCCTCCCCAGCTGTTTCAATATTCGCATCTCTAAGTTATCAGAATTATGCTCATATATCACCATAAATTTCTCCGTTCACAGAGTTTGGCAGATATAACGGTATATTCCTAATTAATGCCCTGACCATCAGCAATAAGCACACAAATGTTCATTACGTTACAGTGGGGATGAGGGGCCTCCCCAGCTGATTTAATATTCGCATCTCTAAGTTATCAGAATTATGCTCATATATCACCATAAATTTCTCCGTTCACAGAGTTTGGCAGATATAACGGTATATTCCTAATTAATGCCCTGACCATCAGCAATAAGCACAGAAATGTTCATTACGTTACAGCGGGGATGAAGGGCCTCCCCAGCTGATTTAATATTTGCATTTCTAAGTTATCAGAATTATGCTCATTTATCACCATAAATTTCTCCGTTCACAGAGTTTGGCAGATATAACGGTATATTCTTAATTAATGCCCTGACCATCAGCATAAGCACAGAAATGTTCATTACGTTACAGCGGGGATGAAGGGCCTCCCCAGCTGATTTAATATTCGCATCTCTAAGTTATCAGAATTATGCTCATATATCACCATAAATTTCTCCGTTCACAGAGTTTGGCAGATATAACGGTATATACCTAATTAATGCCTTGACCATCAACAATAAACACACAAATGTTCATTACGTTGCAGCGGGGATGAGGGGTCTCCACAGCAGATTTAATATTCGCATCTCTTAGTTATCAGAATTATGCTCATATATCACCATAAATTTCTCCGTTCACAGAGTTTGGCAGATATAACGGTATATTCCTAATTAATGCCCTGACCATCAGCATTAAGCACACAAATGTTCATTACGTTACAGCGGGGATGAAGGGCCTCCACAGCTGATTTAATATTCGCATCTCTAAGTTATCAGAATTATGCTCATATATCACCATAAATTTCTCCGTTCACAGAGTTTGGCAGATATAACGGTATATTCCTAATTAATGCCCTGACCATCAGCATTAAGCACACAAATGTTCATTACGTTACAGCGGGGATGAGGGGCCTCCCCAGCTGATTTAATATTCGCATCTCTAAGTTATCAGAATTATGCTCATATATCACCATAAATTTCTCCGTTCACAGAGTTTGGCAGATATAACGGTATATTCCTAATTAATGCCCTGACCATCAGCATTAAGCACAGAAATGCTCATTACGTTACAGCGGGGATGAAGGGCCTCCCCAGCTGATTTAATATTTGCATTTCTAAGTTATCAGAATTATGCTCATATATCACCATAAATTTCTCCGTTCACAGAGTTTGGCAGATATAACGGTATATTCTTAATTAATGCCCTGACCATCAGCAATAAGCACAGAAATATTCATTACGTTACAGCGGGGATGAAGGGCCTCCCCAGCTGATTTAACATTCGCATCTCTAAGTTATCAGAATTATGCTCATATATCACCATAAATTTCTCCGTTCACAGAGTTTGGCAGATATAACGGTATATACCTAATTAATGCCTTGACCATCAACAATAAACACACAAATGTTCATTACGTTGCAGCGGGGATGAGGGGTCTCCACAGCAGATTTAATATTCGCATCTCTAAGTTATCAGAATTATGGTCATATATCACCATAAATTTCTCCGTTCACAGAGTTTGGCAGATATAACGGTATATTACTAATTAATGCCCTGACCATCAGCATTAAGCACACAAATGTTCATTACGTTACAGCGGGGATGAGGGGCCTCCACAGCTGATTTAATATTCGCATCTCTAAGTTATCAGAATTATGCTCATATATCACCATAAATTTCTCCGTTCACAGAGTTTGGCAGATATAACGGTATATTCCTAATTAATGCCCTGACCATCAGCATTAAGCACACAAATGTTCATTACGTTACAGCGGGGATGAAGGGCGTCCCCAGCTGATTTAATATTTGCATTTCTAAGTTATCAGAATTATGCTCATATATCACCATAAATTTCTCCGTTCACAGAGTTTGGCAGATATAACGGTATATTCCTAATTAATGCCCTGACCATCTGCGTTAAGCACACAAATGTTCATTACGTTACAGCGGGGATGAAGGGCCTCCACAGCTGATTTAATATTCGCATCTCTAAGTTATCAGAATTATGCTCATATATCACCATAAATTTCTCCGTTCACAGAGTTTGGCAGATATAACGGTATATTCCTAATTAATGCCCTGACCATCAGCAATAAGCACAGAAATGTTCATTACGTTACAGCGGGGATGAGGGGCCTCCCCAGCTGATTTAATATTCGCATCTCTAAGTTATCAGAATTATGCTCATATATCACCATAAATTTCTCCGTTCACAGAGTTTGGCAGATATAACGGTATATTCCTAATTAATGCCCCGACCATCAGCAATAAGCACAGAAATGTTCATTACGTTACAGCGGGGATGAAGGGCCTCCCCAGCTAATTTAATATTCGCATCTCTAAGTTATCAGAATTATGCTCATATATCACCATAAATTTCTCCGTTCACAGAGTTTGGCAGATATAACGGTATATTCCTAATTAATGCCCTGACCATCAGCATTAAGCACACAAATGTTTATTACGTTACAGCGGGGATGGGGGGCCTCCACAGCTGATTTAATATTCGCATCTCTTAGTTATCAGAATTATGCTCATATATCACCATAAATTTCTCCGTTCACAGAGTTTGGCAGATATAACGGTATATTCCTAATTAATGCCCTGACCATCAGCATTAAGCACACAAATGTTTATTACGTTACAGCGGGGATGAGGGGCCTCCCCAGCTGATTTAATATTCGCATCTCTTAGTTATCAGAATTATGCTCATATATCACCATAAATTTCTCCGTTCACAGAGTTTGGCAGATATAACGGTATATTCCTAATTAATGCCCTGACCATCAGCATTAAGCACACAAATGTTTATTACGTTACAGCGGGGATGAAGGGCCTCCACAGCTGATTTAATATTCGCATCTCTAAGTTATCAGAATTATGCTCATATATCACCATAAATTTCTCCGTTCACAGAGTTTGGCAGATATAACGGTATATTCCTAATTATTGCCCTGACCATCAGCAATAAGCACAGAAATGTTCATTACGTTACAGCGGGGATGAAGGGCCTCCCCAGCTGCTTTAATATTCGCATCTCTAAGTTATCAGAATTATGCTCATATATCACCATAAATTTCTCCGTTCACAGAGTTTGGCAGATATAACGGTATATTCCTAACTAATGCCCTGACCATCAGCATTAAGCACACAAATGTTTATTACGTTACAGCGGGGATGAAGGGCGTCCCCAGCTGATTTAATATTCGCATCTCTAAGTTATCAGAATTATGCTCATATATCACCATAAATTTCTCCGTTCACAGAGTTTGGCAGATATAACGGTATATTTCTAATTATTGCCCTGACCATCAGCAATAAGCACAGAAATGTTCATTACGTTACAGCGGGGATGAAGGGCCTCCCCAGCTGCTTTAATATTCGCATCTCTAAGTTATCAGAATTATGCTCATATATCACCATAAATTTCTCCGTTCACAGAGTTTGGCAGATATAACGGTATATTCCTAATTAATGCCCTGACCATCAGCATTAAGCACACAAATGTTTATTACGTTACAGCGGGGATGAGGGGCCTCCACAGCTGATTTAATATTCGCATCTCTTAGTTATCAGAATTATGCTCATATATCACCATAAATTTCTCCGTTCACAGAGTTTGGCAGATATAACGGTATATTCCTAATTAATGCCCTGACCATCAGCAATAAGCACACAAATGTTCATTACGTTACAGCGGGGATGAAGGGCCTCCCCAGCTGATTTAATATTCGCATCTCTAAGTTATCAGAATTATGCTCATATATCACCATAAATTTCTCCGTTCACAGAGTCTGGCAGATATAACGGTATATTCCTAATTAATGCCCCGACCATCAGCATTAAGCACACAAATGTTTATTACGTTACAGCGGGGATGAGGGGCCTCCACAGCTGATTTAATATTCGCATCTCTTAGTTATCAGAATTATGCTCATATATCACCATAAATTTCTCCGTTCACAGAGTTTGGCAGATATAACGGTATATTCCTAATTAATGCCCTGACCATCAGCAATAAGCACACAAATGTTCATTACGTTACAGCGGGGATGAAGGGCCTCCCCAGCTGATTTAATATTCGCATCTCTAAGTTATCAGAATTATGCTCATATATCACCATAAATTTCTCCGTTCACAGAGTTTGGCAGATATAACGGTATATTCCTAATTAATGCCCCGACCATCAGCAATAAGCTCAGAAATGTTCATTACGTTACAGCGGGGATGAAGGGCCTCCCCAGCTAATTTAATATTCTCATCTCTAAGTTATCAGAATTATGCTCATATATCACCATAAATTTCTCCGTTCACAGAGTTTGGCAGATATAACGGTATATTCCTAATTAATGCCCTGACCATCAGCATTAAGCACACAAATGTTTATTACGTTACAGCGGGGATGAAGGGCGTCCCCAGCTGATTTAATATTCGCATCTCTAAGTTATCAGAATTATGCTCATATATCACCATAAATTTCTCCGTTCACAGAGTTTGGCAGATATAACGGTATATTCCTAATTAATGCCCTGACCATCAGCAATAAGCACAGAAATGTTCATTACGTTACAGCGGGGATGAAGGGCCTCCCCAGCTAATTTAATATTCGCATCTCTAAGATATCAGAATTATGCTCATATATCACCATAAATTTCTCCGTTCACAGAGTTTGGCAGATATAACGGTATATTCCTAACTAACGCCCTGACCATCAGCATTAAGCACACAAATGTTCATTACGTTACAGCGGGGATGAGGGGCCTCCACAGCTGATTTAATATTCGCATCTCTTAGTTATCAGAATTATGCTCATATATCACCATAAATTTCTCCGTTCACAGAGTTTGGCAGATATAACGGTATATTCCTAATTAATGCCCTGACCATCAGCAATAAGCACACAAATGTTCATTACGTTACAGCGGGGATGAAGGGCCTCCCCAGCTGATTTAATATTCGCATCTCTAAGTTATCAGAATTATGCTCATATATCACCATAAATTTCTCCGTTCACATAGTTTGGCAGATATAACGGTATATTCCTAATTAATGCCCTGACCATCAGCATTAAGCACACAAATGTTTATTACGTTACAGCGGGGATGAGGGGCCTCCACAGCTGATTTAATATTCGCATCTCTTAGTTATCAGAATTATGCTCATATATCACCATAAATTTCTCCGTTCACAGAGTTTGGCAGATATAACGGTATATTCCTAATTAATGCCCTGACCATCAGCAATAAGCACACAAATGTTCATTACGTTACAGCGGGGATGAAGGGCGTCCCCAGCTGATTTAATATTCGCATCTCTAAGTTATCAGAATTATGCTCATATATCACCATAAATTTCTCCGTTCACAGAGTTTGGCAGATATAACGGTATATTACTAATTAATGCCCTGACCATCAGCATTAAGCACACAAATGTTCATTACGTTACAGCGGGGTTGAGGGGCCTCCCCAGCTGATTTAATATTCGCATCTCTAAGTTATCAGAATTATGCTCATATATCACCATAAATTTCTCCGTTCACAGAGTTTGGCAGATATAACGGTATATTACTAATTAATGCCCTGACCATCAGCATTAAGCACACAAATGTTCATTACGTTACAGCGGGGATGAAGGGCGTCCCCAGCTGATTTAATATTTGCATTTCTAAGTTATCAGAATTATGCTCATATATCACCATAAATTTCTCCGTTCACAGAGTTTGGCAGATATAACGGTATATTCCTAATTAATGCTCTGACCATCTGCGTTAAGCACACAAATGTTCATTACGTTACAGCGGGGATGAAGGGCCTCCACAGCTGATTTAATATTCGCATCTCTTAGTTATCAGAATTATGCTCATATATCACCATAAATTTCTCCGTTCACAGAGTTTGGCAGATATAACGGTATATTCCTAATTAATGCCCTGACCATCAGCAATAAGCACAGAAATGTTCATTACGTTACAGCGGGGATGAAGGGCCTCCCCAGCTGATTTAATATTCGCATCTCTAAGTTATCAGAATTATGCTCATATATCACCATAAATTTCTCCGTTCACAGAGTTTGGCAGATATAACGGTATATTCCTAATTAATGCCCCGACCATCAGCAATAAGCACAGAAATGTTCATTACGTTACAGCGGGGATGAAGGGCCTCCCCAGCTAATTTAATATTCGCATCTCTAAGTTATCAGAATTATGCTCATATATCACCATAAATTTCTCCGTTCACAGAGTTTGGCAGATATAACGGTATATTCCTAATTAATGCCCTGACCATCAGCATTAAGCACACAAATGTTTATTACGTTACAGCGGGGATGGGGGGCCTCCACAGCTGATTTAATATTCGCATCTCTTAGTTATCAGAATTATGCTCATATATCACCATAAATTTCTCCGTTCACAGAGTTTGGCAGATATAACGGTATATTCCTAATTAATGCCCTGACCATCAGCATTAAGCACACAAATGTTTATTACGTTACAGCGGGGATGAGGGGCCTCCCCAGCTGATTTAATATTCGCATCTCTTAGTTATCAGAATTATGCTCATATATCACCATAAATTTCTCCGTTCACAGAGTTTGGCAGATATAACGGTATATTCCTAATTAATGCCCTGACCATCAGCATTAAGCACACAAATGTTTATTACGTTACAGCGGGGATGAAGGGCCTCCACAGCTGATTTAATATTCGCATCTCTAAGTTATCAGAATTATGCTCATATATCACCATAAATTTCTCCGTTCACAGAGTTTGGCAGATATAACGGTATATTCCTAATTAATGCCCTGACCATCAGCAATAAGCACAGAAATGTTCATTACGTTACAGCGGGGATGAAGGGCCTCCCCAGCTGATTTAATATTCGCATCTCTAAGTTATCAGAATTATGCTCATATATCACCATAAATTTCTCCGTTCACAGAGTTTGGCAGATATAACGGTATATTCCTAACTAATGCCCTGACCATCAGCATTAAGCACACAAATGTTTATTACGTTACAGCGGGGATGAAGGGCGTCCCCAGCTGATTTAATATTCGCATCTCTAAGTTATCAGAATTATGCTCATATATCACCATAAATTTCTCCGTTCACAGAGTTTGGCAGATATAACGGTATATTCCTAATTAATGCCCTGACCATCAGCATTAAGCACACAAATGTTTATTACGTTACAGCGGGGATGAGGGGCCTCCACAGCTGATTTAATATTCGCATCTCTTAGTTATCAGAATTATGCTCATATATCACCATAAATTTCTCCGTTCACAGAGTTTGGCAGATATAACGGTATATTCCTAATTAATGCCCTGACCATCAGCAATAAGCACACAAATGTTCATTACGTTACAGCGGGGATGAAGGGCCTCCCCAGCTGATTTAATATTCGCATCTCTAAGTTATCAGAATTATGCTCATATATCACCATAAATTTCTCCGTTCACAGAGTCTGGCAGATATAACGGTATATTCCTAATTAATGCCCTGACCATCAGCATTAAGCACACAAATGTTTATTACGTTACAGCGGGGATGAGGGGCCTCCACAGCTGATTTAATATTCGCATCTCTTAGTTATCAGAATTATGCTCATATATCACCATAAATTTCTCCGTTCACAGAGTTTGGCAGATATAACGGTATATTCCTAATTAATGCCCTGACCATCAGCAATAAGCACACAAATGTTCATTACGTTACAGCGGGGATGAAGGGCCTCCCCAGCTGATTTAATATTCGCATCTCTAAGTTATCAGAATTATGCTCATATATCACCATAAATTTCTCCGTTCACAGAGTTTGGCAGATATAACGGTATATTCCTAATTAATGCCCTGACCATCAGCAATAAGCACACAAATGTTCATTACGTTACAGCGGGGATGAAGGGCCTCCCCAGCTGATTTAATATTCGCATCTCTAAGTTATCAGAATTATGCTCATATATCACCATAAATTTCTCCGTTCACAGAGTTTGGCAGATATAACGGTATATTCCTAATTAATGCCCCGACCATCAGCAATAAGCTCAGAAATGTTCATTACGTTACAGCGGGGATGAAGGGCCTCCCCAGCTAATTTAATATTCTCATCTCTAAGTTATCAGAATTATGCTCATATATCACCATAAATTTCTCCGTTCACAGAGTTTGGCAGATATAACGGTATATTCCTAATTAATGCCCTGACCATCAGCATTAAGCACACAAATGTTTATTACGTTACAGCGGGGATGAAGGGCGTCCCCAGCTGATTTAATATTCGCATCTCTAAGTTATCAGAATTATGCTCATATATCACCATAAATTTCTCCGTTCACAGAGTTTGGCAGATATAACGGTATATTCCTAATTAATGCCCTGACCATCAGCAATAAGCACAGAAATGTTCATTACGTTACAGCGGGGATGAAGGGCCTCCCCAGCTGATTTAATATTCGCATCTCTAAGTTATCAGAATTATGCTCATATATCACCATAAATTTCTCCGTTCACAGAGTTTGGCAGATATAACGGTATATTCCTAATTAATGCCCTGACCATCAGCAATAAGCACACAAATGTTCATTACGTTACAGCGGGGATGAAGGGCCTCCCCAGCTGATTTAATATTCGCATCTCTAAGTTATCAGAATTATGCTCATATATCACCATAAATTTCTCCGTTCACATAGTTTGGCAGATATAACGGTATATTCCTAATTAATGCCCTGACCATCAGCATTAAGCACACAAATGTTTATTACGTTACAGCGGGGATGAGGGGCCTCCACAGCTGATTTAATATTCGCATCTCTTAGTTATCAGAATTATGCTCATATATCACCATAAATTTCTCCGTTCACAGAGTTTGGCAGATATAACGGTATATTCCTAATTAATGCCCTGACCATCAGCAATAAGCACACAAATGTTCATTACGTTACAGCGGGGATGAAGGGCGTCCCCAGCTGATTTAATATTCGCATCTCTAAGTTATCAGAATTATGCTCATATATCACCATAAATTTCTCCGTTCACAGAGTTTGGCAGATATAACGGTATATTCCTAATTAATGCCCTGACCATCAGCATTAAGCACACAAATGTTCATTACGTTACAGCGGGGATGAAGGGCCTCCACAGCTGATTTAATATTCGCATCTCTAAGTTATCAGAATTATGCTCATATATCACCATAAATTTCTCCGTTCACAGAGTTTGGCAGATATAACGGTATATTCCTAATTAATGCCCTGACCATCAGCAATAAGCACAGAAATGTTCATTACGTTACAGCGGGGATGAAGGGCCTCCCCAGCTGCTTTAATATTCGCATCTCTAAGTTATCAGAATTATGCTCATATATCACCATAAATTTCTCCGTTCACAGAGTTTGGCAGATATAACGGTATATTCCTAACTAATGCCCTGACCATCAGCATTAAGCACACAAATGTTTATTACGTTACAGCGGGGATGAAGGGCGTCCCCAGCTGATTTAATATTCGCATCTCTAAGTTATCAGAATTATGCTCATATATCACCATAAATTTCTCCGTTCACAGAGTTTGGCAGATATAACGGTATATGCGTGTTTAATGCATTGACCATCAGCATTAAGTACACAAATGTTCATTACGATACAATGGGGATAAGGGGCCTGCTGATTTAATATTGTTTTCTGTTAGATATAAAATGCAATATGAATACAGTCGATTCCGCTTAATCGGGACACATCGGTTGTAGTACAGTTTGTCCCAGTTCAGCACATGTCGAACATAGTCGACAACTGACGGTGCGTTGCAGATTGTCGAAGTCACGCGCTCAGATTTATTGAAGCAAGCACATTGCACAGCTCCTTTTAATGTAAACAGTACATTTTACAATAGGTTTGTCTCAATAGATTGCCTTTTCATCTCATTCACTTTTTTTTTTTTTTTTTTTTTTCTTTATTATTATTAATCATAATTGTTAGTAAAATTACATGTTTATCGATATAATACAAAATAAATCGCAAATAGTTTTTAACTAAACTAAACCGCGATCAAGCTTCAAAATAAATTTTAATTACTTAATTTTTCTGAGGAATTAGAAGCAAATATATATAAAGTTTACAATTTTTAAAAAATTGCACAAAATGGGTCTTATTAATGTTAACTACAATACAAATTATAACTGCAATTGTACAACTTATAAAGAATCATCATATAAATAAAATCAAATTATTAATTTCCATCTTACACATAATTATTGAAAATTGGATTATTTTTCTATTCGTTTTTGTTATTATAGTGATGTAGTTTAATTTATTGATATAAAAATTCTTTTAATTTTCTTTTGAATTCAGAAACTTCAGTGGAATGTCTAATACATCTAGGTAAGGCATTAAATTGAACCCACCCTTGGTACATAATACTCATTTGGCCTCTTGACGTTCTGCAGAATTTAACTTGAACATTACTTCTTCTACGAGTTGGATAATCATGCTGAGAACTTATAGGTGATATGATAAAATTGTGATTAATGAAATTATTCTTTATTTTATATATAAATAGCAATATTTCAAATTTATACATTTTCTCAAGAGGGATTATTTTTTTATTGTATAGTTTCACACTTGGAAATCTATGAGGTAGGCATTTCACAATTTTTAATGCCCTATTCATAAGAATTTGAATAGCATGGAGTCTATTAGAGGTCGCAGCACCCCAAATAGGAAGAAAGTACCTAATATGACTTAAAAAATGAGAATAAAAGATTAAATACTTAACTTTGGGTGGCAATAAATTTTTTGTTTTGTTTAATAAAAATGTTATGTATCTTAATTTATTACGTACAAAACAAATATGCTCAGCCCAATCGAGTTTGGAATCAATATATAGGCCTAAATATCGAACACTATCTACTTTTGAAATTTTAGATTGATTTATTTCTAAAGAAAAGTTTTCTATATTTTGTAGTAATTTATTTTTGGCCTCAAATATGATATATTTTGTTTTCAACTCATTTAGTTTTAAATTATTACATAAAGCCCAACTATTTATTATATGTAAATCATTTTGCATTATTGACTGCAGTTCATCCAATGATTTTCCTGTGGCTACAAGGACCATGTCATCTGCATACATTACCAGTTCGGATTGTAAGTCCAAATGAAAAGCATCATTTACATATAAAACAAACAGCAATGGCCCCAACAAAGAACCTTGTGGTACCCCATAATTTACACGAAGAATCGTACTATCGTCTTCTGAGATATTTACGTATTGTTCACGTTGTGATAAATAAGAAATAAATAAATTTAAATCTGCTTTATTAATACCAAAAAGTTTCAATTTATCGACTAACATAAAATGCGCAACACTGTCAAAAGCTTTTGTTATATCTATGAAAGTAGCCCCAACAAGCAATTTTTTGTCTAAAGATTCATAAATATTATCCAGTACATATGACGACGCTGACAACGTTCCCGAATTTTTGCGAAACCCGAATTGATTGGAGTGGATAATATTATTTTTTTCACAAAAAGATTGCATTCTCTTGTAAACGACATTTTCAAATATCTTAGAAAATGTCGAGGGAATAGAAATAGGTCGAAAGTTCTCAACACAAAATCTGTCGTTTGATTTAAAAATAGGAATAACTTTATTCAATTTCAATTCTGTTGGAAAGATTTTTTGATTTAGTGATTTGTTTATTAAATCGGTTAGTTTGTCTGCAAAAATATCTTTAAAGGTAATAACAAATTTTGCTGAAATATTATCGAAACCAACCACTGATTTGTTGTTTAGATTTTCGAAGATTTCTAAGATTTCTGTTTTTTGAACATTGTGAAAAATTGTCTGTATATTGGGATCATAGATATCATCACTGCACACTAAAGGTTGATCTTTAATCAAAACCTCAACACAAGTAGTGAAATACTCATTAAATAAATTGCAGATTTCCGAGGTATTAGTAACAATTCGATCTGATATTTTCAGATTTATATTTGCACGTTTTTTTTCTTTGTTACTTTATCTTCTTCTTTCATTTAAAGAAGGCGCGGTCGCGTTGTTTGGGATTCTTCGACAGAGTTTTTTCAATACCCCCTGGGGCTCAAACGGTTAAAAAACTCTCTTTTCGTATTATGTATAACGAAAACTGAATTTCAAAAACTTTCCACATTTTTGTATATTTAATGAGAATGGCAAAACAAAAATAAAAATATTTTCTGCGAGAGTATAAAAGGAAATTTTTTGGTTATTTTGTTTTAATACCAATTCAGATTTTGATTTGAGCGGATCTCGTTTTGTATTTGTGATTTGTTATTTGATTTTATTACATAGCTAGCTATATTGGATACAAACAGTTTTTTTTAAAACTAAATTGACCTTATTTTCTCCTGGACATTCTATATTATTTGATCATATTAATTGTTGTTGAATATTGTAATTTAGACCTCGGCTTTCTCTTTACGGACATTCTTATTTACGTTTTTATTCAGATTGTAGATTTTTTTTGTTAATTTGGCCTCGGCTTTCATACGGATTATTCTTTTAAAATGGGACATAAAATAAAAAAACTAGTTAAACATAACTATAAAAGAAAGCGTAGTGTGACAGTAGATGCGGTAAAATCTGCTATAAACAAATTGTCGTTTACAAGTGTTAAGCTCCGCACTTCTGATTGCGGCGAAATGGCTGAAATGTGCCGGTTTCTTTGCATAAAGAATAATCTATTAAACCGTTCGCATTTGTATAATATATGGCGGAAACAGATTATCGGCATCGAGAATTTCCATAACCAAAGTCAAAAATCACCTATAATTGATTTTGATTGTAATTCTTTAACCAACGTTTCAAATCCTAAAAATGGTGATATCAATTCAATGGAAAATATTTTAGAAAACAATTTCACCAAAGAGCCGACAATAAATAATGTTTTATCTGATGAATTGGTGGGCATTGGCATTGTGAATTCTAATTTAATGGAACGATCAACAAATCCGACTATAGAAATTAAAGCTATATCTGAACCCCGTGTTGAAACTTCCAAAGCAATGGAAAGTAAAAAACGAAATTTTAACTATAATAAATGTAATTCAACTCTAAACATTTGTGATGGAATTTGGAAAAAAATTTACTTGATTGAGAATCATGATTTAAATCCGTATTTATATAAATCAGCCATTTGTAAAGGCCTCACCAAAGAAACAGGTTGCCTTATAAAAATTAAAGGTTACGACATATTAAAGAGTCACTTGACAATAAGAACTTATTGTGGACATAAAACCGAAAATCGGAGTTGTCGGAAATATAAACTTATAAACCGGGATTTAAGCCATGGAAAGTTTGAGATTTTTTATTCAAACGACGATGTAGTGCATTCTAAAACACAGTTTAGTGTTACTTCAGGCTACGATCGAGATGTTCTCAAACAAAAATTATGAAAACAAACTGTGGAACAAATTTCCGAAAATTTACTGTTTGATGAAGATACAGACTTTGTTCGAAAAACAAAGACAATACAAAGTGCAAAATCTCATGATGTATTGAGAAAAATACGATCAGAAGCCTTACAACTAAGTGATAATCATACTGATGATTTCATTGACATAGACGAAGAATGGAAGAAAAATGAAGGTGATAAATATATACAAAAAATTATGCGTCGGCCATTTATTGTAATGACTTTCAGCGACATGCAAAACGATATTTTAAAATTAATGCGTGAGTTGTACAAAAATAAAAACCTTGCAGTGTATTTGGATGCTACAGGCAGTTTGGTTCGCATTCCTTATAAACCCTGCTCCAAAATTTTGTATTATGCGCTTGTTCTAGCAGCTAGGTCGTCTGATTCGGACGTAGTGTCGCCATTTCCCTTGACCGATATGGTCAGCGCAAGTCATACCGTTGATGCAATTGGCGGTTGGGTAAAATCGTTTAAAATAAATATTGAAGGTTATTTTAAGAAATGGCCTGTGTTTGATTCAGTCGTTATAGATTTTTCTTTTGCTGAACTTAATTCTGTATTAAGTGCCTTTAATAATATGGATGTAGTACAATATTTAACAGCAACTCATAACTGGCTCAGCAATGTTCCTAGTTTTAAGTCCAGAGAATCCACTGTCAAAATATATTTATGTTGTTGTCATCTAACACATTCGATGGCTCAAGATATAAAAGCCAACACTGTTGAATATCCTTCAACTTCTAAAATTATTAAAGAAATTTTAGCCTGTTTTTTTATGACACCCAATTATGAGACCATCAAAGTTTTATGGAAATATTTTACAATTTTATTAATGTCTAAACATATCACTAATCATGTCCAGCAAACATTAGAGTCTATTACATACTTAATTACTGCATGTCCAACTGATTTAAATTTTGAAATTGAACTTGATATTCCTAACACATTTGAGAATGAAAGAGATACTGCAAAACCAATTTATTTACAAAGTCCATATTTTCAAGATTGTAATAAAATTGTAGAAGAGTTTAAATTTAATTACTCAGTTTCACCAACAAATAGTGGGTTAAATAGTTTTTATAATCCGAAACTTTTGCTTCTTATATTAAAGAAATATATGGCTTATTTGCCTTTGTGAGCTGGTATTTTAAATGATGGAGTGCGGCAAAGCAATAGCCATGTTGAAAACTACTTCGCAATCATAAAGCGTAGATTTAAATCTTCTTCAAGCATCGGTAAGCTACCAACGAAGGTAGGGCGATTTGTGAGAAGTGTACATGTTCGTAATGTGGCAATTCATCGGAGTATTACGGCGGATATTCCTAAAAAAACAATAAAAACTTGTGTAAATTTAGATTTAGCACAACCAATTCAATCTAGCGTAGACGACATTTCAATAAGTGCTTCACAACTATCTCAATCCGTATGGAAGCGAAGAAATAAAGAGGCAACGACGCCTACAAGCACACAATCAACCTTTTTTAATTTAAAGCACATCAAGGAAATTGGGATGCAATCACCAGAGGAACGAAAGATAGCTTCGATAAAAATTCTCAGTGAAAACAAAAAGTTTAATGATGAAGTTCATACCCCACATCGTTCGGGAAAAATAATCAAAAAGCGTTTAATACCCAAAGTGGAAACCAGTTCATCATTGCCAGTACTTCAAAACGGAAGTAAAATGGGTGACTATTACACAAACACATGTGCGTTTGATGCGCTAATACAAGCATTGTCCGCTGCAACAATTATTTTAAATACGACGGATTGTGGTATAAAGGAAGGAAGAGTAAAATTGTTAATTCAATCTCTAGTGGAAAATGAATTAAATCAATCATATAAAATTAGAAAAGAAATTCTTATTGAAATTTTTGGCATTAGAAATAATTGCGATTGTAACATCCAAGATGTCGCAGGTTATACTTTAAAATATTTACCAAGTTTGACTGTTAATTTAAAATGTCAACAATGCGAAACTTACATGGAAGAAGAAAGAAATTTCCTTCTGATTAATATTATAAAATTGCTACAATTCGGCTATTCTAAATTAAGTCAATGCATAGAACCGGTCCCGCATCAAAACTGCCCTACTTGTACAAGTAAAATGAACCCACAAAATCAAATGTATGGGAATATAATTTGCATCTATTGTGAATATCCTACGGAAAACAGTCCCATTTTAACGATAGATCAAATTGAATCATGCTTGGTGTTTGACAAAATAAAATATAAACTAACTGGAATTATTAGTTATGAACAATTTGGGCAAACTAGTTATAGTTCGGGACATTTCGTTAGCTATTGCCAATATAAACAAAAATGGGGTAGATACGATGATTTAAAAAAATATGTAGCGACTATCAGAAACGCACACGCTACCAGAGTGAATCCTCATATGGTGATATATACTAGAATAGATAATTAATAAGTACCAATAAATACCAATATACATATGTTTCCGGAATGACTTTTCTGTAGGCAGAACACCAAAAGACATTACTCCACACACCCAACCAAGAACCAAACACCAATGTACATAAGCCTCCCCCCCACACGCACCCCCCCCCCCCCCCCCCAACACACACACACACGCACACACACACACACACACACACACACACACACACACACACACACACACACACACACACACACACACACACACACACACACACACACACACACACACACACATACATACACACACACACACACACACACAAACCCGTGGGAGTTGCAAGTCTCCTATCGGGCACGTCCCCAGGTGGCGGATAGGGGGATGCCCTCACCGGTACACCGGCGGGTAAGTGGGAAATAAAATACCACTCGTGGGCCAAAACTTGCAAGAAGCGTCTGTTCACCAGGAGGTGCGGCTTCAAACAGCGGCTGCTCCTCATGTAAGAGGCTGCTGAATTTCTTACCTGGCAGTAGGTATAAAATGCTAGGGGAACGACACTCTAATTAAAAACCACCATGCCTCAAGAATGGGAAAACAATTTTAGGGTGCAGGGAGTCGGAAACCCAGTACCGGCAGTATTGTTGAGTGGGCAAGTGGGCTCAACACCGTCGAAATCCAGCGACCGCAATGCTTCTGCAGTTGGGAACTTGGCTGTTATTGCAGATATAACTACAAATTTTCCAAAGCATCTCAGTGACGAACCTTAATCCATTCGAGCAGTGAAGTAGGCTACCCCGATCGTCTAAGTCCTATTCAATAACTCACGGGCACACAAGGACTAGTTCAACATCGGATATCAAAGATTCCGATGCTCTTCAGCTGGGAAGGATGATTGATCCAATATAGCGCATGAGTAGGCAAATCGATGAGCTGGCAGAGTTCATAAAAGGGAAAAGCAACGTCCACCATGAAATAAAAAGGATCGTTGGTCTTAATCACGCATATACCGTTATATCTGCCAAACTCTGTGAACGGAGAAATTTTTGGTGATATATGAGCATAATTCTGATAACTAAGAGATGCGAATATTAAATCAGCTGTGGAGGCCCCTCATCCCCGCTGTAACGTAATGAACATTTGTGTGCTTAATGCTGATGGTCAGGGCATTAATTAGTAATATACCGTTATATCTGCCAAACTCTGTGAACGGAGAAATTTATGGTGATATATGAGCATAATTCTGATAATTTAGAGATGCGAATATTAAATCAGCTGGGGAGGCCCCTCATCCCCGCTGTAACGTAATGAACATTTGTGTGCTTAATGCTGATGGTCAGGGCATTAATTAGGAATATACCGTTATATCTGCCAAACTCTGTCAACGGAGAAATTTTTGGTGATATATGAGCATAATTCTGATAACTAAGAGATGCGAATATTAAATCAGCTGTGGAGGCCCTTCATCCCCGCTGTAACGTAATGAACATTTGTGTGCTTAACGCAGATGGTCAGGGCATTAATTAGGAATATACCGTTATATCTGCCAAACTCTGTGAACGGAGAAATTTATGGTGATATATGAGCATAATTCTGATAACTTAGAAATGCAAATATTAAATCAGCTGGGGACGCCCTTCATCCCCGCTGTAACGTAATGAACATTTGTGTGCTTAATGCTGATGGTCAGGGCATTAATTAGTAATATACCGTTATATCTGCCAAACTCTGTGAACGGAGAAATTTATGGTGATATATGAGCATAATTCTGATAACTTAGAGATGCGAATATTAAATCAGCTGGGGAGGCCCCTCAACCCCGCTGTAACGTAATGAACATTTGTGTGCTTAATGCTGATGGTCAGGGCATTAATTAGTAATATACCGTTATATCTGCCAAACTCTGTGAACGGAGAAATTTATGGTGATATATGAGCATAATTCTGATAACTTAGAGATGCGAATATTAAATCAGCTGTGGAGGCCCCTCATCCCCGCTGTAACGTAATGAACATTTGTGTGCTTAATGCTGATGGTCAGGGCATTAATTAGGAATATACCGTTATATATGCCAAACTCTGTGAACGGAGAAATTTATGGTGATATATGAGCATAATTCTGATAACTAAGAGATGCGAATATTAAATCTGCTGTGGAGACCCCTCATCCCCGCTGCAACGTAATGAACATTTGTGTGTTTATTGTTGATGGTCAAGGCATTAATTAGGAATATACCGTTATATCTGCCAAACTCTGTGAACGGAGAAATTTATGGTGATATATGAGCATAATTCTGATAACTTAGAGATGCGAATATTAAATCAGCTGTGGAGGCCCCTCATCCCCGCTGTAACGTAATGAACATTTGTGTGCTTAATGCTGATGGTCAGGGCATTAATTAGTAATATACCGTTATATCTGCCAAACTCTGTGAACGGAGAAATTTATGGTGATATATGACCATAATTCTGATAACTTAGAGATGCGAATATTAAATCTGCTGTGGAGACCCCTCATCCCCGCTGCAACGTAATGAACATTTGTGTGTTTATTGTTGATGGTCAAGGCATTAATTAGGTATATACCGTTATATCTGCCAAACTCTGTGAACGGAGAAATTTATGGTGATATATGAGCATAATTCTGATAACTTAGAGATGCGAATGTTAAATCAGCTGGGGAGGCCCTTCATCCCCGCTGTAACGTAATGAACATTTCTGTGCTTATTGCTGATGGTCAGGGCATTAATTAAGAATATACCGTTATATCTGCCAAACTCTGTGAACGGAGAAATTTATGGTGATATATGAGCATAATTCTGATAACTTAGAGATGCGAATATTAAATCAGCTGTGGAGGCCCTTCATCCCCGCTGTAACGTAATGAACATTTGTGTGCTTAATGCTGATGGTCAGGGCATTAATTAGGAATATACCGTTATATCTGCCAAACTCTGTGAACGGAGAAATTTATGGTGATATATGAGCATAATTCTGATAACTAAGAGATGCGAATATTAAATCTGCTGTGGAGACCCCTCATCCCCGCTGCAACGTAATGAACATTTGTGTGTTTATTGTTGATGGTCAAGGCATTAATTAGGTATATACCGTTATATCTGCCAAACTCTGTGAACGGAGAAATTTATGGTGATATATGAGCATAATTCTGATAACTTAGAGATGCGAATATTAAATCAGCTGGGGAGGCCCTTCATCCCCGCTGTAACGTAATGAGCATTTCTGTGCTTATTGCTGATGGTCAGGGCATTAATTAAGAATATACCGTTATATCTGCCAAACTCTGTGAACGGAGAAATTTATGGTGATAAATGAGCATAATTCTGATAACTTAGAAATGCAAATATTAAATCAGCTGGGGAGGCCCTTCATCCCCGCTGTAACGTAATGAACATTTCTGTGCTTATTGCTGATGGTCAGGGCATTAATTAGGAATATACCGTTATATCTGCCAAACTCTGTGAACGGAGAAATTTATGGTGATATATGAGCATAATTCTGATAACTTAGAGATGCGAATATTAAATCAGCTGGGGAGGCCCCTCATCCCCGCTGTAACGTAATGAACATTTGTGTGCTTAATGCTGATGGTCAGGGCATTAATTAGGAATATACCGTTATATCTGCCAAACTCTGTGAACGGAGAAATTTATGGTGATATATGAGCATAATTCTGATAACTTAGAGATGCGAATATTAAATTAGCTGGGGAGGCCCTTCATCCCCACTGTAACGTAATGAACATTTGTGTGCTTATTGCTGATGGTCAGGGCATTAATTAGGAATATACCGTTATATCTGCCAAACTCTGTGAACGGAGAAATTTATGGTGATATATGAGCATAATTCTGATAACTTAGAGATGCGAATATTGAAACAGCTGGGGAGGCCCTTCATCCCCGCTGTAACGTAATGAACATTTGTGTGCTTATTGCTGATGGTCAGGGCATTAATTAGGAATATACCGTTATATCTGCCAAACTCTGTGAACGGAGAAATTTATGGTGATATATGAGCATAATTCTGATAACTTAGAGATGCGAATATTAAATCAGCTGTGGAGGCCCCTCATCCCCGCTGTAACGTAATGAACATTTGTGTGCTTAATGCTGATGGTCAGGGCATTAATTAGTAATATACCGTTATATCTGCCAAACTCTGTGAACGGAGAAATTTATGGTGATATATGACCATAATTCTGATAACTTAGAGATGCGAATATTAAATCTGCTGTGGAGACCCCTCATCCCCGCTGCAACGTAATGAACATTTGTGTGTTTATTGTTGATGGTCAAGGCATTAATTAGGTATATACCGTTATATCTGCCAAATTCTGTGAACGGAGAAATTTATGGTGATATATGAGCATAATTCTGATAACTTAGAGATGCGAATGTTAAATCAGCTGGGGAGGCCCTTCATCCCCGCTGTAACGTAATGAACATTTCTGTGCTTATTGCTGATGGTCAGGGCATTAATTAAGAATATACCGTTATATCTGCCAGACTCTGTGAACGGAGAAATTTATGGTGATATATGAGCATAATTCTGATAACTTAGAAATGCAAATATTAAATCAGCTGGGGAGGCCCTTCATCCCCGCTGTAACGTAATGAACATTTCTGTGCTTAATGCTGATGGTCAGGGCATTAATTAGGAATATACCGTTATATCTGCCAAACTCTGTGAACGGAGAAATTTATGGTGATATATGAGCATAATTCTGATAACTTAGAGATGCGAATATTAAATCAGCTGGGGAGGCCCCTCATCCCCGCTGTAACGTAATGAACATTTGTGTGCTTAATGCTGATGGTCAGGGCATTAATTAGGAATATACCGTTATATCTGCCAAACTCTGTGAACGGAGAAATTTATGGTGATATATGAGCATAATTCTGATAACTTAGAGATGCGAATATTAAATCAGCTGTGGAGGCCCTTCATCCCCGCTGTAACGTAATGAACATTTGTGTGCTTAATGCTGATGGTCAGGGCATTAATTAGGAATATACCGTTATATCTGCCAAACTCTGTGAACGGAGAAATTTATGGTGATATATGAGCATAATTCTGATAACTAAGAGATGCGAATATTAAATCTGCTGTGGAGACCCCTCATCCCCGCTGCAACGTAATGAACATTTGTGTGTTTATTGTTGATGGTCAAGGCATTAATTAGGTATATACCGTTATATCTGCCAAACTCTGTGAACGGAGAAATTTATGGTGATATATGAGCATAATTCTGATAACTTAGAGATGCGAATATTAAATCAGCTGGGGAGGCCCTTCATCCCCGCTGTAACGTAATGAACATTTCTGTGCTTATTGCTGATGGTCAGGGCATTAATTAAGAATATACCGTTATATCTGCCAAACTCTGTGAACGGAGAAATTTATGGTGATAAATGAGCATAATTCTGATAACTTAGAAATGCAAATATTAAATCAGCTGGGGAGGCCCTTCATCCCCGCTGTAACGTAATGAACATTTCTGTGCTTATTGCTGATGGTCAGGGCATTAATTAGGAATATACCGTTATATCTGCCAAACTCTGTGAACGGAGAAATTTATGGTGATATATGAGCATAATTCTGATAACTTAGAGATGCGAATATTAAATCAGCTGGGGAGGCCCCTCATCCCCGCTGTAACGTAATGAACATTTGTGTGCTTAATGCTGATGGTCAGGGCATTAATTAGGAATATACCGTTATATCTGCCAAACTCTGTGAACGGAGAAATTTATGGTGATATATGAGCATAATTCTGATAACTTAGAGATGCGAATATTAAATCAGCTGGGGAGGCCCTTCATCCCCGCTGTAACGTAATGAACATTTCTGTGCTTAATGCTGATGGTCAGGGCATTAATTAGGAATATACCGTTATATCTGCCAAACTCTGTGAACGGAGAAATTTATGGTGATATATGAGCATAATTCTGATAACTTAGAGATGCGAATATTAAATTAGCTGGGGAGGCCCTTCATCCCCACTGTAACGTAATGAACATTTGTGTGCTTATTGCTGATGGTCAGGGCATTAATTAGGAATATACCGTTATATCTGCCAAACTCTGTGAACGGAGAAATTTATGGTGATATATGAGCATAATTCTGATAACTTAGAGATGCGAATATTGAAACAGCTGGGGAGGCCCTTCATCCCCGCTGTAACGTAATGAACATTTGTGTGCTTATTGCTGATGGTCAGGGCATTAATTAGGAATATACCGTTATATCTGCCAAACTCTGTGAACGGAGAAATTTATGGTGATATATGAGCATAATTCTGATAACTTAGAGATGCGAATATTAAATCAGCTGGGGAGGCCCCTCATCCCCGCTGTAACGTAATGAACATTTGTGTGCTTAATGCTGATGGTCAGGGCATTAATTAGGAATATACCGTTATATCTGCCAAACTCTGTGAACGGAGAAATTTATGGTGATATATGAGCATAATTCTGATAACTTAGAGATGCGAATATTAAATCAGCTGGGGAGGCCCTTCATCCCCGCTGTAACGTAATGAACATTTCTGTGCTTAATGCTGATGGTCAGGGCATTAATTAGGAATATACCGTTATATCTGCCAAACTCTGTGAACGGAGAAATTTATGGTGATATATGAGCATAATTCTGATAACTTAGAGATGCGAATATTAAATTAGCTGGGGAGGCCCTTCATCCCCACTGTAACGTAATGAACATTTGTGTGCTTATTGCTGATGGTCAGGGCATTAATTAGGAATATACCGTTATATCTGCCAAACTCTGTGAACGGAGAAATTTATGGTGATATATGAGCATAATTCTGATAACTTAGAGATGCGAATATTGAAACAGCTGGGGAGGCCCTTCATCCCCGCTGTAACGTAATGAACATTTGTGTGCTTATTGCTGATGGTCAGGGCATTAATTAGGAATATACCGTTATATCTGCCAAACTCTGTGAACGGAAAAATTTATGGTGATATATGAGCATAATTCTGATAACTTAGAGATGCGAATATTAAATCAGCTGTGGAGGCCCCTCATCCCCGCTGCAACGTAATGAACATTTGTGTGTTTATTGTTGATGGTCAGGGCATTAATTAGGAATATACTGTTATATCTGCCAAACTCGGTGAACCGAAGCATTGTCATTGAAAATTTTTCATTCTATTGTATTTGAGGGAATTGTTTTTTTAAATTTCTTAATTTAAAGTGTGGTAAATCTATTCTTGTAATAGATTTTCAACTTAAATTTTGTTTTGTGTACGTGAGATTGGTTTTTAATTTTTTCGGGATGGAATTTGATTTTCTCCATATATTTTTTAATTTTTCGGGCTGAAGAGTCTTTTAATGAATTTAGCAGAGAAATACACCTAAATTGTAAAGGCGTTTTTCGGGATGGTTTTCGGGCCAGCTTCACATACGTCCTCAATTTAAGTTCAAATGTGTGAGTAAAAACTCATAGTATTTAATGCGGCGTTTTTAATAAAAAAATTCGCTTGATTTGAAGTACAAACAACACAATTGTGTGTATATTGTATAGTGTTTTTTTCGGACGAAAATAAGTTAAAAAGGAATGCATAAATGTATAATTTGACGGTTGTGAAGTTTGTCCCAAAAAAATCCCGTATACATATACAAATCCAATAAGAAATTTTTAATGCGGAACATGTATTAGTAATTACACTGTTAAATTGAAATTTTTGCGAAATAACTATATTATAATAGAAAGAGACGAAAATAGGCGAGACATTTTTTTCGTATTCGATTTATTTTGCAAAAATGGTTGCAAGAGAAATAGTAAATAATATTCTTGGGAAAAGAAAATAAAACACATTGTCATTTAATTGAGGTCAATAAATTAATTAACTAAACATTATTTAATATATAGATTTATTTTTTTAAATTAACTAAAAATACATGAAAAAGTAAACAAAATGAATTCTTGTAAGAATACAAAGTATAACTCAGAACAGGAGCTGATGTGCGTGGATTTCATTGATAAAAATATTTAAGAAAATCCTTCATCTGTCGGAAAAGTCAATTACGATGAAATGATAGCCTTAAGATAACAGTCAAGGTAGCTTTCCAAACGGTAGTAGTGATATTATTTTAGATCTCGTAATTGAAATCGATTTTTATAGTAAGAGTAGTTTTAATTTAGATAAATTTTGGATATCCTAGAGTTTGTCGGAAAATTTCACTATGTCCAAATGTTAGCTTTAAGTTAGCACAATCAAATAAATCAAGTGCCATTTCCATATCTAGGGGAGAGGTGTCATTTTTCGTTCTCGCACCTCTAATCGATCTTATTGGTTTGAGTAGTTTTAATTTAGATAAATTCTGGATATCCTAGAGTTTGTCGGAAAATTTCACTATTTCCAAATGTTAGCTTTAAGTTAGCACAATCAAATAAATCAAGTGCCATTTCCATATCTAGAGGAGAGGTGTCATTTTTCGTTCTCGCACCTCTAATCGATCTTATTGGTTTGAGTAGTTTTAATTTAGATAAATTCTGGATATCCTAGAGTTTGTCGGAAAATTTCACTATTTCCAAATGTTAACTTTTAGTTAGCACAATCAAATAAATCAAGTGTCATTTCCATATCTAGGGGAAAGGTGTCATTTTTCGTTCTCGCACTTCTAATCGATCTTATTGGTTTGAGTAGTTTTAATTTAGATAAATTTTGGATATCCTAGAGTTTGTCGGAAAATTTCACTATTTCCAAATGTTAGCTTTAAGTTAGCACAATCAAATAAATCAAGTGTCATTTCCATATCTAGGGGAAAGGTGTCATTTTTCGTTCTCGCACTTCTAATCGATCTTATTGGTTTGAGTAGTTTTAATTTAGATAAATTCTGGATATCCTAGAGTTTGTCGGAAAATTTCACTATGTCCAAATCTTAGCTTTAAGTTAGCACAATCAAATAAATCAAGTGCCATTTCCATATCTAGAGGAGAGGTGTCATTTTTCGTTCTCGCACCTCTAATCGATCTTATTGGTTTGAGTAGTTTTAATTTAGATAAATTCTGGATATCCTAGAGTTTGTCGGAAAATTTCACTATTTCCAAATGTTAGCTTTAAGCTAGCACAATCAAATAAATCAAGTGTCATTTCCATATCTAGGGGAAACGTGTCATTTTTCGTTCTCGCACTTCTAATCGATCTTATTGGTTTGAGTAGTTTTAATTTAGATAAATTCTGGATATCCTAGAGTTTGTCGGAAAATTTCACTATTTCCAAATGTTAGCCTTAAGTTAGCACAATCAAATAAATCAAGTGCCATTTCCATATCTAGAGGAGAGGTGTCATTTTTCGTTCTCGCACCTCTAATCGATCTTATTGGTTTGAGTAGTTTTAATTTAGATAAATTCTGGATATCCTAGAGTTTGTCGGAAAACTTCACTATGTCCAAATGTTAGCTTTAAGTTAGCACAATCAAATAAATCAAGTGCGTTTTCCATATCTAGGGGAGAGGTGTCATTTTTCGTTCCCGACAAACTCTACGATATTCAGAATTTATCCAAATTAAAACTACTCAAACCAATAAAATCGATTACATTTTCGAGAGCGAAAAATGACACCTATCCCTCCCTAGATATGGAAATGGCTCTTGATTTATTTGATTGTGTCAACCTCAAGTTAACATTTGAACATAGTGAAATTTTCCGACAAACTAATTGTGTAATTTCAAAGTGGCTTTGTACACAAATTTTGTATACCCGGCATTTAGATATATTGTAATATTATCTTTTGCAAACTACTTACAAATGGAAATGATTTTCCGGAGTATTATGGAGAATGTAAAATAATTGTTTTGAGTTGTTTTCTATTTTTCACTCAAAATTCTTATAAGAATTTTTTTAACAGTGTATATACTAATACATGTTTATTTTTGTTATTTGGGACATACTTCACTGCCATATAATTTGGGACAAAACACATACAAAAATAAATTTTTAACATTGTACTTTTGCCGTACCCACACAATTGTGTTACCGGGCAGCAAAAGGTATATAGTAGTAGCATATGTGTTTGTGTTAATTTCGTGCGCATGATTGTTTTACTACATATGTAAGTCACGTGTCATTCCTATTTTGTTTATTCATATTAACCCTTTGAGTGCCAACATGATTTCGGCTAGTGTATTGATGAGTACGATCGCGCTTTATAGCACTCAAAGGGTTAACCATTGTAAATGCCATATTTTTGTGTTGTTTATGTATATCAATTTTTTTTTATAGAAAACATTTTATTTTTAAAATTGATGAAATTTAAAATAAATTTATTTATAGTGTATTGATTTGTGTTTGTTAAAACATATAAAATTAATTTATGGTAAAAAAATAATAAATATAAAGCATGTTAAATAATGACACTCCACTCTCGAGCTGTGGAGTTTCATTATTTAACATGCTAATATGCTTCATATTTATTATTTTTTTTATTATAAATTAATTTTATATGTTTTAACAAACATTTATAAATAAATTTATTTTAAATTTCGTCAGTTTTAAAAATAAAATATTAACTATAAACAAAATCGTTAGTCGAATTGGAGAGAATGCCAAGTGCACTTAGCACGCATTCTCTTAAAGTGCAAAGATATTTACGGGACATCAATCGCCAAATAATCTGCATATGCAACCAACTCTTCCAGCTTTAATAACAGGTCGTAAGTTGTAGTTTTTAAGCGTTTGATCTATTCAGCCCCTGAGTGACTCGTTAACTCACAGAAAGGAGAATGCCTGCGTGATCGTCTTTATGGTCTGAAGCTGTTAAAGGCTCCCTCAATATCTAGGAAATTTATCATGAAGTATTCCTTATGTTAAACTCCTAATGTTGTAATGTCTGTCCCCAAAATTTTTAGTAGGAAAAATTTGTGGACTGCAATGAGAGCGTTTTCCTGCCTTAGTTAGACATATACATTTACATCAGTCCTTTTACTAGGAAAGTGACAGATTTATAGGCGGCGTTTGAAGATTGCTTCCAGCCAAGGTAGGGTTAAGTCATTTGTTTGTTCAATACGCCCCAAGGTTAAAACCTACCTTTTTCGTGTATAGCAGTTTATATTTAGGATTCCTAACTCCAAGTACTCGGTCATCATAGACCCAAAGTACTTGGAGTGATGGAGGTTAACCTGCAAGTATCTCAGCATTAGGTTTGATCCTTTAATTCAACCTCCACCACAGCTACTTCATGTCCTCATTTGACTGTGATTCCTCCAGGGATCCCCAAAGTAATCTCATTGGTGGTTGTACCTCCTCACCTATTTTCATATTGTTCAGTTTATCAGCCGGGGCCTTTTCTGGTGTCGGCACTCTCAAGATGTCATTCCGATCTTTCTTATAAATCTTGAGTATAACTCGCCAGCACAGCCAGCGACTCTCTATTTAATAAGCCCACCTTTGGTTTTTCTAACTTGGCCACTTTCCAGTCGGCGATTGACAGTTCAGGTTTTCTAATTTGTAACATGTCCAACATTTATTTTGGACCAGAGCTAGGTCTGCAGGGGATATCCTCTCTCGAAGTCTCCTAGTAAAACATCAGGCCGGACCTCGTCTAGGCTATCGACAGCCTGTTTGTATTCAACGGAGGCTAACGGCCGTTGGTCGGTACGAGATTTATGCCTGGCATGACACCAGCGCTACTCTGCATCCCGAAAAGCTGAGCGGGTCCAGGGTTTCTCCTCTTAATTTTTAATAAAGTGACGACTAAGGCCTTCTCCATATTCGTGGGCTCTGTCAATAACAGCCACCACTGTTCTTTTTTCTTCTAATTGAATCGGTTTTTGCGAAAAGGTCACATCGCCACGAAACAACATTTTTCAGGAAACACAAAAAACAGATTATTTTTATGAATATTTTTTTTAATGAAAAATAAATTTTTCTTCTATTTCTAATGTTGTTTTTATTATTTTTTTTTATGTTTTGATCTATGCAATCTCTTCCTCTCTTCCTCTTGGAGGACGTATGGCTATAGGTCCGATTTTATCACCATTTGCACATTACTACCTATACTGGCATGGATGATGGGTTGGCCCATGAGTTTTGCACTCCGACAGGGGGTCATAGTTGTGTTCCATTTCATCACAGATCGTAATATGTTGATGAAATTTCTCTTTTGCATTCTTCCTCTATCGGGATTCGAACCCAGTACCTCCCGATCCAAACGCCAAAGCTTTAGCCATTTTGCCGTTTGGTCCGTTATTTTTAATGTTGATAAACTAGTAAGTCAAATTAATAAAATGCAAAATAAAAATAAAATTATTTTATAAAATTTTAACTTATGCGAAAAATTTAAATAAAATTTTAACTTTAAAAATTTTAATTTAAAGAACAATGCGATTATATGCGTTGTTCTTTAAATAAAATAATATTTCGCTACTAAAGGTTTCTTTATTAGGTGAAATAAAATAAAAAGTTAAAGTATAATTAAAAAATAAAAATCAACTAAATTAAAAACTCTTCCTCAGGTTCGTCAGCAGCTGTCTTCAGATGTACGCCATCCTAAAATGTAGTTGAAATAATGTGTTTTTTCTTCTGGAATGTATCGCTCTATATGCTTTATAAATTTTTGTATTGTGAAGATCTGGTTGTACCTTTTTTGTTTTTTTAAATAAAACTCTTTCATCAATGTTGGAATTCCATCGATGAGCATGGAAGTTTTAACTATACCCGAAGTTTTAGATCTGTACATGAATTCATTGTACTGCGATTGTACTGCTTCCGCCATCCTGCAAATTTCACTAAACATCATAGAGGCCTCACACGGTGATTTTTGCCAGCTACATTCTCAGGGAGAAGTGCGAAGGGTCGTGGGGTTTAAGGCTTACGATGTTCCTGGCTTACACAGTGAATAGAAACTTAAAAAAAATAAACGCAAATAATAAAAAAAATAATAACCCGACTGTTCCGCCGAAATTCGTCGGCCGGAACTTGAGGAACAAACAACACCAAAAAAAATAATTTAACGGAAATAGGGGTGCCTAACGGAAATAGGGGTGCATGTAAAATTCGACGCTGAATCCGAATATGTAATCGGTTTCACGCTACGACCGTTATTAACGATTTTGCCTGTTTGACCCATTTACTATGGAAAAATCAACTTTTTCTCGACAAAAAGGGACTTTTTCCGATCAAACACCCATATCGCCGCTTCTAGTCATCAGCGCGCTTCCGTCGGAACTCAAACGGCGCAAGTGCCGGTTCCGAAATCGGATGCGGGTACCAAGGGACCGCAAACTACACGCCGACACAGAATAAGAGTCTCCCCTCCCATCATACACTACCCGAAAAAATTTAGCAATCCATTTTTACAATTTTATTCACCGCAGAGGAGATGAAAACATAAAACCTCGTAAGGGAACCAAAATTAAATCAAAAAAGAAAAAAATAACCGCAGAAAGTAAAAGGTTTGGGGCGAGACCAATGTGCACCGAGCAAGCGACATGCACCCGCTATGCGGCCGATTACAATCAAAAAAATTTTTAAATTGAAAGAAATTAAAATATATGTAGAAATAGAAAGAATAAAATCATAAAAAAAATCGTCCCTTAACTAAAATACCGTTGCGACCTTGGGTGGTCATCATGCAAAGGGGTCGCCGCCCCGGACCGTTGCTGTGCCTTTCACCGATACCAAAAAATTGACAAATGGCCGGGTGGCCACCTGCACGTGCGGTGCCTTTCACCAAAATTTCAAATAAAATTTACAACTGGCCGGTTGGCCACCTGTAAGTTGAGCGTCCTGCGCCTTAAACCGTCAATAAGGGCGTTGTCTCACCCCACCGTAAAGTTGAATGGCCGATTGGCCACCCGTTAAATGCACATAGTTAACTTCTATAGTCCACCCTTTATTGTTACGGTGCCTCACCCGTTACTTGGAAAAAACGTTAGTAATCCGGTACCCCGCCAAAAATGTGGTATCATTCACCAACCACTAGCACTAAAACACCAACTTCTTCTCACACCCCAGCACCCTACAAATAAGCCAGCAAATTTCGATATTTATTATCGCGAATCACTTTTTATGGAAACAAGTTTGCTTCTATTGAAATCACATAGGTGTTACAATTTTGTTATTTTATTTTATATACATAAATGGTTCATCAAAAAAAAATTTAATTACACCAAACTCAATTTTCCTTATGGGAAAAATTGACTTCACAAACTTGAACTTTTTATTTTTGAAATAAAAAAAAAATATTTTACATCAAAAATTCCAATCAAGACTCACTCAAAAAAAAAACTCTCGCACTACATAACGCACGAGAATACACTTGACAATTTTTTTTCTTCTCTGTCTTTCGTTTGCATCAATTTACATTGATAAAAACGAGAAACATATAACCAAAAAAAATTCTTCAAGAGTGTATCGCTTCGTACACACCCGATGCACATTGGTCTCGTTCTCTCCTTTAACCGCCATGACATGAACAAAAATATTTTAGTACAGCAACATTACCACGAGTTCGTAAACAGGTGGCAGTGCTGTACGTTACATGTCAAATTTGCCATAGAGGTAAAATACTAAGATGGAAAAAGTCGTAACAAGTTCATTAGGCAGCTCTAACACAATATTGTAGCTATAAATGTCGTATATCTTATATTTTTAATGCAAGGAAAGAGACTTACTTGCATGGATTTCCAGTTTCCCACCCCGATATAATTTTTCCAACGTGATTAGTATGAGACAATCCTTTAATTTTTGCCGTTCTTATGTCCATCCGTTTTGAAAATTTGATTATTTTACTCGTACCTAGTTGGAATAAGTGCCTCATCACTACTGGATGACTTTATATTTACAGCCATTTTTTTTTTAATAAAATTGAATGAAAATACATCCACATTCGGTGTGATTTTGTTTTTAACAGTACTTAAAACCTATTTGTGGCACAAGTTACTTTAATTTGCTTGATTTTTTTTCGTTTCTTTCAATTTATTTCGGTTATAAAAATATAAAAAATATAATGATAAAAAATTGCGTTAATAATCAGGATAACTGTTAATTATGCATTTAAAAAGAAAAATTTTGTTAGTTTTTTGTAAAAAAAAATGTCAAGGATGACTGGTGTTGCGCTAACGCAACATTGGTCATAAATGGGTTGACAAAATATGAAATCAAAAAATGAGAAATTTGTATTCTATTCGAAAAAGTGACATTGATTGTCGATGTGCCCTTTTCGCAAATAAAACCAAAGCACGTAGCAAATTAAGCCCATTTAAAACTCGTATTGGTGTTTTCTTTTTGCACTAGAATAGTAAGTTGACTCTTTTAGTGTACGTTAGAAACAAAAACGACATTTCTAAAAAAACAGTGGATGTGACCTTTTCGCACAGACAATTTCAAATGAAAGGTCTAGTTTCAGTTTCCTACATTTTAGCCCTCTTTGCATCCTTCTGTTTTCCTCCTCCTATGTTTGACTTTTGGGTAGAGAGAGTGCAGATGAAGCCTCCATTAATAAACGTTCCCTGCTTGTGCCCCGTTTTTTTGATACTTTCATCCATGTTTTGTCCTTCGACTAGTGGGGAAAAAATGTCCATCTGTGCAGAGATCTGCATTACACAGATAAGGCAGTATGATTCGGATGGTGCCAGGTATCCACATACATCGTTAGAGACCGGGCTTTTTTAAAACTGGACTCGCACATTGCCTATGTTATCAGCAAGATTAACACCGTAACCCGACCCAGTTCGCGCCATACAAGACAAAAGGCATAGTGAGATAGTTGCTCGGTGGTCACCGCGAGGAGGTAGTACGAACATTTCTTAATGCTGCAAGATACGGAACTAACTCACATGTCAACTTGATTCCGTCAGACCGCGCTCGATTCCGTCAGACCACAAAAAGCTACTTGGGTAAATATTTATAGCTAAAATCAGGTTCTTCCCATGATATATATAGTTTTGAACTTGATTTTCTTATTTCTTCAGAATAGAGGCCGATTATTAAAAATTTAATTTTGGTTATTTTAATTCACATTCCTCCTTTAAATACATTTTTGGCGGTTGTTTGATTGTGCGGCATATTGTTGGAAGATATATGTTTCTAGGGCAAAGGCGCTCTAGCAATGTCATATAATCAATTGTTCTCCGAGATTATTTATTTTAGTATGAAGGCTTTTCGCTATAACAGCTCAGTATATAATAAGCTGTTATCATTGTGCAGCAACAAGAACAACGAACATTTAGATTACTAATTTGTAGTTTTCCATAAATTCATGTTAAATTAATAATCTTTTGGTTTTTTTAAATTCCGTTGTTTGCTTCAATGACATTTTACCAGGAAGCCTAATACGCTCAGATAGGCGTTTAACTAAAGTTTCAAACAAATAAATCTTTTGTACATATAAATCATCCCGGGATCAAAGATTCCTGATCCCCATTTGACAAAAAATCCCAATTTTATCTTAAATTTATCCCAACCAAATCATTGTACAGCAACAAAGCACCAAATCTCTTGACTATACACACATGTATTCTCATCCTTACATTCCCTGGCAACAAACACAACATAATTTAATTAAATTCCCCAAACTCGTGAAAACTTTCGGAAAAACTAGCTGCTTGTCCTGTATACAAAGCGCAGAACAGAAAACAAAAAGTCCAAATTGTAAATCAATTCAACCAATATAGAACAGCACACACTAACATAAACTACCCAAGAGTCGAGAGAAAACAAAAATTTCCCGCACCATTATTTAGTAAATTTGATTCTGCAGGCGAAGGTCGGTGCGACGTTATACTCGTGTAATATATGTATGTGTGTGTATGGTGGAAATCTATACTTTCCTTGGAATTTTATTTATAATCTTTTATTTAGTTGTTATCATATTCTGTGTAAAACGTTTCTCGAATACATAAAATGTTGAATGAAACCACTTTGTTTAGTTATTTTTCCGTTACACTTGCCAATAAAATTTTCCGTTTTCTTTTTGTTTTTTTTTTTTTTTTGCATTGAATTCGTTATTCGTTTCCTTATAAATATAAATAAGATAAAAGATGTATTTGTTTCAATTCAAATCACATGGTCGAACACCCAACCGAGCGCGCTATCGAAAACAACACAACACCACATCATACACCC
Source organism: Nephrotoma flavescens (assembly GCA_932526605.1). Taxonomy (NCBI): domain Eukaryota; kingdom Metazoa; phylum Arthropoda; class Insecta; order Diptera; family Tipulidae; genus Nephrotoma; species Nephrotoma flavescens. The sequence continues at coordinate 26,337,173 of OW052220.1, read as the reverse complement.
CTAGAATCAATATTTTGTCCTTACAGTTTTTTGGCAGCCAACAAACAGTAAATATATTTTCTTCTTCGGTATCCACAAGACTTAATTTCTAATGCATCTTAAAGATGCGGACCAAAGTAGTTAACATTTTTTGTTATTACATATATTGTTGGTGGTTGTGCGCTCAATTTTAATAAATGAAATTAAAAAGGTAGAAAAAAAGGTACGAGAAGGATTTTTACCTTGGGTGTGTAATTAAAAGTAAAAGACGAAATGTGTATAAAAAGGAAACGTGGATGGTCCATGTTTATATATTGTTGTTGGGCGCTTCCTAGAAGTTACACTTTTATTTAAGACGAACGGAATACACACACAAACACACACAAAACAGAAAATCAATAAATTGTCCTTTATATTCAATTAGAGATGGGTCCGATCAGTTTAACCTCAATGGAAAGAAATAATTGGTAATGATTTTTTTTTTCGGTATTCTAAGCTTAGGCATAAATATTTTGCCTTGGTGAAAAATCCGTTTTTCCATATACATTTTATTTCCTTTTTATTTAAGTTGCGATACTATAGACGCGTGTTGAGGGAGGGGATTTTATATAAATTTATAATTTTATTTCAATTAATTTTAATAAATTTTTTCCCTATTAAAGTAATTGCTTGGAAATTGTTATTACACAAAAATATAAAATTTTCGTTATGTTATACGCGGAAAATTCTTTAAGTTTTTCCGGGTAAATATTGTATAATACGGTTTAGTTGGGTGGAATTCTTTTCCGTTTGAAAAGATAAAATTTTGTTTATGAAAATATTTTGTTGTCGAAAAGGACAATTTTTGATATGATAATTCGTGTAAGGATATCTAATGAATTTACGTTGCAGAATGGTTTAAGATTAACTTGTTTATCTTGATGGTGACAGCTGGATTAGTTTGTAATCTGGAGGTTGTTTTATAAAACTAAAAAACTGAACCTGCAATTCTTCCATAAAGTACTCTCTGCTACAAAAACAATTAAGATGAATTTAGTAATTTAAAAATATCAAAAACAATTTCTCCTTCGAGAAAATAACTTATTTGTAGGTCTAAAATTCGTCTCTTCTCATTTACACTTAATGCAGCTTATTTATTTTACTTGTATTTGGAACAGTTCCTAGTTAACCCTAAACTTTCCACAATCTTCCATTAAACATAGCCAAGAGAATTCTCGACTTCAAATAAGTCTATTTCCACAAACTAAATCATGAATTGAACCAAATTCCCTAGACATTATTCCCCAAAATTAATGTAGCTGCTTGGAGGACAAGCAAAAACTTGTTTAATTTATTTGGCAGTACCTGAATTACCCAGCGATTCATGGGAGAAATTAGAATTACTTTGTAGTACGATAATATTTTCGTATTTACCGCAGTAAATTTTTTTTTCTAAAATTTCAGTTTTTGATGTTTCTGGTGTTGCTTCCTGATGAATTCCTCCCTTCCTTCGATTGCAACTACAGGGACGTTGAGAAATTGCATGCAACATAATATAAGTAATTCTAATTTCTCTCCATGGATATGCAGACTCGCTGACTTGGTAAAACTTTAAAAATTCGATTCACGAGCCTTGATCATCATATGGAGATAGGGCTTACTGATTTAAATAGCTCAATGTATCCCCTTTCGAACGTATATAACCACTTTGCGAGCCAATCTCTGAAATTTTTACAGTTTGGTTTATCATTTTATACAGTATGGTATGTGATTTACTTAAAAATTTGTAATAATGAGCATTTTAGATTTTTTAATGTCAAACAATTTCTTTTGTTTCTTGCAATATTTATTATAATTTTTTTCGAATTATTTTAATATAAAATAAATACACTGTTAAAATTGCACACTTCCATAAATTTTTGTCCAAGAAATAAAATTGTGTCCAAAAACTTCACAAAGAACATTCGCATAAATTTTTGTCCAAAAGCTTTTGTCCAAGTGCTTTACACCGGTTAATCTGACAAATGAAATACGCTTTAATTTCACATGCTCTTTGGCAATCGTAAATCAAAATCATTTATATCAAAATTTACATAAAAATCTGACATGTTCGAATCCGAGGGATGCGTCTCCTAAAATAAGGGGCCCATTTTTTTGCGTTTCTGTACCATTCATGAAATGAAAATAGTAAATGTCTTGAGATGCGTCTGTGTCTAGCTGAACTGGGTGCGTCTAAAATGTCGTCTATGTGTTGGGTTAAGGTATCTATTGTATTAATTAATTTAAAGATGTATTGATTTATTTTGATCATATGTATTCCTGTTTGTGTTGTGTTACTGAGTCTATTTAGTTCAAAATTAATCTTTTTATTACTGTCTCTTACATATTTCTATACGTAGTTGAATCTACCAATCATACATACCCTTATCTGTCTTAATTTGAGCATCATTTTGTTTATTTAAGTTATCTTGATTTTGGTAAAGACTATGTATTGCTGAACTAATTTCGTCTAGATCGTGTTGGTCTAAGTTTCCCATAATGTCTTTGACCAAGGAACCTAGTCCGTTAATAAGACCTCTTTTGACCCGTGTAGTTTTCAAAAGGTTAACATTGTCTTGTAGTTCCTTAAATTTGTGCTCAAGAATTTCTATTTTGTTTTTGAATGCATATACTTAGAATCTATATTGCTATTAATAGTTTCTTCAACTATGTCGATGTTACCTTGGATAACGCGAAGGTTTTCTTCATAGAATTGGATCTCAATGATGTGGACGATCCTTTTATAACTATTGATTACTCGGGCCTGGCCTATTCTGATCGGTATCAAGCCCTTGTTGTTGTTCAGGTCGGTCACTTTCAGCGTTTGGCTCATGATGAGCGTGCACCTGAAATGGATCCTTTTTCAATTTCTTTCTTGGTACTTGCCATCTTTGGTTAATATAGTGACTTTGTTGTCTTTAAGGATTTTCCTAATTACGTATCCGGGTTTTATTTTTGTGCGTTTCTTATTGCGTACGTGCACTGTTTGGTGATTTTCAATTTTGGTGGTTTATCTCGACCGACATTGAGTTTATTGATTAATTTAACCTTTTTTGCATGAGTTGCCTCATGTATACGCTTGCATAGTTCCTCATAGGCTAAGGTGTGGTTCAGAAGGTACTCTTGTGCATTTGGGGGTGTAGGATTGATAGGTTTCCCTAAAATAGTGTAGTGTCCACTTAATAGTTCAAAGGGCGTAAACTTTGTTGTAGAATGTATGGAGTTGTTATAGGAGAAGATAGCACGGTTCATTAACTCTTTAATGCTTAGTTCGGGAGAATTTAGATGTGCAATTTTGATAAGTTCTTGAAGTGTTGAATGCAATCGTTCAACAGGGGAGTTCCCAGTTGATGCATATGATGATGTATGATGCAATTGGATGAAATGTTCGTCTAGGAAGGCTTTGAACGAAGGTGTGTTCATACTTCCTTCATTGTCGGTAATAATTTTTGTGGGTTTACCGTGTATGCTAAAGAACTGTTCGAGTTTCCTTTGAATTTTTTCACTAGTGCGGGTCTTCATGTAGAAGGCCCCCGCAAATTTTGTGATTTTGTCAAGAAGTGTGAGAAATACGTGACTTTGAAAGAAACAGAAATCTATTTGGAGGATTTCCATAGGTCTCTTTGGTGTTTCTGTGATCTCATACCCCAATTTAAGTGGGTGCCTGTCATATTTAGTCTGAAGACATATGGTACAGGTGTTGATTTACTTTGTAATGATGTCTATCATATTCGGGAAATAGTAAGTCCTTTTGGTGAACTCGTGATTTTCGACTATTCCTCGATGGTGATTTTCTTCGTGCCGTTTCTTTATTATGGCTTATTGGTCCACAGGACTGAATACATCCGTTAAGAGTATATGTGTTCTTACTAGATATGGTTTGTGGGAATTTCCAAATTTCTCACGGTATGCTTCTGTAGCTATTTGGAAAACTATATCGTCGCACAATATTCCTGTCACTCGATGTTTCGTGACTTGTGTTCCAATATTAAGGCGGATTGTTGGTATATGATGCCTGGGAATATATATTATCACCCTATGTTTGCCAAATTGGTAGTTGGTATAATAGTTTGTTCCTCATTATTTGTGGTTTGAGAATCCGTAGATGAAGCTGAAGTTTCGGAGGTGTTTAAGTTGTTGATAACGTTAAGTTCGGGTTGCATTCGTGAGAGTGCATCCGCGTTAGTATTCTTCGCACCTTTTTTGTATTCGATTTTGTAATCCAATTTTAATCTTCATCGAACCAATTTGGAGTTTGGTTCTTTGAGATTGAAAAGCCATGTCAGTTGCTTATGATCTGTGACAATTTTGAACTTTTGGCCAAATAAGTACGGTCGAAAGTACTTAGTTGCCCAGACGATGGCTAAAAGCTCTTTATAGTAGAGTAGTTTTGTTCAGTGACCGTTAAAGTTCTGGATGTGGAGCAAATAGGCTTATCTTTTCCTATTGGTCCTTATTGGCGATAGGACGGCCCCAATGGCTACGTTGCTCGCGTCCGTGGTAAGGATAAATTCCTTAGAAAAATCTGGATACTGTAAGATTGGTTCCTTGCATAACAACTCTTTACAGTATTCGAAACACTGGATATATCTATAGTGTCAAGTGTGATCTTTTGATCCTTTCTCAAGCATTCCGTTAAGGGCTTGGTAATTTCAGAAAAGTTTTTGATGAACTTACGATAACCACACAGCCCTAAAAAGCTTTTAATTTCTTTCTCCGTTTTAGGAATTGGAAAGTCTTTAATAGCCTTAATTTTATCGGGGTTTGGTTTGACCCCATCGTTCGTAACGATATGGCCCAAAAAGGCAATTTCTCTATGGAGAAATTCCGATTTATCCATCTGTACTTTTAGGTTGGCTTTCCTGAGTTTATTAAAAACGTGTTTTAGGCTTTCCATGTGCTCCTGGAGTGAGGTGGAAAAGACGACGATATCGTCCATGTAGCACAAGCACGATTTGCCTTGTAACTCTCCACGGACATTGTCCATGACTCTCTGGAATGTCGATGGTGCGTTTTAAGCCCAAAAGGCATTCTAACGTATTCGTAGTGCACATGGTCTACGGAGAAAACCGTTTTAGGTATATCCTCTTTTCTAACTTCAATTTGGTGAAAACCAAAAGCTAGATCCAACTTCGAAAAATACAGACATTTGCCCAATTTGTCTAGGATATCTGTGATGTTCGGTAGCGGATACCGGTCTATAGTTTTTTCGTTCAATTTGCGATAGTCTATAACTAATCGCTACTTGACTTTGCCACTTGCATCGGCCTTTTTTGGCACGATTAATATGGGCGACGACCAAGGAGAGAAGCTGGGATGGATGATTCCATCTTGTAGCATTTTGTCTATTTGCTTCTTTACTTCCTCTTTATGGACGAACGGGTACCGATAACTCTTGGTGAAAATGGGTTTATCATCTTTCAGATTTATCTCATGTTTGACGTCATTGGTAAATGACAATCGTTGTTCTGTTTTGAGAAATAGATCCTGGTATTGATGACAAAGTTTTGATGAGGATTGAGATGTTGGACCCTAATTAACTTTGAGATATCTTCATTTTGTGTTTCATCCAATTCTTGTATATAGCAATGGTGGGATTCGACCCGAAAAGATTTTCTTAACAGATCGACTTTAATTGGTTGTTCGATAACGAATGTGTGTTGTTTATTGCTATAATTAACGATTTCCAAAGTAGCGTGCCAATTTTTACTATGGTATATTCCCTCGGGGATAATTAAATTGCCGTTGATTGTAGTTGGCATCACGTATATATCACCGTTGTGTACGTCTACCGGAAGTTCAGCGATAAGCTTACTTCTTGGTAATATAGAATCGGGTTTGGATGAACAATTTGGCTTGAACAGTAAAGGGATCTTTACTTTATCTGTTTTCAAAATTGAATTGGCTAAATCTAATGTAACACTAAGTTGTTGCATTATTTAAAGTCCTATTAACCCATCAAAATATTCATGGAACTTAAACAAAAGAAATTCCATGGGTTCCCTGGTTTTGAACTCCATAAGTCCTGGAATTACTACCTTTTGTTCTATGGCATGGGTGTTAAACATGGTTTTTATATTTATAGGGGGTATGGTACGTATCCGTGAAGGATGTACGAACTCTGGGTTCAGAAAGGATTTATTAGAGCCAGTGTCAATTAGTATTTTTATTGTTTTTTGTGGATTTAATCGTACGTGTATGTACGGAAGCGTATATGTTTGATGACTGTTAACATCTATGTAACCAACTCCGTTGGAGAGGCTTCGGGATGAAAATTTTCGTCATCTACTTCGCCTTCTTCTAAGTCAGGAAAGTATAATGGCGCTTCCTCTTCATGCTGTTCCGGTTGTTCCTCGAAGTTGGTCTCAGTATTGAAAATTTCCTGAGCCCGGAACTGCGGAGGTCCATTTGATTGGAACTGATATTTATTTGATTGGTTAGGTTTGTTAAAAAATGCATACTGGGTGTAACCATTTGGATTGGATGCCGTATCCATTTTGTCTACCTTCCTTGGTGGAATCATAGGAGGTTTATGCACTAATCTATTATTATTATTATAGGCTGCATAGCTCGAATCATTGAGCCTAGAGTCTCTTTGAGTCCAGCAAGGAATGTGTTGATGCACATTTCCTGATAGAGCTCCTTTTTCGATCTTATCACTATATTATTATGTTCATTTAACTTAATGTGATTAATTATAGTACTTTGTATATCGATTATTTTAGCGAAATATTTCTCAATTGTATCACATCCTTGGGTTATACTGTACAAATCTCTTACGAGATTTGTTTCTTTTCTTTTATCCGCGTAGTGGATAATTAAGTTGTCCTTAATTGCTTCCCACTCTAACGGAATTCCGTACATTGTTAGTACCTCGTTAGCTTCGCCTCAAATTTTATTGCGGATTGCTCTTAGAAATATTTTTAAGCCCGGCTGCCCGTCGATGTCATTACATAAATTAAGAATTTCCTCTACGTTCTCGATAAATTCAAAGAGGGTGTGTCGGCTGCCCTCGTAACTTGGGAGGTTTTTGATCGCGTCAGGTATCCTAAGATTCCTAAACACGTCGTTGTTACTATTTCCATAGTCTCTCACATTATCAAAATCACCGTTAATTGACATCTTGTTAGAGGCTGGGCTATGATTAATATTTTCAACTTTTAAATTTTCTAGTTTATCTATTAAATTATCTAAATATTGGTTTATGTGAAATTGTTCTATAAACCGTAGAACTTTCTTAATTGTTAATGTTTAAATAATTGTTTTTAATTTTATGTGAAGTTCTATGAACCGTAGAACTTCGGTGAGATATTAAGTTATTTCGATTAGGAGAATTTTTGAACATAAATTATATATCAAAAAACGCTTACCATGTAATAATTATAAATGCTGCTTTCATCATCAATGCACCGTTGATAAAATTGACTTCACTACGTATTTTGCTGTATTTTCTTATTTTTATTTTTTATTTTTTTTGCACTGTTCTGGTACGTACGCCAGGTCGTATTTTAGAAATTTTATTAAATAGATTACAGGAAAAAAAAAATTATTACTTTGGATTTATTATTAATTCACTGAATTTTATAAATGTTCACTTGGTATCGATAAACCTTCGATACGAGCACTTTTCTTACACTCCCAAACAACGAGAAGAAAAAATTAGAACGTATGGTTTTTTGATGTTTAAAAACATCCTATCAACTGCGCCACTTATGTTTACATGAAAATATTTTTTATAAAAAAAATAATTTATTTTTTAATTTATTTTATTTATTTAAATTCTTTATTAACAATTTTGATTTTAATGTTCCTTAATCAAATAATAACTTAATACTAGCTATAAAATATACTTAAATCTATTACAATGATACCCGATCTAATTGTGTCAGCAAAATATGCATAAAGGTATTTATGCATATTATGCATATTTGTTGCGCGTGGATTTGTATTTTATCAATCCGCGCGCTTTAGAAAAGTAGATCCCAATTCATGTTATTTTTGGTTGTCGTCATGTGCAGAGGATCGTAGCTCACTTTCCAACCGATTTACCGAAGGCGCCAACCGCAACTTCATCCGCATAAGCAACCAACAGGGCATTTATTATCCAAAGAAGATGGAAATAATATCTCACCTTTGCGGTATCCTTTTACTGATTGGAGGGCCCACCCAAGGTGGCCGGTACGACCTTGGTTTTAAACATTTTACCTACTCAGCTAAAAAATAGGCCAAACTGATTGGTTTAAGGCCTTTGGGACTGCAATGAGAGGTTTCTCCAGAATGTTACAGAGTTCGTTGGCATCCGCCGATACAATGCCATCGAGTCCTGCAGATTTACAAGACTGAAAGCTATTTATACCCCACAGGATTTTTATCCTGTTGACGTGAGTTTCCAGTAGTAGCTTCAATGAGTCTACACTAGTAACGGTGCAAGAACCATCCGGTCGTTGAAGAAAACTTGGAGTGGTGAAGCCGGTACCGGTAGTCAATTATTAGAGTTTTAAAAATATTCCAATCGGTTTTCCTCCTGTTTCTATCTGAAATAAGCGCGTAATGTATAGTATGTCTAATTTATTTCTAGTTTTAAACGTTGGTTTATATCCAATATTCCATCATAAAGTTAGGTTAGTATACTAAGAGTAAAATCAAGGAGTAACTTAATTCGTTCATTCGTTTCAGCGCTTACGCAAATGGTGTGATGTTATCTCCTTTATTGACCTTCCTAAAATTAAAGGTGGGATAACTTCATAACAATGTGGAAGGTAAGCTATTATTAGCCGAAGATTTTGACCATCCATCTCAATGCTTGTTTTGACCACATCTGAATTACTGAGTGTGGCTACGATGAAACCACAGCTTGTTAAATTATTATTTCCTGCCACTGTAGCCGGACACTTTTTAATATTATAATAGCACCTTTATGATCAGCCTTTTGTTCTTCCAGCTTGCCACTCTGCGGTAGGCAGTCGGCAGTTCAGCATTATTATGTATTGTATGTCTAACGACTACTAGTCTATAGGGTTAATAACAGTTGGTCGGCACAAGATTTTAATTTGACATGATTATAGTGCCACCCTCAAACTTCGGCAAGCCGAAGTGGGTGCATGGATTTTCCTCATAATTTTTAGGAAAGTGGTGACTAAGACATTTTCCACCTTCCTCGAACTGCTAGACGATACATATTCGTCTTCACATGCACCTCATTGAAAGGCCTACTTACAGTTTCCTGCATTCTAGTCCTCCGTGCATTGATCGATGATTTCTCTACCGATCTCTAACTTTTTCGTAGAGAGCCTTCGGATGAACCATCCTTCTTCATATCTATAGCCTTTTTAGCTAAACGACTTAATGCAACTCAATCTTCTTCGAAATTCTTTGAGCTTAACCGTATACCGACATTCCAACATAACACTAATATAGCAGAATTTTCCTTTCAGTAGTAATTATGTTTTGAAAGATATTGTACTGGAGTTGGTTCATTTATAATCATTGCAACCAAAATCAACCAACATATGTGGGACTGCTTGATCGACGTTAAAAGGCCTAATGATTCCCGATTTGTCATCAAAGCAGGCAAATACACTTTCATAGTTTGTCAATTTGTTAGGAAACTTCAAACTGCAATATAATTCGGGTTCAATCGTGCAATATCATATTCATGAGCCATCTTGGTTAAACTGTCCACTGGTCTATCCTAAGCTTTGAGAGGAACGTATTTCCAGAATTAGATTTATTCCGCACAGCAATAAAAGTTATAGGAAGTTTAATTCAAAACTTTCGGATTATTTTTAAGTTGTTTGCATCGCTAATCCTGCAAGACATTGGTCGTGATGTCAAGCACCTTATGAAGCGAATTTTGTAAAAACAGAAGTTGGGTTTAAGTGGCCACTATTTGATCAGTTATTTCCAGTGATTGGTTAGCAAAAAATTTTTTTAAATCATTTGATAAAATTCCTCTACTAATGTAAGCATTCCAAATAAGAAAAGCCGAAAAAATGAGGATGCCATTGCTTAAGCTCAAAATTCTGATAATTAGTCCGCAAACACCAATATTTGACCAGGCCTGCAATTTTATTTAAATATGGGTGGGTTTGATAAAAGTAGTACGTAGAAATGACACAAATAAAATTTACAGTTAAATTTTTAGCGTCTATTTTCATTTTGTGTGCTAAATTAAAGTGTTTATTAGGGTTCCACGACAATTTACTGAAAAACAATTTACCGAAAACGGCAATTCACCGTAAGCGACAATTTAACGAAAATATTTCAAATGCTTCACATACTCGTATTTTTCGGTGAATTATGATTTTCGGTAAGGTTATATAGAGATGGCCATCGAATACCATTTTACACTATTTTGTTTAGGACATTGCTTTATTATTCACTCCGGCAATTAAAGGTAATTATAAATAATTAATTGTCACTTAATAATAAATATTTTTAATTTCAAGCACCTTGCTGATTTCAGTCAATATTAATATATTGGCAACCGCAATTTATACACATATTAATACCATATATTGCCACACACACACTCCACAAGCCACAAAACCACACGAGAAAAAAAAATTTGTTTCAAATTTTCCTACTATTTTCCCCACAAAAACAAATATAAATTAAAATTCACTTAAAATATTAATTTTCCTTGTACTGTTTGTTGTTGCCTCTATTGTGCTAGATAAATTATCTCAAAATTTATCTCGTTTATACTGTGTTCTTGTTATAATTAATTGATAAATTATATCTTCAATTATTATAATTGGCAAAAAGTAAAAAAAATAAAAATTTTTTGTACACAGTGTCACATTCAGATGAAGCAAAACAAAACAAAAAATTAATAATAATGAAAGAGTCGAGGAGAAAACCATTTCCCAAGTAATTTATCATTTTCCAACAAAATTCGAATCGATTAAAATAATTATGATTTTAAGCGATTTGTAATAAAAGAATATACATAATTAATTTTAATTAATTATTTTATTTTTTTTATTATAGGGAAATTGTGTGTATGTGTTAGTGCGGTAAGATGTTTTAATTTCGTATAACTCTAAGCGAGATGAACACGATTTGTTTAAAGGGGTAGAAGAATATTTTATGGTTTTGTGTGGTAAAATTTTATGATGATTTATTATTGCCAAAACAATATAATTTAGTCTTCAGCCTGCACCGAAAAAAAAAATGATTTGGATTTTTAAGAGGATTGGGTTAACAAGGACAAATTTGACTTGAATTATATTCATAAAACGTTTATTATTCAATTCATCATCGATCCATAATTAGACTTAAAATTCCTATTTATTATGTCTCCCATGTGGCCGATTGATTCGTATGCGGTTTTTGCTTGGTAGACAAAAACAAAGCCAATCAAAACTTACGCTACAAAAAAAACGAACGGGGTTCAAGCTCCACCTGAACCGCAAATGTTTGTTAAAATATAAGGTCTTTCTCATAATGGATTTTTTTAGGAATCCCATATCCATCCCACATACTAAATCCCATCATGTTAAGAATTGATCGAGTTCCGGCCCAGATGGCCATATTCAAGAACTTCTTCCAAAAATCATTATGAATTCCATTTCCATTCAACATACCCGATCCCAACATGATCTGCTAAGAAATGCCTGAGTTCCGTCCCAGATTAAATCCGATCGAATAAATTAAATTTAAAAACATTCGGATTTAACGGACAATCAGATTTAACGGACTCCCCAATTAGTCCGTTTAATCGAAATTTTTCTGTATGACATTTTACTCGGTTGCGCATACAATGCAACAATTTCATGCAACATTTCACAAAACACTATGTAACGCAGCGTGTTACATGAACCCAAAACTAGACCCCTAAACATTTTACAAAACATAAAATTGAACTACATTTGGGTGCAAAAAATTCGCACAGTGAATTTTATGTTAAAGTGTGGCGTTGTTTACGTGACATTTAAACGCAAAATGTTAGACAGAAAAAAATCGATTTAACGGACTAATTTTGCAGTCCATAATATCCGATTGTCCGTTAAATCTGAATGTTTTTAAATTTAATTTATTCGATCGAATTTAATCTGGGACGGAACTCTGGGATTTCTTAGCAGATCATGTTAGGATCGGGTATGTTGGATGGAAATGGGGTTCATAAATGATTTTAGGAATAAGTTCTCGAATATTGCCACTTGGTACGAAACTCGATCAATTCTTAAGCGATTGTGATGGAATTGGGGATGGTGGATGCAAATGAATCCCATTGAGAATTATTTTTGGAAGAAGTTCTGGAATTTGGCCACCTGGGAAGGAACTCGATCAGTTCTTAACCATTTATGATAAGATTGGGTATGCTGGATGGAAATTGGATTCTTAAACGATTTTGGGAAGCAATTCTGGAATATGGTCACCTCTGACGGAACTCGATCAATTCTTAAGCGATTATGATGGGATTGGGTATGCTGGATGGAAATGAGATTCTTAAATGATTTTGGGAGGGAATTCTGCAATAAGGCCATCTGGGATGGAACTTGATTAATTCTTGACCAATTATGATAAGATTGGGAATGCTGGATGGAAATGAGATTCTTAAATGATTTTGAAAAGAAATTCTGGAATATGGTCCCTGGGACGGAACGCGATCAATTCTTAACCGATTATGATTGGATTGGATATGTTGGATGGAAATGGGATTCTTAATTGATTTTTGGAAATGTTCTGGAATATTGCTACCTGGAATGGAATTTGATAATTTCTTAACCGATTATTCTGAAATTGAATATGGTTGATAGAAATAAGATTCTTCAATAATTTTGGAAGCAATTCGGGAATATGGCCACCAAACTCGGTAATTTGCACTAGGACGAAACTCAGTAATAAGCAGGCGTTTTTCTTGAAGCAAGCGGCTCGTGATGTTTACATATGTTTCTGATAAGGCTCGATGCCTTAACATCTTTTACCAATACCTGGTCCACTCATGTAATTAGCGGGTTGAGCGGCAGGCCAACTAACTACTCTCATAAAAAAATCACGTTATGAACCCTACACAAAGTGCTCGGATAAATTTATAGTATTCTTATCAATAACAACCTCGAAAACAGACCTTGAAGTTTCCAGAACCTTTCGAACCAATCGAACATTTATAATTTTGAGATACTTGCAATACAAGAGCATAAATGGTCTGGGAGTTAATTCCATAAATTAACCAATAATTACACTCTCCACTACAGCAATAATCAAAAAAGAGGAAAAATATGATTCGATTTCTGATCTTCTTTCGAGTACAGCATAATCATTTTATATAGCTCTATATTTATCCAACGTACCGAATTCCATCATTATCAATCAGCCGTGTCCCGTTTCAGGTGGCTATCGCCATATATACATATATATTTAAAAACTTCTTCTAGAAATCATTAATGAACCTCATTTTCATTAAACAAACCCAATCCTATCATAATCGGTTAAGAATTGATCGAGTTTGTTCCAAAATTCATTTAATAATCGAGCGTCCGTTAAATCGGGGTCCGTTAAATCGAGGGTTTACTGTATATGGCTAAAAACAATTTCAAATTATCCCATCGCCTCTAAAATATTTTGGAGCTGATTCATTCTACGTTCTTTGCCATAGTCAATCGCCATCTCCCCTATTTCATTTCTCTGAACATTGATCATGCCTATACTATCTGCAGAATACACCTGGTTACCTGTATCAGTTTGTGCACTTCTTCTTCGGTGGTACATGTGCGCTCGCTTCTTGATTAGAATGTCTATCGGAAGTATGTGACGAGAACCACAACAGCATTTTTAGGCACTGTTCGGTAGACTTTTTTTCACTTCTAGCAGGATGTTTCTCTGAGCACATTCTAATGATCTGATGTGGTGGCAGTTCAACCTATCGTACCAACCAGCAGCGGCTTACGTGAAGAAAAGAAGTTAGTCATTATGCAAGACGACTTCGAGTGTGTAATCTTACTGCACACAGACCAGCAAACGGACCGAAATTGATCCCACCCCACCGATGAGCCCGAATTAAGTTTGCTCGAGAACATTTGGATTGGATGGAGGAACAATGGAGAACAGCACTGTTCTCGGACGAGTGCAAGATGTGTTTACATAGAAACGATGGGCGAGGAAGAGTGTACAGAAGATCAGGCGATTTACACAATGTTGCATTGAAGCACGTGTCTCGTATAACTGGAGGTGAAGATATAGATATGATTGTGAAATACATACCAAAAATAATACCAAAAGTGTACACTGTTAAATTTAAAAATATTCCAATTGGATTTGTTTTGTGGTGAAATTGAAACATTTTTATATAATCTTTAAAATTTATATTAGATAAGTCCCTAAGTTCTTAATAGTGACGTATGTGAAGATGGCCCGAAAACCATCCCGAAAAACGCCTTTTCGATTTAGGTGTGTTTCTCCAGATAATTAAGCTTTATAAAAGCTACATCGTACGACCTGGCGGCCTATGGAAAGAACACGATGACCTGCATACAAAAGTCCGAAACCTGTTTCCCAGTGCACGAAATCATCGACGCGTTGTCGTTTTTAATCCATTGTGAGAAAACGCGGTACCCAATTCGAACACAAGTTTCGCATGGACAATGCTACCCTCTACTGATATCTTTACAATGTCAACTTCACTTTACGGCATTTTAAAACAATTTCATGGATTTTTTTTACGTTTTCTGGAGTCACAGTGGTGTATCATCGGAGGTTGTACGACCACGTTTAAATTCAGCATACCAGTCAATGATGGTCGACTTTCATGGTGCAGAGTTCGGATAATACTTATCAAGCCACTGCTTTGTTTAAACGCAATTTTTTCCAGCAAAAACGGTGTGAAATCAACACACGAAAAATAAGGTGAAAATCATTATTCGTGTCCTTATTTTCCGACAAACTCTACGATATTCAGAATTTATCTAAATTAAAACTACTCAAACCAATAAGATCGAATAGATTTACGAGAACGAAAAATGATACCTAACCGCTAGATACGGAAATGGCTCTTGATTTTTTTGATTGTTTTAACCTTGATTGTTTTAACCTAAAGGGAGCTTTCATTAGGAGCTTTCATTAGGGTTATCATTTCATCGTAGTTGAATTTTTCGACAGACGATTTATTTTCTAAAATATTTATATCCATGAAATCCACACACATCAGCTCCTGTTCTGAATTATACTTTGTATTCTTACAAGAATTCATTTTGTTTACTTTTTCATGTTTCATTTCTAGTTAGTTTTTTTTTTAAATATTGACTTCAATTAAATGACAATGTGTTTTATTTTGTTTTCTCAAGATTATTTTTTACTCTTTCCCTTACAAAATAAATCGAATATGAAAAAAATGTGGCGCGTATTTTCGTTTCTTTCTGTTATAATATAGTTATTTCGCCAAAATTTTAATTTAACAGTGTAATTACTAATACATGTTCTACGTTAAAAATTTCTTATTGGATTTGTATATGTACACGGATTTTTTTTTGGGACAAACTTCACAACCGTACTAATTTGCATTTATAAAATGTTAACAGTGTAAATCACCAATACTAAAATAGTTCAATATGGCGGCTATTGGAATCTAATTGAATCCAATAAGAATTCTGCTTCCGCCATGTTTTCTTATTGGAGTCGTATACGTATATGTGTTATTTTTTGTTAGAAAATTCATGGGCTCTAAATCACCAATACTAAAACAGTTCAATATGGCAGCTATTGGAATCTAATTGAATCCAATAACAATTCTGCTTCCGCCATGTTTTCTTGTTGGAGTCGTATACGTATACGTGTTATTTTTTCACGGGCTCTAAAAATGTTTCAACTTCACCACAAAACAAATCCAATTGGAATATTTTTAAATTTAACAGTGTAAATTTTTGGTATTATTTTTGGTATGTATTTCACAATCATAAGATAGATCTTGTGTTTATCCCTGAAGCGAATACTGGCCATCGATCAAAAGGATTGACTTCTTAACGGTACATTGAGGAAGTACTCGAGGTCAGCGTCATACCTTTTGCCGGGTTTATTGGTTAAAACTAGCTGTTCATTCGGCTGGTATAGCGTACCAGTACCTTCGAGATGTGGATGTGTTTGTTATGGAGTGGCCAGCCCAGAGTTCGAACCTGAACCTCATCGAACGCGCTGCAACAGGCGCAATCAATCGCTACAATCAATGAAACATCAAATGGAAGATTATCATCGTCATTCGGGCTAGGGGAGAGAATACTTTTAATTAAGAAAAAGGATTTTTTGCTAATTTTCATGTTGACAAATTCACAAAAAACGCGTGCTTCAGATATTGACTCCAAAAATCACTTTGTTGACACCGTATAAGTACAAAAAGGGTACCACTGGATATGTGTTGAAATAGACTTTGAATTTACATTCAAGAAAATTAAACAAACATTGGATTTTTTGATATTTTTGAAGTTTTGTTGAAAATTTATTAATGACCGAATTTTTTTACAACCAAGGTATGTAAACTTGCGACACTGTTAGCCCTACCCAGCCCGGTGTTCTATTAAAACCTGACATAGGGCTGCTATGATAGATATTTAGCGTTCACTCGAAAAATTATAGCGAAAACCCCTATACGAAGCGCTGATGCTGCGAGTGAAACATCCGAAATCGTTTTTAAAAGAATCTGATTTTTCAAAATACCAATTATTGCCAAACATCAGGTTTCAACGCCCCATCAAGAGTAGGGTGCCTTAAACAAGTACCGCGGTTGGGTGAACTTGCACGGTTTATAAAAATTACAGAATGCTATCTACATTTGAAAGGAAGGATATTCGTTCCATCTTTAGTCTAGTCAAAGTTGCACAAAACCGAATATCGGATTTGCAAGAACTACGACTACGGATACTACGACCTCACATTTGGACGCTTGGAAAACCCGATAATCGCATCAACTGCGATTTTACAAGTGTCAAATTAGCTGGAATATATTGTATATTATCATCCGTAATGCCCATCCAAGTGCATCAATTAATTTTCGTTTAGTCGGTGATGCCGAATATCGGACCGCTAGGCTAACAAGCTTGATCGTAATGCAAAGATTTATAACAGAGTCGACTGTGGCAACTGCTAGAGACGAAAACAGTAAACAAACCTATAATCGGGGAGTTTTGCACCACTTAGATATTAAATACACCTCCAAGGAAAATGTTGAACCTAAGTGAAAAATTTTATGAAGAAATAATGAGGACGCGTGAAAAAGGGCACCACTGTGAATGTTGATTGGATGATAAAATTGAGTTCGGATTAGGTAAAATATCAAATACCTGCATAACGAGATCTGGAATAAAAAATCTTAATAAACAAGTAATTGGGGGATTGCTTAATCGAATAGTTATCTGCAGACTGAAAACGTAGACTTATATACAACGAGTAGGAACGCCGATCTGATATGAAAATATCAAGAAAAATACAGTGCAATGTTCATATCTGAAATTAAAAAAATTCTCGTCCAATTTATCATAAAAATACAAATTTTAATAAAGCGAATCAAATATATTACAATTTCTTTTACAAAATTTACGAATCGATCAATCAATTTGCCATTTTAAAATACATCTCAAACATATAATCGGACACTTGTTCGAACTGAATCAAATCCGGAGATACATTCGTAAATAATTCTACATTTTCGTTTCGGCAGCGCAATTTTGAACTTGTATCACATCCTTCATATTTGATTTGGATCGAATACTTCATTTTCGGTAGTAAACGTATAGATTCACCTAAATTAATTAAATGGGAAAGCCATTTCACGCTTCCAGCACAATTCATGATTAATTTCTCTGTTTCATTGGACTTTAAAGCACGTTGCGTAATAATTAAATCGTAGCGAATTTTATGTTTGTAGCCACCAAGCCAAAGGCCTATCAAAAACAGTTCACTTGATACGGTAAATATGGTGCCTTGATTTTGTTTAACCTGTTTCCAATTGTAAGGAAATTGGAATGGTTTTCTTTTACCATTGCTTTCATCGGTTAAATTTTCGAATTGTTTAAAAAGTTTAAGACGATCGCCATCGCTAAATAGATGTGGATATTTTGATGCACATTCGAAAAGTTCTTCTGCAGTCATAACTGAAAACCGAATCAGCCGAATTAAATGGTTGTAGTGATCTCTCTGCTGGTGAATTGCTATTCGGTTATCTTTACTGTTTTTATCTATCCATTGAGTGAGTGTTGTATACAATTCCAACTCTGATAAATTTGGCTCTTCTGATTTAAGGATGTCTTCGACTACAACTGAATGAACTTTGACAAAATGATCAGAAGTTAAATATAATTTGGCGCCGACTGTTATCCCAAATTTAGCTCTACGAAGATGTAGTTCATCATTTCTGAGCAAGCAATATTCATACAAGCTTAATTCAAATTGGGCTCCGCTGCTTACTCGAATTATTTCGTTTTCCAATTTAATCACCTTGTATTGTCTCGCCAATTTAAACAGTTCAAAAGCATTTGATTCGTCGATTTGACATTGGTCCGTGTACAGAAATTTTACGAATTGATAAAAATTATCATAGCTCACATCGCTGATTGGTATCAACTTATTGTCACCCATTGTTGAAATTAATTGCTTTTGGAACACAATACTTCGTTTCATCAGTTCAAAGGTATGAGCGTATATTGTTTTGCCACAAAGTCGAAATTGCACATCCGATAAAAAATTTCGATTGAACAGCATTCGTGTTATTTCAGCCATGGTCAGCTCCGGTGAATTATTTAGAATAAATTCCATTTTATCAACCACACACGTTTTTAAATTTTTTTATAAAAGCACTCACACTTACTTCACTGTTAATACAGGACTGATTAACACAAGGAGTAGAAATATTAAATGACAACTTCTTCTTCTTCTTCTTTCTCATTTGGTCTTGATGTTGAAATTATGTATTATGCAATGTTTATTAACAGGGTAATTCTTAACATGAATGGTGAAGTTATATTCTAGTATAAAATGGAAATGTCCAGACTGTGTTTATTTTGTGCAACGGCAGAAATTTGTTATTCATATTTCTTCGGTCATTATTAAATTTAGTATTGTGTAACGGTAAGCTAAATCAGTATAACAGGGTAGTATTTAAGTAAAAATATGATCAAGTTCAATTCTAATATAAAATTACTTTATAAAATTACTGAGATACTTTAAGTCAATCAGTACTAGTACTAACGAGATAAGTCAATCAGTACGAACGAAAATTCAACTTTTAAATCAGCAGCAGAAAACCGCGTACGACACATTGATGATGGCAGTGAACGATGGCTTCGGAGGAATCGTTTTCCCCGATGCACCTGGCGGAACTGGCAAAGTAATAAAGTGCTGGCCATAGAATTATCTGGGATCGCTATCATATTGTTAGAAAAATTACGAACAGCTCATTCTGCGCTCAAACTGTTACTAAATTTGAAAACGATAGATGGAGTGACGTGCAATATTTCCAAAACAATTGGTTAACAACGAATATCCGGACGTGTTTTCGAAGCAATTATGAGACAATGGAAATGGAAAAATTCAGGTTGACGCTTCGGCTGACCTCATTTTGTTTCCACTTAATTGTTGTCAATTAACAACCTCCAAAGAAGAATTGTTCACGAAAGTGTTGCAGAAAATTAGTGCAAATTACAATACCATGTTTCGTTGGGCGTACGATACGAGCCATTTTGGCAGCGAAAAGAACGTAGGCGATTTGAATATAAAAATTCAAAGTCAAATCGCTGGCCAATCGCATTTATTTAAGTTGGTCGATTCCATTACAGATCCAGATGAAGTCGTCAATTATCCAATTGAAATCCTGAAATCATTGGATCCGAAAGGAATGCCCGCCGCACAATTTGCAGCTCAAGGTCGGTTCGATGTTAATCATGTTAAAAAACGTGAATCAACCTAAACTATGTAATGGAAGGGTCCCATTTGAAACGTGATGTGGTACAAATCGGGATATGGTACAAAACGAATATATGGTACAAAACGCGATATTTTAAAACGCGATACGGTACAAAACGCGATATAGTACAAAACACGATATGGTACAAGACGCGATATTTCAAAACGCGATATTTCAAAACGCGATATGGTACAAAACACGATATGTTACAAGACGCGATATTTCAAAACGCGATATTTCAAAACGCGATATGGTACCAAACACGATATGGTACAAAACGCGATATAGTACAAAACGCGATATGGTACAAGACGCGATATTTCAAAACGCGATATTTGAAAACGCGATATGGTACAAAACGCGATACAATACACAACGCGATATGGTATAAAACGCGATATTTTAAAACGCGATATGGTATAAAACGCAATATGGTACAAAACGCGATACGGTACAAAACGCGATATGGTGCAAAACGCGATATGGTACAAAACGCGATTTGGTACAAAACGTGATATGGTACAAGACGCGATATTTCAAAATGAGATATGGTACAAAACGCGATATAGTACAAAACGCGATATTTCAAAACGCTTTATGATACAACACGTGATAGTTTCTTTAATTTAAGTTCACTGTACACAAATGTGTACGTAAAAAATGACGGGTTGTAATGTCTTCCGGGTTTTAACGGATCTTAGTTAGATCGGAATTGTTTTTGAAAAAAGCATTATAATTTGATAACAAATAAATTATATAACATATCACGTTTTAAAATATCGTGGTTTGTACCATTTCGCCTTTTGCACCATATCGCATTTTGAAATATCGCGTTTCGAGCGGATCCCGTAGTGGAACAAGGCTTGCTCAAATGCGAGGTAGTTTTGAATCCAAGTATACATACCTATAAATAGCATAATCTGACACCGGTGTGAAGTTCTTGGACATAAGTTTTTATACAAAAATTTATACGAGCGTTCTTTGTGAAGTTTTTGGACACAATTTTATTTCTTGGACGTGTATTTATTTTATATTAAAATAATTCGAAAAAAATTATAATAAATATTGAAAATTGTTTGACATTAGACAATCTAAAATGCTCATTATTATAAATTTTTAAGTAAATCACATATCATACTGTATAAAATGATAAACCAAATAGTAAAAAAATCTCAGAGATTGGCTCGCATACTGGCTATTTGGCTTAAAATAGTAGAACATCCATGGATATGCAGGCTACCCGAATTACGAAAAGTTGAATTAAGAAAAGTGTTTTTTCTGAATTTAAATAAGTATTTTTAATTCATTATGAAAATGATTTAAGAAAAGTTGATAGAAATGAAATAATAAAAGTTGATTTAATATTTGCATTTCTTAATTCATTTTCAAAATATTTTAAGAAAAGTAAAAAAACTGAAATAAAATATGTTTTTTTTAAAAATTATTTAGGAAATGATTTTAGAAAAGTATTCATAAAATATGTAATCAAATTTTTCCCGGAAAATTTTGAAATCCTTCCAATTGTTTTTCCTTAGTTTAAAATTATAAATAAGTCATTTTGAAAATGAAATAAAATGTGTATTTAAAATCGAAATAAAACGTAAAAATGTACTACAGTAAAAACCCGATTATCCGGCATACAATTAACCGGAACATTTAGTTATTCGGAATTTTAATTTTGAGGAAGTTTTTTTTGCTTTTTTCTCGTTCATATTCATTTTTTAAATCATTTTGAAATTAGCAATTGTTTTTTGCACATTTTCTGAAAGCATTAGTTGAAATTTTTGAATGGCTTCAATTTTCATGTTACAGTAAAAGCCCGATTATCCGGCATCCAATTATCCGGAACACTTAGTTAACCGGAATTTTAATTTTGCGGAAGTTTTTTTTGCTTTTTCTCTTTCATATCCACTTTTTAATTCATTTTCAAATTTGCAATTATTTTTTGCACATTTTCAATAATGAAAGCATTAGTTGAAAATTGTAAATTGCTTTAATTTTCATATTAAAGTAAAAGCCCGATTAACCGGAACATTTAGTTAACCGGAAGTTTAATGTTTAGGATTTTTTTTTGCTTGTTTTCTTTCACAAGCGAAATTATTTTTTTATTATTCGGGGAATTCACAGAAAATATACTTTCCTTTATTTTTCTTCTGTTTTATGCATTATTCTATTTGAATTGAATGTGTAAAGTCGTATTACTGTTAGGTTAGTGAAATATTGAGTATATTAGTAAATTTTGGGTACTCGTATGGGTGAACTCATATACATATTAGGTATGTATATATTATTTGCAAAAAAATGTTTTCATGTACATAATTTGAAAATAAAAAACCAGAACCGATAAAAAATTAAATTTTCCCTTGCAAAAAATAATTCCTAAAAATTAAAATTCCGGTTAACTGAGTGTTCCGGTTGATTAGATGCCGGATAATCGGCCTTTAACTGTAATATTATAATTAAAACTATTCTAAATTTTCAACTAATGCTTTCAATAATGAAAATATGCAAAAAACAATTGCAAATTTGAAAATAAATTAAAAAATGCATATGAAAGACAAAAAGAAAGAGAGAAAATTAAAAAATTCCTCAAAATTAAAATTCCGGTTAACTGAGTATTCCGATTAATTATATGCCGGATAATCGAATTTTTACTGTACTATGAAAATTAATGCCATTTAAAATTTTCGACTAATCCTTTCGTTAATAAAATGTGCAAAAACGCAAATTTCTAAATGAATTAAAAAATGCAATTTTATTAAGTTCTGTTTTTTATCTTTCTCTACAATACAACAAAAAAACTGTAAGAAGAAACACTTTCTTATAAACTTTAAATTTCGCATGCATTTCTTTGTTATTAAAAACAAATATAAATTTTATGTTTATAATGAGAAATACACCCAAATCTTTTTTTACACGGTGATACATGGCCAGACGGTGATACTGTGCAAGAAAAATCAACGTACCACTTTTTTTAATTCTTTTTTCTTAATTCAACTTTTCTTAATTTAGGGGAGCCTGATGACGTAAATATTATTAATAAAAATAAATAAAACAAAAAAAATTATTGAAAAATTAAAAATCTAAAAATATTCCAGAAAATCAAAAAAATTTCCACAAAATCAAAAAATTTTACGGATAAATTTAGGTTTTCCCTCCTAATAACTATTAATAAACAATCCTGCATTTAAAAATGTATACTCCTTACCTGAACCGGACAAGTGGTGCAGTGGTTAAAGCTTCGGCACTTGGACCGGGAGGTACTGGGTTCGAATCCCATCAGAGGCTAGATGCAAATCGAATTTTCATCATCGACTACAATCGGTGATATTAATAAACACAACTAAGACCCTTTGATGGAGTGCAGAATTCAGCGCCGACCCACCGTCCATGTCAATGTACAGGTTGACATGGAGCTTGCAATATGCAGGTGGTATATGTAGTTGTGTGAGTAGGTGAATGGGTTAATGATGTGGCGTGAATGCGTGGTATCACAATGGGCCAAAAATGGCCTAAGTGTCAAACCACTGAAACCTATAACCTACCTGATTTTATCGATGTATGCGTAAATTTTAGCCTAATAATCTTCCATCCATTTTGAAAATGAATTAAGAAAAGTGTGCAAAACATGAAATAAAGTAAACGTATTTTAAATCAATTTGAAAATGAATTAAGATAAATTTTCTAAAAAATGAAATAAGATGTGAATTTTTTATTTGCATTTTGAGTTGAGTTTTTTTTTTTACTTTTTTAAATTCAGGAAATTTGTTCAAAATACGAATTAAAATAAGTGGAAATTCTTCATACAAATACCACTTTTTTAATTCACTTTTCTTAATTCAACTTTTCTTGATTCGGACTCGCTGTATTGGGAAACTTTAAAAATTCGATTCACGAGCCTTGGTCATCATATCGAGATAGCTTATTGATTTAAATAGCACAATGTATCCCCTTTCGAACGTATATAGCCACTATGCGAGCCAATCTCTGACATTTTTTACTATTTGGTTTATCATTTTATACAGTATGGTATGTGATTTACTTAAAAATTTCTAATAATGAGCATTTTAGATTTTTAATGTCAAACAATTTCTTTTATTTTTTAAATATTTATTATAATTTTTTTCGAATTATTTTAATATAAAATAAATACACTGTTAAAATTGCACACTTCCATATATTTTTATCCAACAAATAAAATTGTGTCCAAAGACTTCAGAAAGACACTCGCATACATTTTTGTCCAAAAACTTTTGTCCAAGAACTTCACACCGATTGATCTGACAAATGAAATACGCGTTAATTTCACATGCTCTTTTGCAATCGTAAATGAAAATCATTTATAACAAAATTTACAGAAAAATCTGACATGTTCGAATCCGGGGGGTGCGTCTCCTGAACCAAGGGGCCCATTGCGTTTCTGTACCATTCATCCGATTGTGATGAAACGTTGATGAGAAGTTACGTGCACGCCCGAGGAGGTTTCTGAGTTGGTAAAATTAAGGCTGTGCCCTGGGTTTAAACCTTACCTGTGGCTCTATTCTTGTAATTCCCTTGGATTAGAGAATTTGGGAAAGATTTTGTATGTACTACTGAGGAGAAAATTTTGATGTAAATATTTGTAAATTGTTAATAATTTTTTACGGATGTGAAGTTTTTAGCAAAACGACAAAATTAACAAAAAACAAATTTGTTAAATTAACAAAAAAAAAAAAAAACAGTCGGTAAAAGCAATGTTAACAATGGAAACTGATAACAGACGAATTTCATTTAACTGAAAACTATTGATAAGGGTATAATAAACTTAATTTTTAATGAAATAAAAAAAAACTAAAATTACAATTTAAAAATATTTACATAAGTAAGACAAAACATTTTATGTGATTTAATAATAAATTTAAGTATGTACTATTAAAGATTCAGTTATATGTATCATATATTGCCGCAGCAACGCAATCGAGTTGCACATACGTATATAAAATGATGGCACAAAATTTGCTGTTTGAAATAAAATTGGTCTTACCAAAAAACTACGAGATTTTCCCATTTGTTATTGCGTTGGAAAATCGAATCGCATACAACATTTTGACGATTTTTGGGTTTCTGTATCTTAATTATTGGCCAGATCACAGAGACACTACCGAGTAGTGGCTAGTATCAAGTGATGGCATATGAGGTGCTCTTTGAAATAAAATTGGTCTCATCAAAAAACTACGAGATTTTCCCATTTGTTATTGCGTTGGAAAATCGAATCGCATGCAACATTTTGACGATTTTTGGGTTTCAGTGTATTAATTATTGGCCAGATCACAGAGAAACTACCGAGTAGTGGCTAGTATCAAGTGATGGCATATGAGGTGCTCTTTGAAATAAAATTGGTCTCATCAAAAAACTACGAGATTTTCCCATTTGTTATTGCGTTGGAAAATTGAATCGCATGCAACATTTTGACGATTTTTGGGTTTCAGTGTATTAATTATTGGCCAGATCACAGAGAAACTACCGAGTAGTGGCTAGTATCAAGTGATGGCATATGAGGTGCTCTTTGAAATAAAATTGGTCTCATCAAAAAACTACGAGATTTTCCCATTTGTTATTGCGTTGGAAAATCGAATCGCATGCAACATTTTGACGATTTTTGGGTTTCAGTTTATTAATTATTGGCCAGATCACAGAGAAACTACCGAGTAGTGGCTAGTATCAAGTGATGGCATATGAGGTGCTCTTTGAAATAAAATTGGTCTCATCAAAAAACTACGAGATTTTCCCATTTGTTATTGCGTTGGAAAATCGAATCGCATGCAACATTTTGACGATTTTTGGGTTTCAGTGTATTAATTATTGGCCAGATCACAGAGAAACTACCGAGTAGTGGCTAGTATCAAGTGATGGCATATGAGGTGCTCTTTGAAATAAAATTGGTCTCATCAAAAAACTACGAGATTTTCCCATTTGTTATTGCGTTGGAAAATTGAATCGCATACAACATTTTCACGATTTTTTAGTTTCTGTATCTTAATTATTGGCTAGATCACAGAGACACTACCGAGCAGCGACTTTTTTTGCTTAACTCAAACGATTTTAATGAATATTTCTGGAAGGTGGTTTTCGAGTACCAGGAACCGATGGCGATGTATCCTATTTCGGGAAAAATTTTGTAAGGTGGTTTTCTGGTGTGCCCTGGGCTTATTTTTATTTTATTTTTGCTCTACTTATACACGACTTTAATGAATATTTCTGGAAGGAAGTTTTTGAGTATCAGGAACTGATGGCAATGGATCCTAATTTCGGGAAAAATCGTGCAAGGGATTTTCCTGTGAGCCCCGGGTCTATTTTTAATTTTTTTGCTCAACTTAAACGATTTTAATGAATATTTCCGGAAGGAGGTTTTCATGTAACAGGAACCGATAGCGATGGGTACTTATTTCGGGAAAAATCGTGTAAAGGGTTTTCTGGTGAGCCCCGGGTTTTTTTCAAATTTTTTTTTTCTCAATTCAAACGATTTTATTGAATATTTCTGGAAGCGAGAATTCGAGAACCACAAACCGATGGCGATGGATCACGATTTTGGAAAAATCGTGTACGGCGTTTTCTGGTGAGTACTGGGTTTATTTATAATTTGTTTGCTCACCTTTAACGTTATAAATGAAAATTTCGGGAAGGAGGTTCTCGAGTACCAAAAACTGATTGCAATGGATCCTGATATCGGGAGCACCTCACGTGCTATCACTTGATACTTGCAACTACTCGGTAGTGTCTCTGTGATCTGGCCAATAATTAATACACTGAAACCCAAAATCGTTAAAATGTTGTATGCGATTCGATTTTCCAACGCAATAACAAACGGGAAAATCTCGTAGTTTTTTGATAAGACCAATTTTATTTCAAAGAGCAAATCTTGTGCCATCATTTTATATACGTATGTGCAACTCGATTGCGTTGCTGCGGGAATATATGATACATATAACTGAATCTTTAATAGTACATACTTAAATTTATTATTAAATCACATAAAATGTTTTGTCTAACTTACGTAAATATTTTTTTATCGTTTTGTTAAAAACTTCACATCCGTAATTTTTTCATATCTAAATTGGCAGGGAAAACTTTTCCCCATTTAATTTTGTTTTAAAAAAAATAAACACTAGGTCTTTACCTCAGTACGCCAGAAAAAAAATTAAATATAGATTACATATAAAATCTTTCCCCAATTCCCCATTCCCAGGGAATTACCAGAATAGAGCCTCTTTTATCGTATTTTGACCTTCACTGATAAAGCAAAGTATCTGGGTCTTATTCTCCACAGCAAGTATTTCAACAATAAGTCGATGAAATTAGCCCGAGCCCGAATTTTTTATTGGTTTTCTTGGATAAGTGTAATCTTCCCGAAAAAGTGTAAATACATTAAAAAAATGTAGCACCATCCCGAAAAACAATTTATACTTGAGAAAATCAAAGAATATAGAAAAATATTATTATTGTTAAAAAAATACTGGTACACATTTTTTTAAAATTTATTTAACCCGAATATCGATTTGTGTAGTTGTTATGGGTCCACACTAAATTCTATACCGCAATACCTGGAGATAAAGCCACCAAGCGGCATATATGGTCAGACCGGCCACGTTATTAGCTAAGATGTAGAATTGGCCCCTGACCAATCCTAGATAATATCGTGGCCTGTTTACTCATATACGCTGATTGGTAGCTTTATCTCCAGGTATTGCGGTATAGAATGTGGACCCATGTATAGAAATGTGGACCCATAACAACTACACAAATCGATATTCGGGTTGAATAAATTAATTAAACAAAATCTTATTTCCAGCTGACTGGGGGGGGGGACTGGGGGCCAACTCATCATCTTAGATAGAATCGTGGCCTGTCTGACCATATATGACGCTTGGTGGCTTTATCTCCAGGTATTGTGGTACAGAGTTTAATGTGGACCCATAGTAACTACACAAATCGCTATTCAGGTTAAATAAATTTAAAAAAAAATGTTTACCAGTAATTTTTTTTACAATAATATTATTTTTCTATATTCTTTGTTTTTCTCACGTATAAATTGTTTTTCGGGATGGTGCTACATTTTCTAATATATTTACACTTTTTCGGGATGGCTATACTTATCCAAGAAATCCACCAAAAAAATTCGGGCTCGGGTTAACTTCATCAACTTTCAACTATTAGAATGGGCATTATATGGCCTGCCTTAAATATTAGTGGGGCCCTTAGGGCCACATCTACTCAAGCACTGGATATTCTCTTTCCAAATTTATCTCCATTTATGGTACAGAGATGGATGGTAAGGTTCCGGGTGGAGTTTCTGTGCAGAATTAAATGTATTAATTAATAGCGATAACTGTCCAAATAATATTTCCTTGCGTTGGAAATAATCCAGAATTCACTCACGAGAACGCAGATCTGTTCAACAGTGACATCATGTGGGTGCTAGGACATTTTAATATTACGGGGAATGAAAAAGGGATAAACTTGCTCGGCAAGGCAAAATCTGGTTCATTTCACCAAGCTGGGCGGATGTTGATATATCGCTGGCTTTGCACCTGTCCCCGTCTAACGATTAACGGACTAGGAGCTCCTGTCCTAAATTACTTGACGAACCTCAGAGAAAATGAAATTCAGGATATCCTATGCTTCGTTGAGAGCTCAAGATGCTAATCAGCAGGTTAGGAGAGAAAATAATGCTATTATTTTACGTGTGCTTTAGCGAATTCAATAAGCGTCGTTGTCCATCCATATTGTGCTTTTTCATTTTTGTATCGAATATCAATTTTAATTTCCCCTACAAATCATGATAAAATAATGGATAGAAATCATGAAAATTGTCGCCTTCAAGATTTTTGCAGATTTACCATTCGCTATTACGTCGAAATAAAAAAAATGATTTTTAAAAAATCTCTGTGTGTATATCTCGATGTATGATGCTATGTAGACTACATATATTATGTCTATTGGTTCCCGACAACCCAGACGGATTGCCTGATCAGAATAAAATTTCATATTTAAGCATTTTTCAAGAATTGGGGATCATTCACCAGCGATTTTCCATACCAACCAGGAAACAGCCCTTTCCATAATTAAGCCCCTTACAAAAATTGGGAAATCCCAGTGATATTTGGTCGAAATCGGAGAAGAACTTCATATAACTTAACATTTTTCTATTAATCGGCAGATCCTTGCGAAATTTGGTTTAAATCAGATAAGTGGTAACTTCCACGAATTTTTGAACTTTAACAATGATGTTGGAAAGTTTAGCATTTACAAAAAAGGACAAAGAATTAAAAGATTCAAATAATTTTAAATTTTGGTCAAGGGTTGGTCCTGCTGGTTTTCACAATTTTACGAAAAGTCCGGTAATTTTTCGTTTTAGAATTTTCCGTTTTAGAAATCAAGTATTTTCGACATTTCAGTATACATTCAGTGTTAAAGAAAATCGCGTGTTGCCTACAACATATTTAACACTAAAAACGTCTCCTGTAGCGATTTGGTGTCGGCGAAGTGCATATCTGTGCTGTGGTTGTGTCAGCGCTGTGGTTGTGTCGGCGAAATAGCTTGTCGCCTGTCGGTAGTGTTGTACCGTATTGTCTACACCGCGTAGATAATTGATATTCTACCCGTGTAGAAAATGTATGAAGAAAATTACAAAAATGGCGTCGACAATGTAAAAAATGTCGTAAATTATTATTTTTACTATGCAGTCAAAATTCTATGATTTCTTTGTTAATATGAAACCGGCCAGAGTATACGCAGCCTTGTCTTACTCCTTTGCTATTACGGTATGACGCACTACGATGCGAAAAAATACGATTTTCGTACCATTCGTACCATATTTTTGTATTGACGTTTCAGCTCCAACGTATTTTGTTGGCACAGTTGCACCTTCAGGTTCAATTTTATTCCAAATTTTATCACTGATCCAGAGTGTGCGTCTGAATTATTGGTACCCCCGCTAGTGTGTTATGGTAGCTGTTTCAATATAGATTTCTTCGATTTGTTTCCACTGTAGCTCTACACTGATGGCTTCTTCTTCAGTATTTTGGAGATTAGATGATTTTTTGGTCCGTTTTACAGGAGATTAGATGATTACAAGCTTAATTTTGGTATGTGATAATACCAGTTGGTGGTCACTTTGAATATCAGCCCCACTCATTGCCTGACATCTTGCAAAGACGTGAGAAATTTCTTGTTAACCATTACGTGATCTATTTGGTTCATTATGCTGCCATCAGGTGATGTGAACCAGAATGCAGATTATTGGTTTCTATAAAACCCGCTGCATATACATAAAAAAGTCTTAGAAAATTCTCCCATTTTCCGGATTCCTTTTTGAAGGATTACATTGTCGCCAATATATAGAATCAATACAACAAATCAGCAAATGTGTAATGAACATGTAAACGCCTGGTATGAAAGTTACGGGAGCTACCAGTGTACGCTAAAGAAATTCCAACTATTTTTAATAAAATTTTATTTTATTAAACCTAAAAATAATTTTATTCCACGAACGAAAATGAAAATAGTTGTACCAATATCGATTGACCAAGATGTGTCATTCTCACCTATGTTTTTATTTTTATAAAAATTGAATTTTAACTGTTAAAATATTGGTAAACCCCAATTTAAACTGGAAAATTATAAAATGACGATCTGGTACAGAAATACAATGGAAACAACAACTAAAAAGCAATAATCTATATTGTCTACGAATTGTTTACATATTCTACCAATTATCGACATTGTCTACTCAAAAATCAGTTGTCTACGCTATTTTTGACACGAACATGTAGACAATTCGGAAATACGCGTAAACGTGCAACACTGCCTATGTCGGTGGTCTAGTTGTGTTTTCTAATTGAACTTATCGGACAAAATTTCTGTCGACGATGTGGATGCTTCTAGCGGTAGAACAATTTCTGATACTTATATTGCACTTATCAAAATCTAAAACATTCCTAAGATGAATTTATATTACACACATCTACACCATATGTTGCTTTCGGCCATGTTTATGTTGGCTGTTTGTGGGTGTTGGTTATGTGCTTGTCGGCGATGTTGTGGTGTCGGCGATGTGGTTTGACTGTGATCTGGTTGTGTCGGCTTAGTGAGCATGTCGGCCAAAATTCCTGACGGCGATGTTGTTGTCGGCGATATGAGCGGATTCCAAAACAAGGTTAACCTTTTGGAGCATCATCGATAATTAAAGTGGATTAATTTTTACTGGGGTATTCGGAAAGGATGACGTTGCCTGTGAGACAAGATATTTCACATTTTTGTTTAACCAATCATTCTTACGAATTACAGAGTTCTATGATAAATTAAACTAAGAAATAAGTCTTTAATATTCAATTTTTATTTGTAATAAAAATTATTTACAAGGTAGTTAAATTAATCATATAACAGTTTCATAATTCACACCTGAGCTATAACATCACCCATATAATGCCGTATGATTTATTTGACTTACCAAAAAATTTCAAAATTACGAAACTTTTTTATGTACGCAAAAACGATTTTAATACACGAAAATAAATTATTTCCCACGCAAGTACACATACCGCATGTACCATAAATAAATCGTTCATCAAATCAAAAATATCTGTTTACGCTTTACATATATTGCGTAAATCTTTAAGACTCTCGGTGTATAGCTAGGTGTAGCAGGCAGCAGCAGCATCAACTTTGCACATTAAATTGAGTTATTCGATACCTCAAATTATAGCCAAAACGAATTTGTTACACTCCTATAAATGCTAAATCTGCGCTCATTTGTGATATGGCCTTAAAAAATATAATATTCAGGGAACTTTTACCATTTTGACAACAACAACAATGCAAAGTTTATATCGCCATAACAATATATAATACGCGAAGCATTTTAATGTGATCATGATTGTGAACATGGCACGACGAGTATAAGAAGGCAATTTTCTGTGTGCCATCTCGCGCGTTAAATGGTGATTTTATTTTTTATGTATACGTAAATTTTTCTATTCTCGGAAAATCATGTGTTCATTTTCACAGTTTGGTTTTAATATATAGAGGGAATACGAAAATTTTTCCTTTTCATTATTTGTACATAGTGTACCAGCGAGGGTATATAAAGAAGGAACACACAAAAAAAGGAAAAATTTCATATTTCTATATAAGAAAATATATAAACTTAACTTTTATTTTATTGGTTTTCAAATAAATTTTCATTTACTTCAAAAAAAAAAAGAAATTTTTTTTGGTCTTTTATATACGAAAATTATATGAAAATCTAATTTAATTTTATTTGATTTTATTATCATTTCACATCCTTGTGAGATGTTTCCTTTTTATACTTTTATTGTGGGGTGTGTGCGGGTGTGCTGTGCCGTCTTCACCAGATTTTATTGCTCCTTCCATACATACGGATTTTGTACTCATCATCGTTCGTATTATGAATTGAATAAATAGTTTTTTGTGTGTGTGCGGCCCTTTATGTATAGCAATAGTGTCACATGCTATTTAGTTGTGAGTGTCCAAATGGAATTTCAATTGATCAAATCAAAACTTTTTTTTTTCGTACACGAAGAGTTATAAAACTTACATATTTTCTTGCCACTTTGGTTATTTTTAACTCACAGTCTTACATGTAAGAATATTATTTTGTGTAAGAATGTATAAGAAAGCACAGAAACTGGAACTTTATAGATTTATGATGTATTGAAAAGCAACAAAAGGAAAGTCAGAAAAACGAGTTCGAACCAAGTATATATTTATATATGGGACGACAAAGAGAATTTATTAGAGAAAATAAAAACGAAAAAAAAACTTTACAATGTCTTGAACTGGGTAACAAGATGGTATTTGTCGTCATTCGGGCGTTTTTTTGTGCTACATAAAATGTATCCAAGATGTGAGGTTGAAGACTTTTTTTTTGTGATATGTACATTCGAATATAATTCTGATATCCATTTATATCCCTAAGGGAGTTTGTTTGTTGTGTGTTTGTGTATTTTCATTTAGTTTTCTTTTTGTTTATATTTCAAAGGAGAATATGTGGATAAAATGGCAAAAGGCCAATTTTACT
The DNA here is from genome assembly GCA_932526605.1 of Nephrotoma flavescens. Taxonomy (NCBI): domain Eukaryota; kingdom Metazoa; phylum Arthropoda; class Insecta; order Diptera; family Tipulidae; genus Nephrotoma; species Nephrotoma flavescens. Next base: position 26,304,207 of record OW052220.1, on the reverse strand, counting down.
GTGTAATCAAATTAAGGATTTTGTATTGGTTGTTACTTTATTTGTTTAAATTTTTTATTTCTTACTTAACGGTTTACTATCCGTACCGACAATGTACGTATAATAGGTACATAAAAGATAATGATTGTCTCGTTGTTTAGTTTGCAGCATGTTTTAATGGTTTAAGGTATGGGACTATCTGTCAATATCTTCAACCGAATCTGGTTAGGGGAAGGAACCACGGATTCGGATGCCCAGTATCGCCGAATTTGGAAGGCGAGCGAGCGGGCTTCCAGTCGGCGATATCCAGCGACCGCAATGCTTTAGAAGTGGAAAGCTTAGCTACTGCAGCAGATATATCTCAAACGTCAATAAAAATTAGCCCCGCTCGAGCGACAGCATAATGAACTAAGGATAAAATGCCAGCAATATCCTAAGTAAAACATGTGTATTTGTATTAGTGATTAAACACTCAAATAGATAACATTTAGGCGAAACTAAATTTAAAATGTAAAAAGATTAAAATATTTGTTAATATATATTACTAAACAACAATCAAATAACAAGTATGATTCAAATTATATTATACAATTAATAATATAACATAAATTTAATATACGTCATCAACTTAAAATTAAAATATGATATAATTTTTTCCTTTGACTTCATCACAATACTAGTCGAGATTTTGTCAAGTTATCGATCTCACTATATTTTAATGTTAGATCTATCAAATGCCCATATTCATAACGATTTTCAGAATTTTGTCATTGTTGTGGAATGGATAAACATGGCCCAGAAGCATATCATAACTGTTTATAGAGTTCTTACGATTTCATCGGAATACTAGTCCAGATTTTGCGAGGTGATCATCGATCTCACTATGTTTTTATGTTAGATCTATGAAATGTCCATTTCCATAACGATTTTCAAAATTTTGTTATTGTTGTGGAATAACCAAGCATGGCCCAGGAGCATATTTTTACGGTTTATAGAGTTTTTACTACTTCATCGGGATACTAGTCCAGATTTTGCGAGGTGATCATCGATCTCACTATGTTTTTATGTTAGATCTATCAAATGTCCATATCCATAACGATTTTCAGAATTTTATCATTGGTGTGGAACGGCCAAACATGGCCCAGAAGCATATCATTATTGTTTACAGAGATTTTACGACTTCATCGGGAAAACTAGTCCAGAGTTTGCGAGGTGATTTTCGATCTCTCTATGTTTTTATGTTAGATCTATCAAATGTTCAGATCCATAACGATTTTCAGAATTTTGTCATTCTTGTATTCCGATTAAGTCGTAAAAACTGTATAAACAGTAATGGTATGCTTCTGGGCCATGTTTGGCCATTCCACACCAATGACAAAATTCTGAAAATCGTTATAGATATGGACATTTGATAGATCTAACATAAAAACATAGTGAGATCGATGATTATCCCTCAAAATCTGGAGTAGTATTCCTTGAAAATCGTATACTACACTTACTCGATTTGTACTTAAATTAATTAAGTTTGTTTTCTTTATAAATTTAGGATGAATTGGTTAAAATATATATAGGGATAGATACTCGATAGGCTAGCAAGCAAGTAATTTCCTAGCCGAAATTCTAGCTACTCAGTCAATTTTACCAAGGAAATCTGGATTTCAAAATATGTTTACACATAAATATCTATACCGGGTGTTTCTTTTAAATCTAAATATCTATACCGGGTGAGACGGTCAAATATCTCGAAAAACAGCCAATCTACGGAAAAAATGTCCATAATTAAAATTTAATCATACCGCGGGGAAATACATTAGTGCAAAAAAGTAGTCCTTCACCCCCCGATTTGTAGGTGGGGCGGGGGTAACTTTTAAACTAAGATAGGAAGCCATATTTTTTATTGCAGATACGGATTCTACGACTAAAAGTACGAATGATTTAAATGAAATATTTTGTTCGGTTCATGATAGATGGCGTTGTAATCGACGAAATTCAGTTTTTTTCAAATTCTTCTTCTTAGAACACACGCATTCGATTCTGCAATACGTTTGAAATAAAAAACATCACGTTTTCATTGGAAATACTCGAAATTCGTCATCAAAACAATTTATTAATGTAAATGGCAGGTGAATAAAATAATTTTAGCTTAAAATAAGTGTTCAAAATGATGGCCTGCGACTTCAATGCACTTATTAATACGCATTTCCAATGATTGTACACAACTGAGTAGTGTGTTTGGTTGAATTTCAGCATACATATTTCTGATTCGCTCAATCATGTTCTCACGTGTTGTTGATTCTTGTTTGTAAACTTTGTCTTTGAGATAGCCCCACAAAAAGAAATCTGGCGAAGTAAGATCTGGTGATCTGGCGGGCCAATTTATTGGGCCAGCTCTACCGATCCAGCGGCCATTGAAATCACGATCAAATATTTCACGTGCCACCACCGAATAGTGTGCAGGACAACCATCATGTTGAAACCACATGTTCCGTCTCACTTCTAAGTTCAAATTTTCAAGTAATATTGGCAGTTCATTTTCCAAAACGTTTCGGTACATTTGACCATTCAAGTTGCCTTCAATAATGTGGGGGCATATGAGTTTCTTTCCAATTATTCCACACCACACGTTGACAGTCCAAGGACGCTAATGTTTAACTTGACGAAGCCAGTGCGGATTTGTAACACTCCAATAATGCATGTTGTGTCGATTAACCGTTCCATGGTTTGTAAAAGACGATTCGTCAGAGAACATTACGCAACGAAAAAAATGGGGTTTTGTTGTATTTGTTCACGTGCCCATTGGCAAAAAGTTACCCGATTTTCAAAATCAGCGCCATGAAGATCTTGGTATAAAGACACATGATATGGATGATACTTGTGCCGTTTTAAAATTCTCCAAACACTGGTGAGGGACAATCCGGAATCGCGAACTATTTCTCGTGTACTAACATGAGGATTATGAGCCACTGCTGCCAATACAGCAATTTTATTATTTTCTCCAGTGACTGTTGCTCTACGGGTCCTCTTTTTCGGTTGAACATTTCCATCAGTAAATAGCAACAGCATTTTCAAGATTTCTGCCAGCTTCTCCATAAACCAGAACCATTTCAATTTTCTCTGGCACAGTTAAACGCTCCATTCTTAAGTATTTTATCGTTTATTTTGCAATTACGAAAAACGTGAAGATAACAAATAACACAAACGTTAAATGTGATTTACAAAACTGAATAAATTGTTTTGATGACGAATTTCGAGTATTTCCAATGAAAACGTGATGTTTTTTATTTCAAACGTATTGCAGAATCGAATGCGTGTGTTCTAAGAAGAAGAAATTGAAAAAATTGAATTTCGTCGATTACAACGCCATCTATCATTAACCGAACAAAATATTTCATTCAAATCATACGTACTTTTAGTCGTAGAATCCGTATCTGCAATAAAAAATATGGCTTCCTATCTTAGTTTAAAAGTTACCCCCGCCCCACCTACAAAGCGGGGGGTGGGGGACTATTTTTTTGCACTATTGTATTTCCCCCGCGGTATGATTAAATTTTGATTATGGACATTTTTTCCGTAGAGTGGCCATTTTTCGAGATATTTGATCGTCCCAGTTTAAAAGAAACACCCGGTATATACCTTTTGTTTATTTTTGCAATTAATTGCATAGCTAGGATTTTGGCTAGCAAATTGCTTTCTTGCTAGCCGATCGTGTATTTACCCCATTATCTAACTTAACAACAAGTAATTTTACTTTTTCGTTTGAAGAATTTTTGTTATTTTAAAATAAGTTCGCCTAAATGTTTTCTTTTTCGACGTATATCTACTAACACACACACAAATTTTTTACTTAGGCCGTGTCCCAAACACCGACTTATTTCAAACTTATTGACTTATTTGACGCCATCTTGAATAAGTCGGCCAAGTCGTCCCAAACGATTTTACTGACTTATTTTGACAGAATAGCAAACAACAAATGTTTTAGGAATTTGTTATTTAATAATAAAATAAAAAAATTAAAATGCATAAAAATAATTTATTTTAATGGATTATTTAATTAATAAAAACATAAATATGTGTCTTGAGTTATTAAAACACGATGAAAATTTATTATTGTAGCAGAGATGCGCGAAATACGTAAGCTACAATTTTTTATGCAAGCACACCTCTATTAATCCTCTTTATATCTCTAAAATATTTTTATATCACTAAAATCTATTAATTATATAATTTATTAAGACAATATTGTATTAATAGTTATTAATTAAGTGGAATATCATTAATGTTTGAAAATTGTTGATAATATTTGATAATTTTTTGAATTTTTCATGTTTACATGATCAAATAAGTTTTTTGCTTTCAAAATAAGTCACCTCGATAGCAGACTTATTTGAATAAGTCGGTATAAGCAAATAAGTCGGTGTTTGGGACACGGCCTTAGGATATTTATTCGGAATTGTTTCATGCTTCTGTACAGGAGCGTGAAATTTATCCTAAACCATTCCTAATTTTTTTTTTTAGGATAGAGTTAGGAAGAATTTCACGCGCATCAATAAGTGCAATAATAAGTTTTATTATCTTATCTTAAAATATCAGAATATTCTGTTCGCCGCTGTGGAATTCTATATATTAATTCAGATTGTAGTTCTTTGCTCAGTGGCGTATTTTGAGATAACAATTCGTCGAGCATGAATTTAAGAGCAGCATCAGTATTCAACAAAGGTCGGAAGAACCTATTGATGAATCTGTAATTCTAATATGCTGCAAAGCTTTTATTATTTCATTAGTTGTACTTAGAGTTTCTGCTCGAGAAATCTCATCTCGAAAATCTCGAGAAAATTTTCAAATTTTTTAGTCTCGAAATCTCGAGAAATATAATTGTAAAATTTTCGAGATTCCCATTTCTCGAGAAAAATAAAAAAAAATTTTTAGCGGCATGCGGAACCTATTGTCAATATATTTATATTAAGAATGTAAAGTTAAAAAGTTAAAAATTGATGTGAATAAAAATGTCGAACTTTTTATCTGCTTCAAGAACTGATACAATTTTTATGTGGAAAACATTTGGCTGACAAAAATATTTGTTTGTAAACAGAAATTTGTCATGTACAAATTTTGAGAAAAATCGTAATGTTTTAGAGATTTTTAACTTTTTATGTGGCATTTAAACCAATTGAAACACGCACTAAGAATTAAACTATAAATTACAAAAATTTTGTTTCTAATGCTCAAGATTAGATGTCACTTAAATCATCAAACTGTTTCTATTGCAAAATTCTCTTTTGTATATGGATAAACTCAGTTGTCATTTGTCAATACATTTTACATGCAAAAAAATCTATCCGACAAAATCATAACATAAATGTTAATTGAAGTTTTTTAATCAACATAGCTTTGATTAATAAAATTCTCAGTTTTTTGGTTATTTGGTATAAAAACAGATTTTTTAATCCCCAAATTGTACTGATGTCTGAACATGATAGCGAGGATGTTTGGAAACATTTTAAAAGAGGCAAGCTTGATAAAGATAGAGCTACGTGTACCCACGACGGGTTTATATCGGCATTAAACGAGTGTCCATAACTTAAAGAGAAAATTCAAAGAATCTTGCGCAGTTTCTGAATCGACAACCAAAGAAATTAAACGCATCGGCGAGTATTTTACAACTTCTGATAAAAGTCTCACACTGGAAAGAATTGTTTCTAAACTTACTGCGAATGATGAAATTTCAATTAATGCAATAAGTAAAAGTTCATTTATCCGAAAAAGTTTACAATTACAAGGTTTTTCATTGCCGAAAAATCCATTATGTGATGAATTTCGCAATCTAAATTGCGATTTTTTAATCGTCGTTATTTAAATGCGCATTTATATTTTTCCGATGGATCAACAAAAAATTTAGGTTTGATGAGAATAAAAGGTTCATGTCCTGCTGATGAGGCCATAGAAATGGTTACCAATAAAATTCGATCGTTTGCCACAAGTGATGGAGCCAATATAATGTTGATATATTGTAGGTTGTCGCCGGCTTTTCAACAACTGTGCTATAATCTCGCAATTCACTTGCCGGTTATGAAAGTTTTCTACGAAAAAAAAGTTTCTTCGTGTAACAACTTAAGCGAACATTCAAATAAATTGTAGTATGCTGTTTAAAAAAACAGTAATAAGATTAAGGGAATTATAAAGTTATTCAAAAATTCTTCGGTTCGAAATACTATTCTCCAAAGTAATATTAAATAAATGATTTCTGACGCGCACGAATTACAGTTGTTGTTAGATTATAAGACCAGGGGTGGGATGTTGTAACATCACTTTTTTCGATGCTATCGAAATTTACATCTCTTTCATCGCGACTAAATTTAACGTTTTTTCTATTTATCAATTACGTTGTTTCTAATGCGATCTCTACCCAATCGAAGAAAACATTATGTCGTTCTACTCTTATTCTATCACCTACGTATTTTATAAGTGATACTTTTCGAAAAACAAAAAAGAGATAAATAAACAATTTATTCTAGTAGCATGCGATCGCAATATTGAAAGCAAAATCGAAAAGCGAAATGGCAAGCAATGTTATTTAAGGAAAAAGAGATATAATATTCGATAAATATCGAAAAAGTGATGTTACAACATCCCACCCCTGCAGATGGAATACAATCGAAAGTATGACTGAACGTTTTATAAAACTTAAACTGTCTATTTTAAAAACGTTAAGTGATCTCAATCTTGGGCGTCTATGGAATCACAAAACTGATGATGTCGTGGCCTCTAATATATTTAATAGTCTAACGCCAGTTAAAAAATCTATAGAGGCATTAAGGCATTTTAAAGTTTTTGTCATTTCATTTAGTTGAAAGCTCTTCAGACAAATAATTCCGAGATAAGTCGCCAATTATTAAGTGAAATTAAAAACCAGATTTTTAAAACAAGGTTGATGATTTCTCTACTAACGTTTCTTCAGAATCCTAATTACCTTAATAAGCCTGAAGAAGATGAGTTTTTTTCATTGTGCTCAATAGAAAAAATTATCGAAACTGCTAAATCATTGTACCGGAGATTATTTCAAAATTTAGAAAAATGTTCAGCCGAAAAAATTTCATGTTTTGACCAAGATTTCCCTGGTAATTCATCAACGTCTCAGGATGATTTTATTTCTTTAGAACAACATTTGGAGGAGAGTATTCGGCAATGTACACAATAATTGCAAACAAAAGTAGACGATGACTTCCGCACTTTGCCTACGGAAATGATGGTTTATGAAGTAACTTGTAAAATAACCAGTAATCTCGAAGATTTGAACGAAAGGAATTTTTCGGTCTCCGGAAATTTTTCATACAGCCGCAATACAGCCGCAAATGTGCGAATTGGTCATGGAAAATTTCATGAAAAGGATATGGTACTGCAAGCTTAGCCGTGGCCACCATTTGGCTGATATCGTTTTCAAATGTTGATGGCATACCTTCCTCTTTACAATGAAGTAAACATTCATTGATTTCTCTTAAAAAATACTCGTTTTTTTTTAATATCAAAATGAAACCTCTTATTGGAGATCCCTTTATTTTAAATCATTTAAACTTTTACGTTTTAGTTCTAATTCACTGTTTCTTCCAAATTCTTGCACAACATTTTTTTGTAAAATTTCATTTTATTGTGGGACTTAGTCGTAATATTTTGACAACTTTCCTAATTTTTGCAATCTCTGTACGAGGTATCAGTGCCATTATTAATCACAGGTTCTTCAGGTTCATCTTCAAACTGTATTTGCAAATCTGCATCGGCATCAGCAATGCCAAACTTTTTATTATTCAGTTCATCGTCAGACGAAGTCGATTGCTCTGGTAGTGTGTCTCTTGCAACCATTGTGGAAATTACAACAGACAAAGATTCGTCAATCGCTTTCTTATAAAAATTTGTTGTTAAACCACTTTTATTATCAAATGGCAGCTTGGAAGATGTATGTTAGATGGAAGCGGTTTAACAGCATCATCATTTTGTTTTAATAAATTAATACTATGCTGGCTTTCAGGATGTGAGTGCAGTCCACTCGTAGAACTTCCAATACATTTTAAAACAGTATTGCATTGTTTTCATTGCCCTTGATATACTCCCTTTGTATGGGAGTAATACCTTTTTTTTTACTTTTCTTATTGTTTTCATTCTCCATCTCAAGGGTTGGAAAACTTATAATTTAAATACACAGCGACAAAAATTTAACTGTTAGTTTTTTTTTCACAATAGCAGAATTATTATTTTTATATTATATCCCATTCCAGTGGCACTATTCTGGTTTTCCCTGGGAATAGGGAATTGGGAAAAATACTTTCATAGTATTTTTGTCTAAATTGTATTTTTCTGGCCTACTGAGGAAACAAGTTTGGTGTAAATATTTTCGAAACAAAGATAAATGGGAAAATATTTTTCCCTATAAAAATTTTGTGGAACAAAAGTTTCCCAATACACTTTGTTTTGAAATTTTTTGCACCAAACTTATTTTCTCAGTAGGCCAGAAAAACACAATTTAGACAAAAATACTATGAAAATATTTTTCCCAATTCCCTATTCCCAGGGAAAACCAGAATAGTGCCACAGGGGATATACCGAGTTAATAGCAAATTTTAAATATTCAAAATTTTTTCAATGGATGAAAACAAAATATTTCTATTTCACCGATGACAGGAAATAAATTAAGGGTAATAATATATAAAGAAGGTTAAATGAAGCATAAAGCAGCATACATACCTGCGGAGTCGATTGCGGCAAAATTCTGCAGTTTGGAGTTGAAGTTAGTTATTGCTCAGAATACTAGTCTGTTTGGTACGTTGCTTGGACGGTAAACACGCCATATAAATATTTCTCAGTAGGCGTACATTTTTTATTAGTTTGTCGTTTCAATTTTCAGAGTGAAGAATTTTGTCTGTGTTAAACAGACATGTTTAATTTTTTTTTATTATGTATGTGTGTGTTAAATTAAACATGTTTAATTTTTTTTTATTATGTATAATTTAACGACTGGCTCATAATCATGTCGGAATGGAGAAAGTTAAAAGTGATTAAGGCGAATATTGGTACAAATAATTTTACTATAATATACCCTGAGTTTTTTATTTAATTTACTTTATATAAATATTTAACCTTAGACCGAAGTCAATCAAATTTACAGTAGACGAATTAGAACTGCTTAATGACCAGTTCGAGTATGTAGTAGGAATAGTGATGTATAATCGAAATTTCATTAAAATATTTTATTTAATTCGATGGTAAGATGGGAACCTCTCTAGAATTCAATTTGTAGTCATAATTCGTGGGAACATTTATTTATTTATTTATTTATTTATTGACAAAAAATTTCGTGAGCTCCACACCCCTTTTTGAGCATAGAAGCTCATTCAAACAAGGTGAAAAGTTCATAATAACATCTAAAACTTCATATAGCTGTCTTAACATAGAAGATGAATAGGAATACTCGAGTATTGAGCATGAAATTGTTGATGGCGTAGTTCAAAGTATAAAATTGATGACGGAAGAGGCTTAGCCTGTCACAGAATTCGCATTTCAATATGCCAAGGACAATCGCACGAAAGTGACTGAAATAAATAAGGCCAATATTATGCGAAAGTCTGATGGTGTTTTTTTGCGCTGCTGTGATATGGCCGTTAAATATCCCGAAGTGAAATTTGAATAACATTATTTTGATAATGTGTGCTTAAACCACGTAAATATAATGTGCTAATTATGCCAAATTGACATTTCTACTGTGTGATGACATTTTAAGTGATATGTGCGCTTGTTTAGTTGGTGGTTTATGCACCAATTAGATATAACCAGAACCGCTATTGCAAGCCATTTTTTGCTACCTTATTTTTTTACTATGTTATGGATTTAATCCAAAAATTTTTTATCCTTGAATAAAAAATTTGATTTTTTAATAAAAAGTTTTCAGTTTTGATTTGTTACTTCATATCAACTACAACCTTTTCATCACTATCGTTGATACCGCGGGATGTTGAATCTAGATGACGTCCTTTTTATTGAATTGGGATCACTTCGTAACATTTGGGTACCATCTTTACCGGACACAACTAATGATAGCCCCGAATCACATGCAGCAATGCAAAATAGTGGCGTATTCGCCGAATATGCTTGCCGTGATCGGTTTATATAATGGCCATCGAATCCTGTAGAAAATTCCGTTTGGGCATACTGTATTCGACGAATGACGACGATGGAGTTGGTTGAATTTGTATATTAACCGATAGTGAACTACCAGTCTAGTTGATGTGCCTAAATCATTCGATGGGGATGATGGTCTAGTCAGGGTGTCAGCGAGCATGTGTTGCCATTCTGAATTATTGTAATTTTGTTTCGCTTTTACGTTGCTTCCGTAAATTTTCTATCTCTGTTTTGTTCACTGGACCGGCCAGGGGCACATCATAACAAATCATTTTATTTCAATCAATTTTGTATTTTGACCTAAGATTACTTGTAGTTGCGTTTGAAGAGCAAATATTGTTTAAAATTATAAAATTATACATTAAACTGTTACTGAAATAATTATTTGAAAAACCATTTCCGTATAATCAATTTTACTAATGTCGTTTATAACACAATTTTCTCATGCGGTCATCATATTGATCTTCGTACGATTATTGTTATTCCAATAATGTATTCAATTGTTTTCCACTTTCAGCAATTTTCAACCCAATCAAGAATTAAATGTTGCCAGGAATCAATCGCTCTATTGCGGTTTTCGATTTTTCCTTTGTTCGGGTTCGGCACGGACATTGAATATTTTTGGTAGCATTTTGCCATTCTCGCGTTAGCATTTCATCAGTTACTGTCTTTGAAAAGTTGTTTCACAGGATTCACAACCTAATCAAAATCCACTTTTAATTTTACAACCTCTTATAAAAGTAATTTAAATTTATTGTAATATTCATCCTGTTTTATAGACAAATATGTCACACTGTTTTACACATGAACATAATAATAATAATATTAAAAAATAATAATATTATTAAAATCTTTGGTTTAACATCACAAATATATAATTGTCAAATAGATGTATATTTTCTGTCAAATATATAGCAACAATAAAAATGGCGGCTTACAATGAGCACAACATTTAGTTCCATTTTTAGTTTTTGGTTGGCAATCTTGAAGAAATCATAGCTCAAACTAAGAAATATTTCAATTAGATTGAGGCAAGAGTAGGCGGGACATTAAAAAATTTACGCAATTTGATTGGTTTAAACTGCGGGAACGATTGCAACAATCGTTGTATCCGCAAGTATGAATTCAGCATAAAGGGTTACCTTGTATACTCTGAAAATATTATATTAATATTCTCAACAATAGATGGCATGACCAACTTTAGTTAAATTATTATTAAGTAAATATTGAAGTTATTTTAAATTTAATAACTAAATTAATAATTAAATAACTATTTAGTCAATTGATTTTAGTATTGAAAAAATTTACCGAATTGCCGGTAAATTATAAAAATATTTACCGGTTTATCAATAGGAGATTTTGGTCGGTAAACTCGGTTAGCCGGTTAATCGTTTACCGGTTCTCCATGCCCTACGCTTAACCTTTCAAATGAGATAGGTTTGATTCCCAAATGGATTGGTAGCGATAGATTTTTCTCAGTAAAGCTCGTTCATTGAATTCGTTGAGTGGCGCACTGTGAATCGTCAATAACAGGATATCGTAGAGTTTGTACCAGAATTCCATTATATAGAAGTGACATATATGAATTTATATTTTGAAATGACATCGCTCTCTCTCTCTCTCTCTCTCTCTCTCTCTCTCTCTCTCTCTCTCTCTCTCTCTCTCTCTCTCTCTCTCTCTCTCTGGCACTATATTCCATCAAGGGATTTGGCCGCCTCAAATGAGGTTTCATAATCATGTTTTCATTTCGGATAATGCGTGATTAATTCATTGATCCTAAACCAGCCGTGAAACTTTTTTCCTTGTCACCACCGGGAATCGAACCCGGGACCTCCGGTCGCTGGAGCAAGCATGTTGACCACTTTGCCACCGGGGCGGCAACATGACATCGCTGCTATGCCATTATCGGATGGTTCCTCTAGCCTTAATCTTTAACGTGACAAAGTTGACTTAGCACCGTTATTTAAAACAAAGTATTTTGTATAATTAAAGTATTTTTTTATTATTATTATTAACAATGTACACTTTGCATGTCAAAAATTCCCATATAAAGTATGTAATCTAATGGCTTTAAATCGTACGAAATTAAGCGATTTTGGAAGAACCTTTGCAATTCGTCGAAATTCTCACGCGTAGTACGGCAAGATGTTGAAAATAAACATCATCCAAGTCGATTTTATCAAGCTAGGGCAAAAAATAGTCCATTATCATTGCATGGTATCGCGGAGAGTTGATGATTACGGTGTTTCCGACCTCATTTTCGAAAAAATAAGGTCCGATGATGCCTTTTGACCACAAAGCACTCAAAGCAGTAATTTTTTGAGGATGCAATGCTTGCTTTTGATATTTGTATGGATTTTTGTTGGCTCAAATGTGACAGTTTTGCTTGTTTACCGTCCCATTCAATGTGAAATGGCGACCAAAATATTCACGAATTTCACGAAACGATTTTTTTTATTTTTCAAGGTTCTTGTAGTGTTCCTGAATAACTTCAACTAATAAAATGACATAAAATAATAGAAAACAAACATGGCGTTTCTGCATCTCATTAGGAAATTTTTTTACATAAGACGATTTTCATATAAATTTTTATGGGTCATATAAGTTATGGGTCATAACTTGGAATATTGTGCCAATTCTAACAAACGGCTGGCACAAGAGAGCTCATCATTGTTTGTCCTTATCATTACGAACTCCAAAGATAAAGAACCACTTCCGGCCTAGGGAGTTCTTAAGAACAAATTTTTATTCATCTGAGATTTTGGAACGTGTCTATTTGATTAAATTTCAACATACGGCTGGTGTTGGCCAATTAATTGTTCAGCACTCACTCAATAACGATCCATCTCAAAATATTAATTTCTATTTCCGGCCTAGAAAGGTTTTGGAAGATTGAAGCTGGAAGATTGAGCCACTCCTAACATACGGCTGACACTGGGGACTACACCATAGTTTGCTCTTATCATTACTAACTTAAAACATAATGAACCATCCACCTCCAGCCTAGATTTCACCTGAGATTTTGGAAGTTGGTGCTACGGCTGGTGGTAGCCACCTTTCCGGCACTCATCCTAAAACGTACCATCTAAAAACATCATTTGACATTCCCTGCCCAGGAAGATTTTGAAAGTTATGAAGTGTTTTTATATAGATGTATATGGGGCCATATCGAAGCTGAGATGGGGCCATATCGAAGCTGGAAGATTGTGTAAATTCTAACATACCGCTGGCTCTGTTCAGTAATGTTGTTTGAGAATCGGCCCAATAACGTGGCTACATCCTGAATACCCAACCATTTTCTCGGTTCGCCCAGCAGCGGAAGCATGTGAAGCTAGCGCAGTTATTCATCCCAGAAAAAAATACCTCAAACAATACAATTTCATCTCATCCCATTTTTTTAAATTTAAACTCGTATAAGACGGAAATTTTGTTTCTAATTTTTTTTTTTCTCAACAACAAAATATCCATCCCAGATTTTTTCATTTAATTGTTGTTTTTGTACTCTGCGTATGAAATAATTTTTCGATGGAACTTGGCTATTTGCGCCAACACTACCATACGGCTGTCCTCTTAGTCATCGTAAGGTCTTACTGTTACCAACTCAAAACTTGGTCAATCATTTCCGGCAAACCATATTCCTGGGAGAATGGCAATTATTATTTTTTATATTGGGCCATAGGATGGATATTTTGTTGTTGAGAAAAAATTAAAAATAAAATTTCCGGCTTATACAGGTTTAAATTAAAAAAACTGGGATGAGATGAAACAGTATGAAACAGCGCCAGTAACAATGTGGCGCACAGCTCTAAACAATTTATACCTGGATTTTTATTTAATGGTGCCATTCGAAATTGATCATTTAACAAATAAACTTGGTTCCCTTTGTCATCCGTATACCGCATATAAATACATGCGCCAAACCCTGCCATGGATACATCACCAAATCCGTGCTCCGATTTAATATTGATGGCACCAATGGCTTAATACATCGACGTATTTCCACACACGAAAATTTGGCCATTTATGGTTGTGAAATTTTTGGCTCGACTTCATGAACTCTGATTGCAGCGGATCGTCCCAACTAGGCTTTACGATAGGAGCACAATAACCCAAAAGATTTACAGTTGTTGAATTAAACCCAATTCAGTTTGTATTTTGCCATTGTTCATATCTGATCATACACCAAGCAACAAACTTGAGTTATGATTTACATATTTGGAATTCCGAACGAATTTAATAAGTGTTTAAATCCCACTTTCAGAGTCTAAATCCGCCAGTCGCCAATAACGACTACAACTCTGTTTGGAAACTACTTGCCTTTTCTAAAGTATCTGCACCCACCCGCTAGCAGATCGTCTACATAAAAATTTCGCTGCAATTTTTCACTTGCTCTTGGAAAATGTTGCCGCTTGTCATCAGCTAGCGCATGTGTATGGTTACAAACGACGGACTAGAAACTCCGTACGTGATGGTCTGAATGTCTGAATGTTTTCATTTGCTCGTTTTGAGAAAATCTCTACCAAATACGCTGTAGGTCACAAAACTCCTCGAAAACCAAAACCTGACGGATTTTTATTCGTCGCTTGTTGATTTTTAGCCTACCGTGTTTCAGAGCTAGTCCACTAAGTCAAAACAAATATTTAATTAACCTAGAAGCAATATTATAAATTTATTTTAGAATTTTATGTTACCAACTGAATTGATAACAACCAATGGCATAAATAGTCGTTGAAAATGAAAAAATGACAAACAAAATTACTCCTGAGTATTGATTCGAGTATTTGTTCTTTTGCTGTCAAAGACTGTCCGGTCCAACCATACAATTTTTAGAATAGTGGTTTGTGGGTTAACAAACTTAGTTGAAACCTTACGTTCTAGATAAAGCTTTTAACATAAAGCTTTTAACCGTAACCCTTTGACTATCCTAATATTTTAATTAATTTTGTGTCACTCATTAAACATATCACCAAGACACTTTTCAACTCTCAAATTGATATAAGCCAATCCTAAAACTTTGTTCACCCCAAATATATATATATATTAGTACACGTGCCTCGCAAAATAACCAATAATCGATTTTATTTATAGCATAATGTAGCATAACACAAAAGTTGAATCCCTCCACACCATAATCAATTCTCCATTAAGTTATTAAAACCCTCATATTGTTGTATAGGCCACTCAAAAAAGTATTTAAAAAAATGTCAATCATAATACCAAATCAACACGACCTACGCAAATAGGAATGAAATTTTTGGTTTACAGTTATATCCCGCATAACGCGACCCTTTTCTATCGTTAAGGTATCCATAAAGGAGGAATAACAGAAAATTAGTTTTCTTGAGATAAAGTTCGATAGAAATTTTTAGTATTGAGTGATTCCTGTATAGAAGTTACATTATCCCGCAATCTCTTTTATAATCTCGTTCCAGTTCCCTGCCTACTGTACAACTAATACTAAATAGGTAAAAAAAAATTCAAAAAGGTAAACGAAGTGAAAAGTCACGTTTCTAAATCACCTTTTAAAACAACACAAAATTTATAAAAATAAAATAACATCCTTTCTTGTCTTCTTCCTTGATGATGATAGAAAAAAAATTGTTGAGCAAAAAATGAATAAAAATGTAAAGATTATGTTGCTAATAGTGATGATTAGGAATTAATTTTTTATGGTTTCCAAATCTTAAAGTTTCTATTTTTATAGTATCCTAAAAGGTATTTCATACCAATATCTCCTTTATAAACGTTTAAGTGGATCGAATTGTTATTGTTGCAAATTTGTATATATGTATGTATTTAGATACATAGAGACAGGCTATAGTAATATAAAAGTAACACAACAAATAAATGGACATAAAAAGGATCATATTGCCATTTTCCCGATATGTTTATTTAAATTGCTTAACAAAACAAAAAAAAATATATATATATTTGTATATGTGTATTTTAGAATTGTCCTACACCCCTGCCTCCCGGAATGGTTATTTTTATTTGCGTACACAATATTTAGGTTAGGATCGAAATTTTCAGGACCCAATATTTTTTTATTCATCTTTTCTTGAAATAAAATAAAAATGAATCGTGCGTTAGTATATTTTTTTTTGTCAGGATCGGGGGTGGCTGTGAGAGAGGGGGGGGGGGCAAAAGAGCAATGATACTTTTTTTGTGTCGATGTTGCCACGAAAGGCTGAATCGAATACGGTTCAAATTAATCCATTCCTTCGAGATATAAAACCGCAACAAAAATAAATTTTTATCCTTAATTGACATTTTCATTTCGAGAATCGATATGGAAAAACACCATCGAAACTAATACAAAGATTGAAAACTTTTGACTTTTCAATTTTCGATAAAAAAAAAACAATTTCTATTTTGTTTTGACAAAGGATATCGTTTGGAGTGATTGGTGTAAATGTGTGATAGAAATTTCAATTCCTTTCGCAATTTTCTTATAAAATTTTATTTTTTTTCTATAAAAGGGATCCGTTCAAAATCTTTAATTTAACTGTTCGATGTGTGATGGAGGTACGATGGCAAACACGAAAATTTTTCGATAAATTTGTTGCTGAGTATTTCAAAATTTCAAAATGATTTAATTGATGTGTGTTGCTGCGCGATTGATTGATTGATATCTTTACTTTCAGATTTTTGTTAGATTTGAGGGGACGCCATTTGAAAAGCTGGATTAGACCATCGCTTACAAGCTATGGTTTTAGCTTTAATCAGGGTCAAGTTTACAGTGGGTTCAAAAGATACTATCGGTAACGGTTATAATAATTCATTTTACCAATAAAAGATTCTGCCTATAGTTCATGTTTCTCGGTCGTCGTAAATTTTTTTTATCACTTCTACATACGTTGGATGAATTCCGTTTCGGTCCATGACTTTTGACCAAAGTATTCGATTTCAGGCTTCGCAAATCCGCATTTGTTTAATTATAGTTTGAATCCGTTGGATTCTAATCGTGATAATAATTGTCCAACATTCTTCAAATGTTCTTCATTGTTAGCGCCAGATATAACGGGATCGTCTAAATATACTGCACAAAATTCCAAATCAGCTGTGATTTGGTCCATCAGTCTTTAAAAAATACCTGGTGCGCTAGATATTCCGAAAGGTATGCGTTGATATTCGTATAATCCGAATGGAGTGTTTATTACATGGAATTTTTTAGATTGGCATCTTTCAAATCCAATTTTGAAAAAAAATTACCACCTTACAACTTGTAAAATAGCTTTTCGATTCGAGGGATTGGGGACGATCCATATCGACTTGTGTATTGACCATCACTTTATAATCGGCGCAAATTCGTATTTCACCATTCGGTTTCTTTGCTGGTACGATTGGAGTAGCCTATGATGAGGTTTGGATTGGGTTTGAAACGTTTTGCGAGACCAATCGTTGCAATTCATTTTTTACCGCTTTTCTTATGGCGAACGATAAAAGTCGTGGCTTGAAAAATTTGGGCTTTGCGTCTTCTCCCAAACTAATGTCTGCTTTGTGCGTCGTACAATGACTCAGTAAGTCCCCAGTCTCCAATTGAATTCGAACCAGTTCCAAATTAATGCAAACCACAATCCACATTTTCTTTTTCATAGCACAATTCTTGATTTGAAAAATTTTTGTAATATCAACCTCATTCACCATATGCGTTGTTTGAGGCTTGCGATTCTTACGTTGTGGTTGATGATTATCCACCTTAAATACTTGCGATGCCGATGAATTTTCAAGTACATCCTCAAGCGTTGGATTTGTTTTTTGTAGACACATGTTTCGTTCCTTCGAACCAATTTACAGTTTTTTGCAATATCACACAAATCAGTCACCCGAGTTTTCGACACAAAATGGGTCGTGAGATCAGCCGTTTGTTTAATATATCCAACAAGTACGATCCGTCCTCCATGCCATTTGCCAAAAAGTGCTGACTGAGCTATACATCCGATACGTGTCCCATGAAGATTTTCCGTGTTCAAAAGGAAAAAATTGCGGCACGTGTTTTGTTGTCGTTGCTAACGCCAACTGTTCCAAAATTTTATTTTGGTTTGTTCGTAACTGGGAGACAGCAGATTATTTTTCGTCGAATTCGACATTTTAGGCTTCTTTTATATAGTTTAAATTGCGAAATATGGAATGCTGAGGTGCCGCAGCAGTAACGCTTCTTATTTTTCTTATCAGATACCAGGTGACTGAAATTAGCACTGTTGGAAGTAGCAAATCTATTGTAATACAGCTTGATTGTAGTGCTAGATTACCTCTTCTTCAATGAATAGAGTTTTCACGATCTTCGCATATCCGCATATTTCACGATCTTCGCATATATCTTCGGTCCTGGATTTCGACACATTTTTTTGTCATTATATCTTGCTGACTTCGCAACCTGTTCTTAAATCCCCATTTTGCTTGACCAATTTATTTTTGCAACTGTTATTCGCAATGTATGCCAATAAATTAATTAGTCACGAAGGTGAAAGCGGTGAATTTGTGAACTAAAATGCTAACAACAAAATACGTAAGTACGAAGATGCTTCATTTCAGTTTGTGACATTTTTCAAGATCATTTAAATGATATGTGACAAGAATAATTTACTACCAGCGCCAAGATGCTGGATTTGTGAATAAATTACTGATAACAAAATTGTTTGGTTTGTCTTAAACCTTTAAAACGATACGGCCTTTTTATATTCTATAATAAATTAATAATAAGCTACAAGCGTCGAAACGGCGGATTTATCAACTTAAGCACTGATAACAAAATTGTTGCTTTTTCCGCGACCTTTCTAACATATGCCATATGATGAAATTGGAAAAATAAGATGCAACTTTTACTAGCGCCACAACGGTAGTTTTGATTACTATAACGTATTACCTATATTATTATGAAAGTCTTCAAGACCATTTCAATGATTTGCGACTCGTATATTCTATAATAATTGAAGAAGTAGCTAGCAACGTCGAAACGGGGAATTTGTGAACTTAAGGCTAATTACAAAATTGATGTTTTCCCAAAACCTCCCAAAACCCAAAACCAACATGATTATATGCGAATGAGAAGAATTGTAACTGCGTTCAGCGCCACAACAAGTATTTCGAGAACCAACGTGTTTCAGCACAATTTACGCCATTCTTCAAGACCTTTCCAACGATATACGATAAGTAACATGTGGGGCAAAAGTCCCGCTACCATTTTGATTGCGCGCCATCTTGGTTATGTGACATTTATTTCAGTTTCGATTTAATCATTGTGTTGTGTAGACGCCCAAATTTTATAATGGATAAATATACGCCACAAGAACGAGCAGAAATAGTGAGAATATTTATTGAAAATAATCGTTCCATTATTGCGCCACTCAGCAAAAATTTCGTCAAAAATATCCTAATCGCATAGTGCCTCACAAAACCACAATTTATCGTTTACATGCGAATTTTAGACAGTACGGTACGACAGCAGACAGACCTCGTTCTGGAAGACAACGAACGTCTCGTAACGCTGAAAATGTGGCCTGGGCGCGATAGTGTTGCAGAAAATCCAGAAACATCAATTCGGAGACGTGGTTCCCAATTACACATTTCTGCACGAAGTTTAATGCGAATTTTGAAAACTGATTTGAAAATGTTCCCGTACAAAATTCAATTAGCCCATAAATTGCTACCGAGATGTCATGATCAACGAGTTGAGTACAGTAATGCAATCCTAAGGCTGTCTGGTGAAAGTGAAGATTTTGCGTCTAAATTTATAATGAGTGATGAAGCCCATTTTCTTCTCAGTGGCCACGTCAATAAACAGAACAGTCGGTTTTGGGGAACACACCATTCTCAATTAATTCATGAAACATCATTGCATCCACTAGAAATAACTGTATGGTGTGGTATTCATGCTGGAAACATTATGGGTCCATATTTTTTTGAAAATGATTGAGGTGTTGCAGTTACTGTTAGACATGATTCGAAATTTTCTTGTGCCTGAAATGGAATAACAAGGAATATAGAGGACATGTGGTTTCAGGAAGATGGGGCCACAGCACACACAGCCCAGTTCGACAATTCAATTATTGAATGACATTTTTCCACGAAGGCTAATTACGCGAAATGGCGATTTAGCATGGCCAGCCAGATCTCCAGATTTAACAGCACCAGATTTTTTCTTATTGGGTTTTTTTAAATCAAAAGTTTATGTGAATAAGCCCCAAACGATTCAACATCTTAAAGACAATATTCGTCACGAAATTGAAGAAAATCAGCCTGAGATGTTGCAGGATGTCATAAAAAATGCCTTAAAAAGAGCCGAAAGTTGGATAGCGAATTGCGGTCACCATATAATTTTCCAATCATAACGAGAAAAAAAATGTAAAGGCCAAATAAACTTTTTATGAAAACCAAACTTACTTATCTTTTCTTTGAACAAAGTTATAGGCAATCAAAAAGGTAGCGGAACTTTTGCCCCACTCGTTATATGTATACTCTACAGTGAAAATTCCCTAAGCCGGAAATCCGATATCGCGGAAATCCTTTACGGCGGAAACTGCTACAATAAAAACCCTTTATCACAATAAATTTAATATATAATTTTCGAATCAAATTTCGGTCTCGTCGTATTCCGGCTTACAGAAGTTTCACTGTATAATAAACGAGTAATTAGCTACCAGCGCAACGCCGGTGGATTTAAGAACTATAGTGATATCAATAATAATATAAATAATTGTTGCCTGATCAAAGAAGAAATATTTTAACAGTTACCCGCTAATTTATCAAAAATAAAATTTATTGTGGAAACAGAAATACAGAGAACTGGAATCAATTACAAGAAATACAGACAGGGTAGCGGAAAATACGAGTATGACGCTTTGAAAGCTGGTGTATGTAATATCAAAGAATACAACACCACTTACTTGGCCACTTAACGATTGGCATCATTCAGTTTTATCCAGGCAAAGGCGGAATTGCAACGCTACAAAATTCAACTATCTTTAATTTTTATAGGGTCACACAATTTTTATAAAACTTGCTGAGGGATGTTTTCTAGTACCAGAAACCGATTAGGTTTGGTCCTGACTTCGGGAAAATTTATTTAGAGTGTCGTCCGGTGAAAGTCGGGTTCCATTATTCGATTTTAAAATAATAGTGTTAATGAATTTTCGAGTGTCTGTGTCAATTGCAAAGGATGCTTATTTCGTGAAAATCCGATCAGAGGGTTCTTCGGTGGGACGTGGGTCCGTTTCTTTAATTTAGTTTCGTATAAAAATTGATTAGTAGCGAGGTCCTTCGGCCACGTTCTTCTTTTTGTGACAACATTTTTGGCTCGAACGGTTTTGATAAATACTGGTTATGGGTGGTTTTCGAGAGCCAGGAATCAATTCCAATGTATCCTTTTTTAAGGGGTGTTGTTGTTGGGGCTTGAAGCCTTCTCTTAATATTTTACTTTGATCTAATTTTGATTAAATCTGTCAGGAACGAATTTTCGATTGCAAGGAAAGGTTTACAATGTGCTTTCATTTTCGAGAAAATAATTTAGAAGGCCCGAAGAGTCGTTATGTTGCACCATGTTGCGTGATGTTGCACTGTGTTGCGGAATGTTGCACCATGTTGTAGAGGGATGTTGTCTCATATATCATCATATTGCGTAATGTCGCACTATGTTGTGATGGTTGCATTATCCTTTTATCACATTTTTTTCGTTTCAAACGATTTTAATATCGCCCGGTGTGGCACGAATAATAAAATTGCAGAACGGGTGTTTACCCGCATTTAAAATTTAGATAGGGGGTTATTTGGGGCCCGGGTTCAATTTTTATATTTTTGATTTTGATAAAAATTGTGATGTGTTCTGCTTCTGAAAACAAAAATCGTTTTCGCGGTCCTTCTGTGGGGCCCTTTGATGATAATTGCTAAAAAAGGTTTTTGAGTACCAAAAATCGATTGCGGATTGATGAGATGGCAATGAAACTGTATCTTAGGAAAATTTTTATCTAAAGGCTTTCAGGTGGAGGCCTTGTTCCTGATTTGAATTTTCCCGGCTAAAATGTTTTTGATAAAAATTTATGAATAGCAGGGAGTCCTAGAGCCGTTTTTTGGGTTATTTTGCACCCTGTTGCGTTACAAAATGTTATCACATTTTGCTAGATATTGCACCTTGCTTCGTGATTTTGTTACATGTTATGTGATGTTTCACCATTTTGCGAAAAGTATTTTCAGAAAGTCGTTGGGTCAATATTTTTACACGCTCGAAAGATTTTGAAAAATAATTTAAGGGGGGATTTTCGAGTGTCATGAAACAACTGCAATAGATCATCACTTCTGGAAATTTGTTATTAAGTTATATTTGTTTTTTCCACAATTGTACTGTTATTTCTAAAAGAAGGAGATACAAGTCAGATTACAGAATGAAAATAAGTATCTCATATGAATTTTGAACATGCTTTTTCAAAATTGTAAATTTTAATTAACCTAAGCAATTTTTTAACCGTTTCGGAATAGTGTTTGTATGTTAAACATTGGATTCCAAAATAGGTTCCGGCTGTGATTTTGGAAAATATGTAAATTGGTTGGAACGAGGGCCTTTTTCAAACGGAAAGAACAATACTCAGTTGGTACTATGAAAATTACCAATTTTTTTTGAAAAAAAATCCCGTTTTTCTTTAACTGAATAGAACCAAGCTGTTGCTTAACCAAGTGTGGTGTAATTATTTTATTAACTGCTCGGAAGAAAACACATTTAATAATACACCTACGTGAACTATCTTAAAATTTAGCTTCGGCAAATGCTGTTTCGATAAGGGAATTGCGGTTCCATCGAGTGAGGCGTAGAAAATGAGGGTTGGTCCAGGAAAATAAAATTTAAACATTTGCGGCTTTTTTATAGACAAATATTATATTATAACATTCACAATGTTTGTGACTTTTCGAGCCAGCAAAAAAAGAGGCCATCTACTTATAATAGACTACCAGAAAAAGTAGAAAATTAACTCCCCCTTCCCATTTTTAACCCCCAGGGCCATTGAGTTAATATTTGTAAGGGTTGTGTGTATTTTTACACAATGACCCTGGGGTTATGGGTATTTTACACAATAACCCTGGGGTTCCTGGGTGGGAGGAGTTAATGTTCTACTTTTTGTGGTAGTATATTATGAGTAGATGCCTCTTTTTTTGCTGGCTTAAAAAGTCGAAAATCTTTCAATTAATAATACAAACGAATTTAAAACTTCTTAATTTTTAGTGAAAATAAAAGAAAGATGTTTAATTGTTTCGCAATATGCTAATTTATCATTGAATTAAAGAAGCAACTGATGTAAATTTCGGTGTTATATAATGTGTAATGTGCTCGCAACAATAATATCTACGCTGTCATTTTAGATCAGAATCCATCACCTTACCCAAAATTTTCTAGGCCAAAATACCTCCCACATTTTCAAAAATCATTTACCAGTGTAAAATATTTCGATAGATATAATTAATTTAATGGGCGTGTGCCACATTGGTGCGACGACCAACACACAAAACTATTGATAAGAAAATAACCAAACAAAATTATCCGTTTTGAAATATTTACGTTTAGTGACTGACCCTATTCACATAACACACCCAAATTATACCAAAATTTTTGTATGAATGATAAATTATATACGAAAGTAGGTATGTGAATTAATGCTCGGTATTGTAATTAATATGTAAAAACCACTCCCGCCTATAGTGAAAAATTAGCTGAAAAACTATTTTCTGCAAATGATAATAAATTTATTACTGTTATCAATTAAACGGTATATACCATTACAAAACTATAAATACGTAAACCAAACCACGAATGTACCATAAATATCAAATTATATTGTGAAATCAAAATAGAATAAAAATGACGATAATTTAAATCAGTGTGGATGGAAATTTACATTTTTCTTCCATCGGAATTTTCCTTTTTATTATTTTCCATTCATTTCAATATTGAATACAAATTTTGTGTTTCAATTTGTTACTATGGTAGTCGTGGTCCGGAGCCTCGACATGAATACCCAATTGTTAACTGATTTAAGGTAAATTTAACATGCGGCATCGAAGAAAATTCACGTACATCTCATCATTATTGTTCTCATCCTGTATTCGGTACACACAGCGTGAAGCATATTTTATTTACGTTGGGACTGATTTAGATATTTAGAAATAGACGTCTAATTGGGATATCCGCTATATACGCACAATGCGAAATAAAAGAAAAACCTAATTAGTCGTTTTACACAAACACACGAAACTTTCGTAAAACGATAATTCCGCATATTCGCAAATACAAATCGAATTACTATACGGAAAAAATCGTTCCGCAACTTTTTAAAATTTCCCGCATAATTCCCAATTAAATGGTAATTAGTAATTTGTTCCAAACATTAAGAAAAAAACATTATGTATGTGTGTGTGTGTACGAGTGTATGCCTATGTTTCAGTATTCAAAAGCTCGTAATGTCTGTACGTATTCCAAGCTTTTTATTATTTTTGGTTTCTTTAATCGTGCAAAGCGAAACGCGAAATTAAGAAATTAGAAAATATGTCGCGCTGATCCTATTTATGTTCATCCGCGTATACAAAATTTCCAAGATTAAAATTCTGCGAAAAAGGATTAAAATATATATGTATATGTGTGTATGATTTTGGTAAGCAAATGTTTTAATTATTATTAGAACGCAATTTTAATATTTAATTGATATTGTGTGTAGATCTAAAATAAGTATGTATATGCGAACAACGAAGACGTCTCACATTAAATACATAAAAATATGAATAAAGTTAATGTTGCAAAGCATAAAGATTACATGCTGAATATTAAATTATGTTTTCATATTTGAATTTTTTATGTTGGTACACTTTAATTACGCAGCGACATGAAATTAGTGGGATGTAACGACTTTATGTCATTTTACATAACCAAAATATGTTCGGATCTGATTTTGGATTAAATTAGCTCTCTCCGTTTGTAAATCTATATAAAACGGGATAATCATATTTAAAAAGCATTAAGCTCGTATACGTACATAAATTATTATGCAACAATTTTCCAGGAAAATTCTATTATATTTTTATGTACCATCGTCTGGCATAATTTTCAGAGAATTTTGATTTAAAACGCTGTGCGTTGAGAAACAGTTCATTTGGCGACAATTCGCTACGTGATATCCTTTTGAGCTTTTAAAAGCTTATTTAAATACATCCTACCAAATTAAGATAGGCAATGAAATGATGATGGTAAGAGAATATAAATAAATAAAAAAGATTTGAACATTTTGCAAAAATAGACACACATGCCGGTTCGTATAATATTAAACTGAGCTTCTATACTCGGGAATAATGCGAGGTAATACAACTTTTGACACAACGTCATTCAATAAAAAAATAACCTTTCACAAAACAAAAACACGTGTTGACTGTGCAAACTTCCTTTTTACAATGTCTTTTTCGACTCTTCTCTCTCTCAGTACATACAAAAAACCAGTCAAACCGGTCCGGCTTATCTTCTGCACGAAATCTCAGTGGCGCCACCAGTTTTCTCGACCAGGGCAACGATACCATCTGTTGTTCATGCAAATGGCACACCGATAGATAAATGACTTTACTTATGCCAGCATATGAATGATCGAGAACCGTCTTCATAGAGTGACCGCTTGTCCATGATTAACCAACAGGGTGTACTACGAAATCAAGGTTTTCAAGATCCAGGTTTCAAAATCCCGGTTTTATTTTCTTTTAATTCTAAAGTCTTGATTTTGAAAAAAAAATATTTTTTGTTAATTCGGGTGGCCCGGACTAATAATATTTTAACATAAAAATAAGATATCTTGCCCAAAAATTTACTAGAAAAAACCAAGTCTGCGAAGTCAGAGGCGGAAGTCGGTTTCGTTGAGTCGGTGTTATTTTATCGCAGTCGGAGTCGGAAATAACTGAAGTCCCACTTTTTTGTCAATTTACAACAACAGTGCATTATATTGACATCCCATGCGAAAATTTAAATTATTGTATTCTTGAAATTCATATGCGAAAATTTTCGAATAAAAAGTAGGCCGAAATATTTGAATGGTATAAAATCGGCGAGTTTCACTTTCATCTGTCACAAAAATTGTTTTGAAAAAATCATTCATGTTTGCAAAACAAATTCAGGGCTCCTAACTCTTAACCGATTATGATATGGGATTGAGTATGTTGGTCGGAAATGGGATTCCTAAATGATTTTTAGAAGAAGTTTTGGAATATGGCAACCTGAGATGGCACTCGATCAATTCTTCTTAACTTATTATGGTAGGATTGTTTATGCTGGATCCAAAAGGGATTCTTAAGTGAATTTTGGAAGTTCTGGAGTATGGCCACCTCGAACGTAACCCCACCAATCCTTAACTGATTATGATGGCATTGGGTATGTTGGATAGAATTGGGATTCTTAAATGATGTTTGGAAGAAGTTCTGGAATATGGCTACCTTAGAAGGAACTCGGCCATTTCTTAACCAAATTTGATGTGATTTTGTATGTCGGTCGGAAATGAGATTTTTTAATTGAAAAGAACGAGTTCTGAACTAGGTAGTTTCTTAAACGATAATGATGGGATTTTGTATGATGGAAATCGGATTCTGAAATGATCTTTGAACGAAGTTATGAAATATGTTATTTGGAATGGAGCTCGGCCATCTTTTTATTAATAACTATGAGATTTTGTATGTGGGATGAAAATAGGATTCTTAAATTATTAATGATAAAGTTTTGAAAATTGGCGAGTTCTTTCTGATTAAGTTCTTTCGCAGGTGGCTATATTCTACAAATTTGTTTCAAAAATCATTTAAGAATTCGAGTTTTATCCAGCATACCCAACCCCATCAAAACCCGCCAAGAAATGGTCGACTTCCGAAAAAAGGTTTCTTATTCCAGAATTTCTTCCAAAAATCTATCCAACATACCCAATTCCATCATAATCGGTTAATAATTAAACGAATTTCGCTCCAGGTGTCCATATTCCAGAGCTTCTTCCAAAAATCATTTAAGAATCCCATTTCCATCCAACATACCCAATCCCATCATAATTGTTAAGAAATGGCCGAGCTTCGCTCCAGATGGCGTTATTCCCGAACTTCTTCCAAAAACTATTTAAGAATCTCATTTCCATCTGATGTACCCAATCCAATCATAATCGGTTAAGAAATTGCCGAGCTTCACTCCAGAAGGCCTTACTCCAGAACTTCTTCCAAAAATCATTTAGGAATCCTATTCCCATCCAACATACCCAATCCCATCATAATCGGTTAAGAAATGGCTGAGTTCCGTCCAAGGTAGCCATATTCCATAATTTCTCCCAAAAATCATTTAGGAATCTCATTTTCATGCAACATACCCAATCTCATCATAATCGGTTTAGAATTGATCGAGTTCCGTCCCAGGTGGCCATATCTCAGAACTTCTTCCTAAAATAATTTAGGAATCCCATTCCCATCCAACGTATCCAATCCCGTCGGTTAAGAAATGGCCCAGTTCCGTTCCACATGGCCATATTCCAGAATTTCTTCTTCAAATCATTTAACAATCTCAATTCCATCTAGCATACCCAATCCCATCATAATCGGTTAATAATTAAACGAATTTCGCTCCAGGTGACCAGATTCCAGAACTTCTTCCAAAAACATTTAAAAATTCCATTTCCATACAACATTCAAATTACGATCAATGTCGGTTAATAAATGGCGGAGTTCCGTTCCAGTCGCCATATTTCCGAACTTTTTCCAAAAACCATTTATGAATCCCATTTCCACCATGAGAGTGGTAAAATCATATACGATTTTTTTCGTATGAATTTCAAGAATATGCACCCGCTCTAAAACTAGTCGAATTCCTAGTTTTTGATGGTTTTCGAATATTGAAATGGCAATTCCAATTTCTTGAAAAATAAAAAACAACTATAACAAAATTGAAACAGTAAAACTCGTACACAGTAAAAATTAAAATATCTGGCTGGCGGCTTCGATAACTCTCGCGGGCATGGAGGAGGTTGATGCGCCCCCCCCCTCCCGCTTAACCCTCCGAGAGGCTTTAAATTTCAACTTCGGTGGACGTAGGAGCCGGGATCTGCAAATATGTAAACATGTCACACTGCGTGCCGCATGTAGGAGCGGATTATTAAGAATCTATTAATGACACCTACTTAAAAAGAAAAATAATTGCACCATTGCAATATTTTGTAGTTGCAAAATTAACAAAAAAAACGATATTTTTTTAATGTAATATTTTGGAATGCAATAATTGTAAAGGGTGACGGCTTCCATTTCCATCGCACGTGTAGAATTTCAACAAAATCTGTTAAGAAAATCCCAAATTCCATCTCTATTACCCATTTTCTAGAACTTTATCGCAAACTCATTTTTAAATTTTGTCGAAAAATCGTTCTAGAGTCCCATTTTTCTACATGTCAATTTTTAAAAAACCGGGATTTTGACAAACCAAGATTTTGAAAACCGGGATATCGTTACACACCCTAATCAACAATATAGCTGTCTTTCGGTAAAATCATTGAATGACACTGGTTGTATAAGAGATCAACGTGTTTTAGTCATTCTCCGATACGCAGAAATTGGTTATCTTTCTGTTTGAGCACAAGGAGTTTGCTGCTTATGTTTACTCTAGAACGAGATTTGAATGAATTATTTTCGATTAAGGCTTTCCTCTCTTCAGTTGCTTCTATATGGAGGCGGATTGTTTCGTTGCGTTTCTTCGTGCCTTCCTTCCTTCTGACTTTTTTTTAAATCAATCCACGTTGACAAGAAAAATTCACAAGAAAAAAAACGTCATTTATAACCAATGAAATTGGTTTAAAAAAATTTCAGAAGGAACGTGGGAACGGAAGAACGCAACATTGAATCCGCCTTCACTTCAGTTCTCGAAAGCGAAGTATAAGAGCTGTTGTATGTAAAAGTCTCGTATTATAGAAAATCGTTCAACATAAATGCAATTTTTATCATTGACGCAGGTTGTGATCTTCGACCTGATGTTTGAAAGGACCACTATTCGGATAGGTTTTTTCAAGTGCCAAGAATATTTTATGCAACGTTCAAAAATGAAACACATTTATGATTTTTTTTACTGCTTTAGAAAATATGTAAGATAAATTTATCATTCAATAATCGAAGGGTTTTTTGGAAATTTGGATGCCTCAAACCACCTCTTCTCAATTAATTACGATGGAAAATTACAAATTATGTACATCATGGATATTTTGCCTTCATCATAAATTACTGTATGGTTTCTGGAAATTAATTTAATAATTAAATAATTAGATTTTAGTTGCCTATTTTCAATTTACGTGGTTTTTACAATAAAATATTCGTAAATATTTTGACTTTTGGCATCGAATGGCTTGTAAATTGGAGGAAATTATTAATGCTGCCCGATATTTCTATTGTAGTATACGTGCCATTTAAAACGACTTCAACAATACCAATTTTGGTGCGACGTAAATTAAATGCTGAAACTAAATTAAATTTAGACCAGGATCCGTCGGCCGAAATTTGAGGAAGAGAAATAAAGATAATAATAACGGGGAGTGACAAGCCTAGCCTGTAACTATAGGGCCGACACGAAATGATAACCTCCCTCCTAACATACCGACCCGAAAAGAAATTTAGTACTTCATCTTATTAAAAAAACACCCAGATTAGTAACGGAACAAAAATACAAAAAAATTTTGTCCAACGGGGAAAAATCAGAGGCGGAAAGATGGACAAAAATTAAAAAATAAATCAAACTAAAAGGTTTAAACGTGAAAAATTTAGAAGCGAAAGAAATCGTTCCGAAATGGTCGAAAAAAATCAAACTCAAAATATGGTCGCCGAATGTGAATAATTTTGAGGACGAAAACAATGTGCCTCCGCCCCGCCCCGTTCCCCCTGTTCGTGCCAAACCACCGTTATGGCGCTTAATTACACAGGTATATTTAAAAAAAAATTGAAAAAGTTGAACAAAATTGGAAAAATAAATTGAATTTTTGGAAATGGAAAATATGAATTGAAATGAAGTTTACTTTAAATAAAAAAAAAAAATGAGTAAAACAAAATTGTACCTTTGGACCTTTGGTTAGGTCACCCTATAAAGTTGCGGCGTCTTTGTTCGCCGGTCCGCAAATGTTGGGCGTTTTTCTGCCATTAATCTAAAATTGACGTTGGGCGTTTTCTCGCCGTTAACCGTAGCGGTGTCCCAAATTACCGATGAAATTAATCGAATTAATTGTAGTTAGGCAGCCCTGACAGGAAATATGAATAGCCTCAACTGGCGACCTGTATATATATTGCGGTGTTTCACCGATAAAATCGCAAATGTCCGGTTGGCCATCTGCCCGTTGCGGTACCTTTCACCGATACCAATTACCAATGGCCGGCGAGCTAGCCACCCGTATATGTAAGGTGACATACTTTATTTAATTCGGTACCCGCTTGAATCGCGTTTTTTTCACCGTTAATATGGGCGATATGCCCATAAATCAACATTTAGAATGGCCACTTAAATATTGCGGAACTTTCACCGTTGACACTACTAACTGTGAGACACCTTCGAATAACCCGGACCACTTACCAAACTCAACAAAATTTTCAGTTTTTCTATAATAAGGCACATCTGTAGTGTTGAATTCACTCGGAACCATCATACACAAAATAAATTGACTATATCAACCTCAGACAAAAATCCCATCAGCAAGTCAATGAAACACAAGAACATCACTATTTTATTGTTGGTATTGTATGAGGTTTCTTAAAATATATGATAATAGATTACAATTTTTTTATATTTTTATATATTTTATATAAGTTTTTAGCATATTATTATCAAAATTATAATTATTAACACATGAGGCCAGACGCCTACTAGAACTTTTAGATTATTTTTTTCCAAACTTAATGACATAAGAAAAATAAACTCGAGCACTAAAAATTCTCCCTCGACTAATTTTTAAAAAATCCAAAACTAGACTTTATAAAATTCCAAAGCTCCCAAACTTTTCTCGTACCCAAATAATCTAGAACAATATTTTCGTTTTTGTTTTGTTGTGTGTGTGTTTTTTGTTTTGTTTTCGTGTGCGTCACTTGCCTGTATGTGCTCCGTCACACAAACATATTCTTCCATATCTTCACTCGTGGCACACACGCACGTGTACACATTGGTCTCGCTTTCACAATTATTCGAAGTTTACGTAATACACTATAGATGGACACAGAAGATTACGACCAATTAACAATAACACAAAACCTTAGTATTAATGCCATAGAACAACAGATCGCAATGGCATCAGAAAAATGCATTTATTATTTTTTTTAGAAATAAATACAAAAAAATAATAGCAGATGAGCGCAACATTATGACCCCGAAAGGAGACATAACAATGTCGCAAGACCTAGGCCAATCCACTGGTCCATTCCGAAAATTTTTTCATTAAATTTTGTTTTAACAAATCAACGGTTGCTCCTGCCGAATGAAATTGCATTACTATTGCTGTTTTCCATGGTTTCGAACAAATAATCACTAATCATCGATCTGTAACGTGCTCTATTAACGGCGATATGCTGTCCTTGCTCATTTCGAAAAGCTGAACTTCTGGATTGTTTTCGCTCTATATTCTGCAATTTTGTTTGTTGACATAGCCGTTTAATCAGAAATGAGGCTCGTCACGGAACAATACTTTCCGGGAAAAATGTTCATCATTCTCCAATTTGTCTAATGGCTTCAGTTCTTGAACTAATTTGATCTTATTACCTTCAAACCCAAATCTTTACGTAAAATACGCCATGTTGTTCGATTCTCTCGTACACTCTCTTCTACGGCAGCAACGGTTTCTTTACGTCGTGCATTTCTTTGTTTTACGACACGATGAGTTAGACGAACCGAACACCGATTTTGATAATAAGTTTTAATAATTTCAAAACGCTATTGCAGTGTGTATCGCTTCATTTTACTGACAGCTGTCAGAATGACAGTTAATGACAGCTGTCAAAAATAATATTCAGTATGGCCGTAATCCCTATCGAACATTAGAACACTCTTATTGGATAACCCCTTACAATCCTGGTGTCGCTCCATAATGTGTATCCCGCATTATTTAGATGACGTGCGGTACGTACGTTGTTCATCACTGTTACATATTATGTTAACAAGTAATTCTTGTCAAAGCGTTCAACACGACTCGAAACTTCCCGGTCACCACATTATGTAGAATCTATTATGATTGGGATGGATTTTCCGGAACACCACTTCCGTGTGGTTTAATGCGATTTATTCACGCTAAAACTCAACATGTTTAGACCATAATTTAGGATTACCGGCTGATCATCAGTAACTCATCAGCAAACATGTGCGATGTCGTCAGCAAATATGTGCGATGCTTGACTTTCACTGACACGCTTCGTTGCTGTAAATGTATGCAGTGTATTGACCATCAGTGACGGCTCTGGAGGCCGGTCCAAACACCAGCCAACCCAGATGACAATTCCTTCCTGAATTGTAAGTTGCAGTTCTTTAACTGATTTCAACATCCAACAGTAATCGATGTCACTGCCGTTGATGACGTGATTGAATGCAGAATATAGGCTTCGAAACGTAGTTCAAAGTTAATATCAATCGAAGAACAAACCCCGATTCCTTCCATTGATAATTCACATCGCTTTTTGCGAAGATTCAGATTATTCAATATCGACTCCGTAGTTCTGCTCACCTAGTTGGCGCTAACTATCCTCCGATCTTGATGACCAATTACACAATAGTGTATTATGTTACAACAGGTGCACATACCTGCCTGAATGAAAGTCCCGATGGTTGTGCTCCGAAGCTTAGCAATTGAAATACAACCGCGCGAGCAAATTGATGCTAACACTTCTCCATTGGTTCTACATTGTGTCGACTTTACTGCAGCCACATTCTCGCGCATCGCTCGTTGGGCTGGCCGATGTTTGGCTACCAGCAGCCGCTTACGAGGAGGTACCGACGACATACTGAACCCTCGTCGCTCGATGAAAATCAGCAAGTCATCAACCTTCAGCATCTCCTCATCCAAAAGACTCATTGTCCATTGATTGTCCAGGGTATTTAGCAGTTTTCTCGAAAGAATATAGAATAAATGATCGCATTCCACTTATTACTAAAATCATATGATTCTCAATGAATCGGTGGAATTGTGCTTTGATGCAAAACAACGATTTCTCAATTTTCACCCGATCGGGAGCTTAATCATATTCATTTATTACTACTTTTTCTTCTCAACTTTATCACAGTATCATGATTATGTTTCCTTGTTTAATGTATACCAATATTTAGATGTTCCTAAAAATCTTAGGGCCAACTTTATTCTTGATTGAATTAGTTTAGTTTTGAGAATTTTTAGAACTTTCTCCAGAAATATTTTGTAATTCTCTTTCAATCAAACAGTTTCACTTCCATCATGGTCGTATAAGAAATGAGCCGCTTAGTTAAAAATCATTTTAAAACCCTTCAATCAAATCGGTAAAGTAGTTAGTTCAGTCAGTTTCAACCATGTTGGTCTAATTTTCCAAATAACCACTTTGGAGAGCCATTTCCATCCAAAGAGGCCTAGGTAGCTGAAACGTTCCAACTGAAAGTAGATAATGTCGATAACACAGATTTTGTAAGTCAATGTTCTTTATGCTACTGAAGTTCGCCGAACAAATCTGTATTATCGACATGTTTTGTAGCTGGTTGCAGGACAAAATTGGGATGACTTCTGCATATTTTATGTAGCACTGTAGTTTGATAAATTAAAGACTTGATTAATGAATCAAGCCGAAAAATGTGTCGATGATGCAGACTGTGCCTGCTATAAAACCAAATAAAAAAAAATCCGATTAAGCTGATCAATGTAATTGATTCGTTTTATAATCGTGAAATTTAGCCGAAAACTGTGAATTGAGCTTTTAACGGAAAATGTATTTGAGACCATCTGGGAATTAAAAGTTGCTGTATTTGGTATGTTACATTCATTTTAAAAGAAAAACTTATAAAAATTTAAACAAATATAAATATTAGAATCAGAATTTTAAAAGAAACCAGGATACAAGAATTTTATTTCGTTAATTCAATTATTGCTAATGTAATCAAAAACCAGTAGTACCCTAGATTAATCTAATCAGCATTAATGAGACTACGGTCATTTGATAGGCATTTTCTGTTAGTTCTAGTCCAACTATGAAGAAATTCTGAAGGGAACACAGGGATGTAGTTTGACAAGATTTCGCTGCATGAATTTCTAGCAAAATCAATGAATGGTCTGGTGCTCTAGTTTAGCCTAAATCTACATAGATGTCACTATGGCCATTTTATAGGCGCTTATTTGCAAATGTATTGTATGGCCTGGCGCTCTAGTTTAACCAAATCCGCATTATTCCACTATAGCTAATTTGCAAGTTATTGATCTATCGAAATCTTGACAATTGGCCAGGCCATTTAATGAATTTGCAAGAAATGCATCTAACGAAATTTTGTCGAATTGCATCCCCATCAGTATTTATTGACATTTGGGCTAGACTAAACATAACAAATCGTAAACTTAAACATTAATTTTTAATATAAAGTTAAAGAAATCAATAAATTTGTTTGCGGGTGAAAAATAATTCAGCTTAAATATTGGCTGGCAACTTTCGGCTGAAAAATATTGATCATCATTGGCAAATTTATTAATTTTCGGTTATAAACCAAAGACACTATCTGCATTATCATTTTTTATTTTAGGTTGGAAGCTTTCGGCTAACTTTATTATGCTTCTGAAGCTATCCAAAAATTTCAGCCGAAAGAAATCTGCATTTTTGACATATTTTGTATCAGGTAGTAGTACAAAATTATGTTGATATTAGCCGAAAATTACATGTTATGAAGTTAGCAGTAAATTTTCGCCGAAAAAAATTTGAAAATCAATATCACATAATTCGAATGTTTAAAGGTAATATGAACTAGGTGAAGTTAGACGTAAACTGCTGGATAAAACATTTTTAATTTGTCATGTTAGAGGACAATGAGTTTGAGTTGTGGCACTAACAGTGAGCACCTGTGCAAAAAATCAGGCGATATTTTATGTAGCATCGTAGTGAAATAAATTGGTCGCATGTTTAGTGGTAGTTTGGACCGGGTGAAGTTAAAAATTAATGTATGAATTTCATCATAAAGCAGCGTCCAAGCTCATTTTTGAATGTACAACGTTGAATGGCCGAAATGTGAAATGCCTCTTGTGCACATTTTGGTTTGGTTCCTCCATAAAATCAGATCGGGTAAAATTTATTCCATCATTGCAACCGAAATCCCGGATGACAACCTTACGTAGTTTTTAATAACGACTCACCCTATATGATCGATGGCAAGGTTTTCAAGTGATACCCGAGAGACCTGATGGCCGACACTATCATATGCAATGATGGATACCCATTATCGGGATCCAGATATTTAAGAATTGATCTAACTTCATCCAGTCCAAATTACCTTTAAACATTCGAATTATGTGATATTGGTAATTTTTTTTTGCGAAAATTTACTGCTATCAAGGCAGAGGCTATAATTTGAAAATGATTCTTCCATTTCGATAGTACGTTAAATTTTAAATTTTATTTTATTCAGCTGAAACGATTAAAAGTTTACGCATTTTAGTTTGATACACCAGCAATAAGCACATAAAAATTGTATTTAAAATTTTTTAAATAATTATTTCATATCGGTAAGATATTAAAGTTTTCTGACTGCAACTCGATTCTTCCCACAGAATAAAAGTACTCAAGTCGCTTTAATCCCATCTTACTCATTTAATACCCAGCTTAGAGTAGTTTTCGAAGCATTTTTCAAACATTTATATTTTATGGAGTGAAGACAAATGAACTGTAAGTAATCGCGGAAATATGATATTTTCAAATTTCCCTCCATTGCATGTGTATCTCCGTTATGTGTGTGGGTGTTTAAGGATGGTGCTACAAATGTATCCATAATTTTTTATTTAGCTTAAAAGCTTTTAGGCATATACATAACATATTTTTTTGTGTTCCGTCGAGTAACTGTAGCATATACGTACAAGAATTTTATTTAGACGAATCGTGAAGAGATGTCTCTCTTGAAATCAATTCGGTACAAGGATATGTCGGAGATGCGAGGAAAACTTTACGTGTACACGTTGTCTATTAATATTCATCAAACATGAGATGAAAATGAAATAGATTTTTCTTATATCGTACCGTTGTTATTTTTGTTGTTGCTCCTGCTGCCTTTAATAGAAATAATACCGTTTGTTATTGACATTTTTGACACAATTTTTTTTTTGCTATGCAATGTGTATACGTGGATGATGTGCGAAAATATTGAATTTTGCTTTTAGGGAATATTGCTGTGTTGGATTACACCCTTTTATCAAAAATCTATATTATCTAATATCTAAATATTGAGATAGACGGTGTTACACAAAAAAAAACGAAAGACAACTTTGTCATTTGTCTTGCTTTATTAAAATCCCTTTTTTGTCGGTTTTATGTGTTACTAAATCTCTAGAATCTATTTAGTCAATTTTAAATTAATTAATCTTTATTAAGCTTTTTTGAACAACACCAACATCAACCACCGTATATATATTTATTTATAAAGCTTTACAAAAAAATAAAATAGAAATTAGATTGACACAATGATGGAAACGTGCCTAATCATAATTTGTGTTTGTATATGGGTGGATATGCGCCTGATTTTATTTATATATAGAGGCGGCACAATAGATTAGCAAAAAATCTTAATAAATTTATATACCGCATTTATAGAACCCTCGCGTATATAATTAGTCTGTGTACCAAAAATTTTCTTAATTAATTTTCTGGTTCAACCGAACACAAAAAACCTAAAAGCGTGTTGTTATTTTGGGCGGAAAATCCTTCCACAAAGTCTATAGATTAAATTGTCAAAAATTAAACAAGATGAAATTCCGAGGTTTCCTTAAGGCATATAAAGCTAATATTTTGTGTATAGGCGTACAAATTATGTAAGAAAATTCCTTCAATGGGATTCAATTTCTAGGGTTTACATTTATCAGTTGACCCACAAAATTTTGTTAGCCTATATACGAATTAAATACCTTATTAGATTAAATCTAGTTCAAATACACACACACACCCGCAGTAAAAAAAATTCTAACCGGCAAAAAGTCATTTTTGTACTTGAAATGATCATAAATCTCATGCTGACTAAAACTTAAAATATAAATTTCTTTCCGATTTTTCGTTTTTTTTATATATATATGTGTGTGTGTGTGAGTGTGTGTAAGCTTTCAAAAGTTATACCCAAATTATGTATACAAAAATCTACGTAAGAAAAACTTTTGTTCCTTATTAAACCCTCGTCCGCCTCTTGCTCGCTCAAAATTGAGGTACCCGTTTTGAATAATTTTTTGTGTGTTTCTTCCTTTGCCAAATACCAACAATAAAAAAAACATATGATCGAATTGGGCAAAACAATTTATCAAAACCAAAACTGAAAGCAAAAGGAAAAAAAACTTTATGTGTGCAGAAAAAAAGCTAAAAAATGTATATAAATTTTCACAAGAAAAGTTTTATCGAAGATGACAGCCCAGGTAAAAATAACTCTGGTTTGGATTTTTTTTTTTTGTATTTCTGTTTGGTGCGGAATTTTTTTATTATTCCGTTTCAAAGGTTTTCGATGTACATGTGTGAGTGTGTAACATTATAGACATAAAACTCGATTGTACGAGATTCTTATTGGTTTTATCATTCCAAATCCGTTGTATATCGGGATAGTAGTTTGTTGTTTATTCTTATATAGGCTATATCTTTTGGGTTTGCAGATGGTCAAAACTAGAACAAAAAAAAACACATTTTCGAGGTTTCCACAATAAAGGTTTCCTGTTGGAATAATAATTCATAAAAAAATTGGCTTACGTGGTGCAAAACGGTTCAATTGGAATAGAGTGGAAGTTGTTCTGAAAATTGTCAATTTGAATAGAACTAAACCAACCAACTTCCGGTTTGTTTGAAAGAAAAAATCGAAAAAATAGAATTCTAGGTTATTAGGAACTAGAGGATAAAGTCTCGAGACGAACTAGATCGATAACGTCGACTAATCGTAGACAAGCTGACAACTACTTCACGTCTGTGGGGATTGAATGATCTACATATTATGAATTTTTGGTCTCTCGAGGTTTCAGTTAATGCAAATTAATATTACTATAAAATATACAGTAAAGCATATATAAGTTGACCACAAAATGAGTTTCTTAATCAACTTACAGAGGTGGTCAACTTAAGAAAAATTATTGCAAAGACGCACGTAAAATTAACAGCAATAACAATGTCATATACTTATTTGTGGTGGAATCGTTCAAAGTCGTGATGAAATTTTAAAATATGTATTGGGACTACAAATCAATTCGATAGGTTTTCAAAAAGTAGCCCTGACTATAATAATTTTTTTATAGTGACTTCCG
The DNA here is from genome assembly GCA_932526605.1 of Nephrotoma flavescens. Taxonomy (NCBI): domain Eukaryota; kingdom Metazoa; phylum Arthropoda; class Insecta; order Diptera; family Tipulidae; genus Nephrotoma; species Nephrotoma flavescens. Next base: position 26,265,604 of record OW052220.1, on the reverse strand, counting down.
TTGTTTCAGACAGATTAGGCATCTGTCGTTAACATTCAGTTTGTGTTGCTTGGAGGACAGCCAACAAAATTCGTATTCCGTACGACTGAAACCTATGGACATGATTCAAAAGCTAGGCAATTGGGTCCCTTATGAATTGAAACCAAGAGACGTGGAAAGGCGATTTTTTTTGCTGTGAGCAGCTGCTTCAAAGGCAAGCAAGAAAGGGTTTTTTTACATCGGGGCCAAATAGCGGTGCAGACTACAATTCATTCGTTTAAGCCGTGCGATAAAAACGACCGGAATATGCGAAAAGTCACGATAAAGTTATTTTTGCATGGCAACGAACGCCTAACGTTGCAAAAGTCGTAAAAAATATTTGGAAACGCTAAAGTGGCATATTTTAACGCACTTGCTGTATTCTCCGGGCATTGCTCCTTCTGATTACTGGTTGTTCCAACGGATTCAACTTGATTTGGCATGTCACCGGTTTACTTCTTTCGAAGCAATTGATAATTGGCTTCACACTTGGATCGCCTCAAAAGACGAATTGTTTTACCGAGATAGGATTCGAAAATTATCTGACAAGGAAGGGGCGCGAAGTGTCCCTCTCCGATTTCGCTGAAATTTGAATATGTGAAAGTAGACTGAAAAATAAGGGATACTTATTTTTTTTATCGGCGGAAAAACACTCTGGGGGGGTGAAACACCCCTCGGAAGTTGGGGGTAAAAAACGGAAAAATCAGTGAAATTTCGAAGAAACTTATTAAGGAATGTGTATTTTAATGAGCTAAATAATATACTATTTTTTGAAAAAAAATCGGAACAATCCAGGGGGTAAAACACCCCCTAACAGGGGTAAAAAATTCAACTAATTGATGTAAAATTCTTACATTAACGCGGAAAAATCTGAAAAAATATATGTTACTTAATAAGAGAAATCAAGGTTGACGTGTTCGAGGATTTTATGAAACTACCCCCCGTATGGGGTAAACGACCCCTACCCTGAATCTTTGAATTATGGAAAGGAGCAAAATTTTTTCTCGACGCAAGTTTCTTATTACCCTTATAAATGGTTAATACTAACCTATCTCATTAATATTAATAATTTTTATGGTTCGAAACATCCCCTAATCAGCGTATAAATTTGAAAAATTACGAAATATTCAGAAAAAAGTTCAAAATCTTCTGGAAAAAATCTAGAAAAATTGTATAATGTTGCGTTTTTAACAATACCCTTGGTTTGTCCCAGAATATATCGTAATGCCCTTACCTCTACTGACAGGAAGTTAACCACCCCTGTAGCGAAACGTTGAATTTTTCGGTTTTGAAACATTTGTTCCAGCAAGAAATCTTTTATTCTTCTTGAACATTATTATTACTATCATCCCTTATCAACAACAATGACCTTCAGACTTTGAGGCCCTTCCTCCCCCTCCCCCATGGTGGGTGAAAGTAAAAAAAAATCCGAAAATATATTTGAAACGTTCTGAAAAAACGTACGGTTTTGGTTTATAAGTGAATTTTTATTCTCAAGGAATTTTCGAAACCTCAGTAGTGAGTGTGAGGGAGATTTTTTTCTATCCAGATGTTTTTTCCCTGTCGCCTTTAATTATTATTTCTTATTACTGTTAACGATTTTTTGGGATTCAAAACATCTTCCATCAAGGATAAAAAATTATCCGAACATTTCGGATATGTTCATATCTTTGACAAGGCTTGGTACATATTTACATTTTTTGTGAGACGATATTCCATATACTTTCGCAATTGTTCTAATTCTCACTAATGTTATTTTCACATAGACTAGAGTACTTCAAGGACTCACTAAAGGGGTAATTAACTCGCTACAGAGGAGAGGTTCCGAAAATTCCTTGAGAATAAAAAGTCACTTCTTATAAACCAAAACCGTACGTTTTTTCAGAACATTTCAAATATATTTTCGGAATTTTTTCTACTTTCACCCACCATGGGAGAGGGGGGGGGGGGAGGGGCCTCAAACTCTGAAGGTCATTGTTGTTGATAAGGGATGATAGTAATAATAATGTTCAAGGAGAATAAAAGATTTCTTGCTGGAACAAATGTTTCAAAATCGAAAAATTCAACGTTCCGCTACAGGGGTGGTTAACTTCCTGTCAGTAGAGGTAAGGGCATTACGATATATTCTGGGACAAACCAAGGGTATTGTTAAAAACGCAACATTATACAATTTTTCTAGATTTTTTCCAGAAGATTTTGAACTTTTTTCTGAATATTTCGTAATTTTTCAAATTTATACGCCGATTACAGGATGTTTCGAACCCTAAAAATTATTAATATTAATGAGATAGGTTAGTATTAACCATTTATAAGGGTAATAAGAAACTTGCGTCGAGAAATTTTTTTTCTCCTTTCCATAATTCAAAGATTCAGGGTAGGGGTAGTTTACCCCATACGGGGGGTAGTTTCATAAAATCCTCGAACACGTCAACCTTGATTTCTCTTATTAAGTAACATAAATTTTTTTCAGATTTTTCCGCGTTAATGTAAGAATTTTACATCAATTAGTTGATTTTTTTACCCCTGTTAGGGGGTGTTTTACCCCCTGGATTGTTCCGAATTTTTTTCAAAAAATAGTATATTATTTAGCTCATTAAAATACACATTCCTACATAAGTTTCTTCGAAATTTCACTGATTTTTCTAGGCGAAATTATCAAAAGTCCGTTTTTTACCCCCAAATTCCGAGGGGTGTTTCACCCCCTCAGAGTGTTTTTCCGCCGATATAAAAAATACGTATCCCTTATTTTTCAGTCTACTTTCACATATTCAATTGGAAATATTTTAATTAATCATTAATTTTATTTTAAAATAAATGCATTTTTAAAATTAAAAAAATGGTCCGAATTAATTTGTACTACCAATAGTATTAACGATCCACTATTTCTTGTTTGGCGAGCTGTATAATTTTGACTGGTGATTTCTGCTGGTGCTATTATTGTGAAAATTCCACGATAAGCATTAAAATCCTAGAACTTGAAGCTGGAAAGAGTGACATTAAATAAGTTTTAAGTACTTATTGGATCGCTTTGGACACACAATTCCACTGAAAGAGCCGTTGGCCCTATCTGAGCGGTTTAGCTTGGAGTGATTTATTTAATAATAATTTTATTCATAAATCAACTGCGTCTTGAAGCAATTCAGCTCTCTAAAATATTAATCCTCAAATTCCCGCTGTGAAAACCCTTCTCCAAATTTTAGCATCGTGCATTATAAACTAATCAAGTATAAGGCTTAGGGCCAGCTTTCCTTTTTGTCTAAAATTTTTTACTCGACTATCGCAACTAAGGATTGAGATTAAAAAATCTCGCCTCTCTTTAAATTTTTTGTGGTTTAGAATTTTCCGAGAAATTTTAATTTGACGTTAATCGAGGTTCATATACTAACAAATAATTTAATCAGTTTATTATTGGGCTTCTAGGTAGGACAACTAGATAATTACCTAATAGCTAGACAGCACTTCATCAGAAGGGCTAATGTTGAATAAAGAGAAAATAATGAGAAATTTAAGTTTTTAATTTCATTTCCTCGGTTGTCGACGTTATTTACATTGCCGACGTCAGCAACGTAAAAAATCGCTATGTATAATCTGTGTAATAGATTACGTGTCAACAACCGCGTAGATTACATTGCATAATCCACCTCGCCCATTCCTTGTTATAAGATAATCAAATCACGATAATAAATAATAAAAAACATAAAACAAAGTAAATAAATAACATAAAAATGGAGGGGGAATATGTTGTGCCCAACACCTGACTTTCTTTTTCAACACGTATACGATCTCGAATACACCACATTTGATTTCTTGTTCAACATGTAATCTTTAAATTTGTTTGTCTTTGTCGGTTTTAGTTTGTCACATACTTTTCACCATCATTGCAAAAATCGGAAAAGCTCCATTTCGGGTCCAATAGCTTTTCAAAAAAATGAGTAATAACAATTATTGAGTAATAATAAAGTATCGTTCCGAACAATCAATCCGTCTGGGCCGTACTGAGCCTGCAATTGGTTGAAAACAATTTTTTTTTACTAAAACTCTTAATTTCCGCTTAAACTTTAGAAAGCTGATCTGGACCGGTGTTGTTGCAAAGTTAGTTTAGAATCTTTTAGTTCGTAATCGTTTTTCTAGTAAAAAAATGCCGGTGAACACGATCTTCTAATTATTTGTTGTTTACAGTGTTATTCACATGTTGCTTACATAAACATTTATTTTATTGTTTAATACGTCAAACAAAGTAAAAGCTCCTTTGGAAGCTTCAAATTTCGATGGACCGATTTCGGTCAACATCTCTGGGAAAAACTTAAGTTCAAAGTATTAACCGGAACAATCAATTCGTTAGGGCTGTACAGCGACCAATTTTTTGTTAAAAAACATTTTTTTTGTCAAAAATCGTCGTTTCCGGTAAAATGTTAAAAAATTTATCTTGCCCGGTATTATTGAAAAATTAATTTAGAATCTTTCAGTTACTAGTTGTTTTCCTCGTAAATGATATACGTTTCAAACTATTGGCAAAAAACGAGAAAGTTCCTAGGGAAGCTGTAACTTTCGGTGGACCGATTACCGTCAAAAATCATTGGGGTCTTCCAATTTATGAAAAAGAAGTATGATGTTTTAACTCGATCAGCCAATCCGTGTGAGCTGTAGGTAAGCTTGTCGAGACTCCAATTCGTCTTAACAAGATTTTTACCATTTAACTAAATCTATTAAAATGGGTTCGTCGCTTGTTTGGGAATGTCAATTTAAATCAAATTGGAGAAATTGCCAAAACCTTGTAGAAAGAAATTTTCAATATGTTTTCAAAATTTTCAAAATTACGGAATAAAAATCAAAAAAATCAAAAATCATTGTTAGACTCATAGATAGAAAATATTATAAGCTGTCGAAAAATATAAACAAAGTTATATGAACATGATAAATGTTATCCGGACTCTGCACCAGAAATATCAACAATCATTGATTGGAATGCTGAATTTAAACGTAGTCGTACCACCACCGATAATGTATCACACACTGGATGCTCGAATGAGGCTGTGACTCCACAAAACATAAAAAAATCCACGAAATTTTTTGAAAGACCATAAAGTAAAGTTCTCTGAGATAGCTGACATTGTAAAAATATCAAAGGAACATGTTGGTCATATTTTGGGGAGCCGCACTTTATCCTTCATTTCAAAATCTATCTTTTTATAGAAGAAACTCCTTTTTGAGCAAATCCATCATTGTCAGAATCCCTCTTTCCTAAAATCCGTACCCAATTTTGTCAAAATACACAATTGACAAAATCAATTATTTACGAAATCCGCCATTCCCGACACGGACACAGACATTCACACGGACACAGATACAGACTCAGACACAGACATAGACATCAGAGATTAAACATCAGACAACAGCTTCAGACATCAGACATCTGATATCATACATCACAATTCACACATCAGACATCACAGATATCAGACATCAGACATCAGATATCAGATATCAGACATCAGACATCAGACATCAGACATCAGACATCAGACATCAGACATCAGACATCAGACATCAGACATCAGACATCAGACATCAGACATCAGACATCAGACATCAGACATCAGACATCAGACATCAGACATCAGACATCAGACATCAGACATCAGACATCAGACATCAGACATCAGACATCAGACATCAGACATCAGACATCAGACATCAGACATCAGACATCAGACATCAGACATCAGACATCAGACATCAGACATCAGACATCAGACATCAGACATCAGACATCAGACATCAGACATCAGACATCAGACATCAGACATCAGACATCAGACATCAGACATCAGACATCAGACATCAGACATCAGACATCAGACATCAGACATCAGACATCAGACATCAGACATCAGACATCAGACATCAGACATCAGACATCAGACATCAGACATCAGACATCAGACATCAGACATCAGACATCAGACATCAGACATCAGACATCATACATCAGACATCAGACATCAAACATCAGACATCAGACATCAGACATCAGACATCAGTCATCAGACATCAGACATCAAACATCAGACTAGAGAGTCTACAGAGTCTACAGAGACTGCAGAGACTACAGATTTTACAGAGACTACAGAGTCTACAGAGACTACAGAATACAGAGACTACAGACATAAGAGACATAAAAGACATAAGAGACATAAGAGACATAAGAGACATAAGAGACATAAGAGACATAAGAGACATAAGAGACATAAGAGACATAAGAGACATAAGAGGCATAAGAGACATAAGAGACATAAGAGACATAAGAGACATAAGAGACATAAGAAACATAAGAGACATAAGAGACATAAGAGACATAAGAGACATAAGAGACATAAGAGACATAAGAGACATAAGAGACATAAGAGACATAAGAGACATAAGAGACATAAGAGACATAAGAGACATAAGAGACATAAGAGACATAAGAGACATAAGAGACATAAGAGACATAAGAGACATAAGAGACATAAGAGACATAAGAGACATAAGAGACATAAGAGACATAAGAGACATAAGAGACATAAGAGACATAAGAGACATAAGAGACATAAGAGACATAAGAGACATAAGAGACATAAGAGACATAAGAGACATAAGAGACATAAGAGACATAAGAGACATAAGAGACATAAGAGACATAAGAGACATAAGAGACATAAGAGACATAAGAGACATAAGAGACATAAGAGACATAAGAGACATAAGAGACATAAGAGACATAAGAGACATAAGAGACATAAGAGACATAAGAGACATAAGAGACATAAGAGACATAAGAGACATAAGAGACATAAGAGACATAAGAGACATAAGAGACATAAGAGACATAAGAGACATAAGAGACATAAGAGACATAAGAGACATAAGAGACATAAGAGACATAAGAGACATAAGAGACATAAGAGACATAAGAGACATAAGAGACATAAGAGACATAAGAGACATAAGAGACATAAGAGACATAAGAGACATAAGAGACATAAGAGACATAAGAGACATAAGAGACATAAGAGACATAAGAGACATAAGAGACATAAGAGACATAAGAGACATAAGAGACATAAGAGACATAAGAGACATAAGAGACATAAGAGACATATGAGACATAAGAGACATAAGAGACATAAGAGACATAAGAGACATAAGAGACATAAGAGACATAAGAGACATAAGAGACATAAGAGACATAAGAGACATAAGAGACATAAGAGACATAAGAGACATAAGAGACATAAGAGACATAAGAGACATAAGAGACATAAGAGACATAAGAGACATAAGAGACATAAGAGACATAAGAGACATAAGAGACATAAGAGACATAAGAGACATAAGAGACATAAGAGACATAAGAGACATAAGAGACATAAGAGACATAAGAGACATAAGAGACATTATACATTATAATTTTTAATAGATCGGATTCCCAAATATTTATCTTCTCAAAAATGTCATATTTAGACACGTGTCTAATTTTATTATGATCTTTTGAAAATAAATTCTAATTTAAACATTTTTTTTAGCGCAACCTACTTATCATTACAAATGACAATAATCTATACACGTGGGTATCCTTCACCGCCCTGGTGGCAAAGTGTTCAGCATGCTTGCTCCAGCGACCGGAGGTCCCGGGTTCGATTCCCGGTGGTGACAAGGAAAACATTTCACGGCTGGTTTACGATCAATGAATTATACACTCGTTATCCGAAATGAATCGTAAAATCTCCATAGGAAATCCCTTTGAATACCGAAAAATTTGCGAAAACGAATTGTGATTACTACTCATTGTAATTATTTATAATGGTAGGCAGGAGTTGACCAGGGAAAATAACCGGGGGCTACTGAACGGGGGTATTGATCGTGAGGATAATAACCGTGGTTGATATCTGCGGGGTGGGGTATTTGGCCGGGAGTAATTGCGCGTTAAATTGCAACCTTTTTACCTGATCAGGAAAGCGTTGAGTGAAGAGTTAAGCCTGAAAAAAACACTTTCCAATTAAATAATTAATAAAACTATTGGAAAGGATTTCACAGATTGAGTAATCTTCTTCAGTGGCGCGTAGCAGAGAGAGATAAAGCGACAACAACTACACCATCAACTTGAGGCAAATATTGCTTGGGTTAGTATAAATTTGGATGACCGCATGGGTTTCCCTTGAACCAGCAAATTAAAAATAAATAAATGACGTTTCGTCGCTTGTTGGATCCATTTATTTCGAGATTGTTGATGTTGTTGTGCTATGATATCTCTGAAGTTACTCCAACAAATAGGGGGTGATGTTGGTGACTGTTTGGGCAGAATATTGATGCAAATTCTTAAGCTTTCTTTCAGGAAATTGGTACTTAACGATATATCCATATATTAAATCTTTGGAAATATGTATACCATTTCCACCAATCACAAATCCACTTTGATTATGTATATGTTCACGAGTTTTTCATTAAAAATAATTTCCCGGAAAAATGTATCTTTTTTTATGCATAATATACATTCTGGGTATTTAGATCGCGTATATGTATGTATATACATGCGTGATTATACTCGACATCAAAAAGTACATAAACATTTTTAGATTAACTCAAATTGAAGATTTTATCTAAATGAATCATAATCTAACAAGGATACGCCATACGCTATATAGAGCGAAGTACTCAAACCATATAACCGAAAAACGTCACAAACATCTCATATTATAACGGAATATGAACGTTTCAAGAACATTAAAACTCATACACAGTTTAATGAGTAAACGATTTTTTTTTATTGTTGTTGTTTTTGTTTTAATTTCAGTCATCCACTCGACAGTTGAACCCTTTTTTTATGAATCCGTATATAGCTTTATACAAAAAATCAAGCCATATGCATCCACTTTGTATAAATTCGTAATATGGTTATACCATCTCTCATGAAAATTGAAATTTGTATTGTTCCATGCTCTGTTGTTATTAAATAAATAAACAATTTCGTTTAAAAATATAAATTAAATTTCATTGGAAACAAAGCGAAATCCTTAAAAAAGCGCGCTATATGCAGCAACAAATCTGTTACCAAAATACAAAATTGTTTTAATCACGACTTTATATGAACACAAGGGAGCGCAATTTGTATTTATATATTTGATAGCATCAAGGGCGGTTGGGGGAATGACAATTCGTCGAATTAATTGTTACAATATATAAAGTGCGCAAATAAAGTAAAGATTTTAAATTTTATTTATTTTACATTTTTTGAAAAAATATAGATCACAACTCTATGCGGATCGTCAGGGTGCTCCACCTTGTCTCGTTCATTTTATCCTAATTATAATATAGTAGACCGAAATTGAAATTTCGCTAACACGCAAATCCTGGAGATTTTTGGCAAATAGCCACCTGCATAATGCAACAAATGAAATCCGTCCAATTTTAAAAATACCGTAACTGTTGTGTATGCGAATTGTCAAAGTGCTTTATTTTGACCGCAGTTCATTTTATCATCATTATAATGAAAATATCTAAAAATAGAAATTCTCTAAAGCGATGGCGCATAGCCACCTAGATTGTGCAAAGGTGAAAAATGCCCAATTTTAAAAAATGTGCCACTTGTCGCGGATCGTGAGGATGTTCTACCTTGGTATGTTCATTTTATCATAATTATAACCGAAGTCAAATTTCTACCAAATACATACAAACCTCTTTTATCCGGAAAAACATCTATTATCCGGAGAACGTTTTTTTCGTATTCTTTCATTTTCTCTTTTTTGTACCTTACTTTTCAAAAATGAAATGATTTTTTTTTACTATGTAATTAACGAAAATAAATTCGAAATCTTGATAAATGATACTGAAGTTTTAAAAATATTAAAATATGCTTTTTTACTGGTTTTACTATGAAATTATTAAAAAAAAAATTTATCCGGAAAAATGTTTTATCCGGAATTGTTTGCCCCAACATTGTTCTTCCGGATGAAAGAGGTTGCACTGTAACAAAAACTATACATGTGTGCGAATATACAAATAGCATACATTTTTGAGGAATACTGACAACAAATTGCTGCGTGATAAAAATAAATTAATAATTCAAATTAATTGAGTAAATAGTCCCATATAGAAAAACATGATTTTTTATGATAGCCTTAGTACTTTAATACAAAAATACACCCCAGGGACCGACCATTTGGCATTTTTGTATTAAAGTGCCATCATAAAAAACCATGTCTATATATGGGACTTTTGACTTATGTAGAACAAAATTTTTCATTGAAATTTCATGCAACAACTGTTGCAGTTATTGCTTGTTATTGATATGGCCGACCCCAGAGACCAACTATTTGACATTTTTTTATTAAAGTACATACCAAGCCTATCATAAAAACCATGTCTATATATGAGACTTTTGACTTCTGTGGAATACAATTTTTCATTGAAGTTTCGTGCAACAACTGTTGCAGTTATCCCTTGCTATTCATACAACCGACCCCACGGACAGACCATTTGATATTTTTGTATTAAAGTGCATACTAAGCCCATCATAAATAACCATGTTTATTTATGGGGTTTTTACTTCTGTAGAACAAAATTGTTCATAGAAGTTTCGTGCAACAACTGTTGCAGTCATTTAGTATAAACACGGTTTTTTTTACGTTGCGCATATTCAGCACATTAAAGCCTTACTTTCAAATGAATGTTTCGATTAGCTGCGATTTTCTGAAAATAATCGAGGTGATTTCGCGATACTTTTTCCAAATTTGCCCAATTTAAAATTAAAAAATTATTTTTTTTTAAGTAAATAATTTAGATTTAATAATCCTCTAAGTATAACAGAAAAAATCTAGCAAAAAAGTTGTATAGTTTTCTTGTAATATCTTTCTGTATAGTTCTGTATAATAACAATAGAGTTATACTACACAGAGTAGAAATGTTTTTCCCCCATATAAAGAAGCATATAATATTTGCTATTTCATTTGAGGCACGTTGGTGAAGGATGGTTATATAAAAAAGCATATGGCTTACTCATATTTCAAAACGAAAAACCCCAAATCAGATGTTTATTTATGTGCGCAGTGACAACCTATGATGACGACTTAATTTAGTGATTTTAAAATTATTAATTAAAATAATAAAAATATTATAAAATATTTAGTTGGTTTATATAGTAGTGTGTGGTGTGCATTATTTGATAAAAAAAATTATAAACTTGTTATTGAAATGAAGTGTATTGTCAAAAATTGTTAAAATACGCATAAAAAAAATTTCAAAAAGGCATATCTTACCATCAGTAAGTTTACTAAGTGTTTATATAAAATAAAATGTAAATTATGTTAAGAAAAAAGTGATTTGTGATAAATTTATCCATTATTTAATTTATAAATCAGAGAAAATTAAGTAAACAATTTTGATTTCGGTGTGGGGTTTTTCATTTTGTGTGTGTGTTTGTAAACATATGTTATATTACCAGTGTCGCATTTCTCTTATTACTACGTACATATTCTACGTGTTTTTCTATTCATAATTATTTTTTATTTTGGAATATTATAAGTATAATTTTTTTATCGAAAATAAAAACAATTAATGCGTACTATATTCGAATAAAAATAATTGGGAATTTGAGAAGTTTTAAATTTCAATCGAGCAAATTCTAAATACGACCCGTTGATTTATATGCTTTCTCTTTTACCCTCCGAATTTGACTCACTTGACAGCTGCTATCATTCACTCTGTAGTATTTAACTTTATGATAATAACGGAGTAGTTCAGAACTACGCAGAACAGCGATATTACAAAAAAACTATACAATTTTTATGATGGATTTTTCGGTTATATTTAGAGGATTATTAAATCTAAATTATTTAAATTTTTTAATTTTAAAGTGGGCAAGTTTGGAAAAACTATTGCGAAATCACTTCGATTATTTTCAGAAAAACGCAGTTGATTGTCTTACACAATTTTATTTGTATTCGCCTAATTGTTTTCTAATTTTTATATCAATGTTTTGATTGTATTGCATATTTTTATTTTTATTCGCCTAATTGTACTCTATTTTTATTTTTTTACCTAAAAACAACATTTAGGGAAATAACTAACCAATACATATATAGCCTATACATATATGAAAAAATTTGTTTTTTTGGTTGTTAAGTATTTGATAGGCATAAAAAATAATCAGGCTAAGGTCACCCTTAGGATCCGCATAGACGTTTGGTAAATTTTTTCAAAACTGAACAGCTTTTTTTCCACGATGTAGTTGGCTAAATGCCAAAATCTCCAGGATTCGCACAACATAATTCATTTTCAGACTTTTTCGTTATAATTATGAAAATTCTACGGGTTAAGGTGCAGCGCCCTGACTCCCTGATTCACATAGACATGAGTCCCATTGAAGCGAAATTGGGCGACTTTCGTCTATTATTGGTGGATGTGTGCCAAAATCTCCAAGATTCGTGTCAAAAATGTTCCATTTAGAGACTTTTCCTTTATAATTATGATAAAAAGAAGGAGGTAGAATGGAACAACCTGACGAATCGCATAGATATGTGTTTTCTTTTTAAAATTTTTACACCTTCCTTCTATTGCAAGGTTTAGGTGGCTATGAGTTAAAATCTCCATGACTGACTTCATTAAATTTCTAAAACAGTTATTATGGCTTAGATAAAAGCAATATTGATAGATTAGCTTCCAATTCAGCACTAATCACTATCAACATCAGAACGGCAACAAACCCACAGATCATCAAGCAATTTTAAGTGTTTATCTCTTTCTCTAGCTCTCCTATCTCATTAAAGGCGATTAGCCGCCTTTCTACATAGTTTCGACATCCTATTGTTCATGTACTGATTCAGACTGATGATTGATTCTTCCTTTTTCTAAAATACTCTGCAAGTGGTTAGTTATTTGACATTTATCCTCATCTTTCTGATTAATTTTCTTAGTATACGGTAAACGATAAAATGTTAGGTGAAAAGTAATTTTAAGACGCATAAACTGAAACAACGCCTTTTTGCCAACGAATTCAGTAGTTAAGAAAAGGTACATAAATTAGTCAAAGTTAATACGCTGACACTTGAATGCTTCCATTCATTGAAATGGAGAAACTTGATATTCACCACGACAGCATCGTTACCAAAACACTACTTTCATCGTGGTTGAAAGAACCCAATATGAAATATGCGAGTGGTTATTTTAACCTATCTGGTGAGTATATCGAGACGATCAAGAATAATTGTAAAGTTCAGTATAGCATTTGAGTATAGCAGTATACCATCTTCTTGTACTCTAATCGTACGTAAATTAACATCGAGTAAGCCTTCTAGAATACGTTAAATCCGGATGATCATATCACGCCAAAAGAATATATGGTATTGGCAAATCAACATCATCCTTACCAAGCCTTACGCTTATCGGATAACCAAATTTCGGCGAATGGATGAGGCGCTACCACGACAGGAAATGAATCACTTAAAACGCCTCCTTAGGCAGAATGCAACAATTTGTATTGGACTCAACCAGATGCATACATCCTCAATTAAAATTTATTCTGACATTCTCGATCCTAACTCTAAAAGTTGTTGTAGCTACTTCAAAGTTTAATCGCAAAAAATAACTTTTCCAGCCTCAATCAAATAAAATGTTTCAATTTTCTTGTTTGTCGTTCGCACTACCAGAATAATACAGATGTCAGTACACGACTCACACACCCACAATAATTCCTAGCAAAATTAATTTCTGGAAAGGTAGGGTAAGTGTTTCCGAAACAATAGAAAATTATTTATAAGACCATTTTAAATATTACCAATCCATACTTGTGTAATGTGAAATCGTTCAGTGTTGATTAACGTGATGTGGTCGGGTCGCTTAATAAAAATTATTCAAAACTGTTACAAATAATAGTCAGTAGTATTTGCAAAACCCAATTCTGGAATATATAATGGTACAAGACAATATTTTTTGAAAAATTCGGCATTCGAAAATACTTAAAAGTGAATCAAAAATTTCCGGTGCATACCGCCGTCACTGATGATAAGTTTAACAAATTATTCAACCAGCATTCGATCTCAATTCAATACACATAAACCAAACTATTTATATCCGGCGAACGTCATTCCCTCCCAAATTACTTCGTTTCGAGCAAATACTTTTGTCCTTCACGAAAATTGATTTTGATGAGAGAAAAAAATCAAACAACTCAACTAAATCCTTAATAGACGATTGAATGGACATCCCATTCAATTTTTCATCAATTGAGTTGTTTTTCGGATTTTATTTTCGCAGTGTCGAAATGAATTGGAGTCAGTTGGAATTCCAAATAATTCAATGTATTTTATAAATGAAAATTAAGTGAAATTAAATTGAGTATACAGACGCAAATCAACACAATGCATTGTGGTAAACAATATTTTTCGTTATGCTCTCCTGCGCGCGCATAAATGAACAACGATGAGAAAAGTACGGAAATTCCAGATTTATTCCGCGCACTTCCAACAATTGACCTTGCAGTTTGTTAATCATCATAGCGAACGGAATTATAGGAATTTTCGGAATTAGAACATCCTCTCCATTGAATTTTCCCTTTATGATCATCGCTTGAATCACATTGTTCATCAGTTTCTTCATAGCCAATCCAGTTTCGTTACACAATCGCGCATGGTTCAGATTGCGCAGCATGATCATCACAGATCATCAAGTTATGCGGTGCTCCCGACAAATCAAGCGCGTTCAAAAACTCGCTCGGATAGTTGGTTTCCTCGTCTCAATGCATTTCCCCACTGATTTGGTTATGCATCACGTAATTCGAATGTTCTACATCCTTCTCTCTCGCTGCCAAAATCGCTCATTCGCTAAACCAATCGTGATTCATATAATTTCGGAGGATGTCCGGAAATACTTTTGTGATAAACTTTTCCGCCGACGTCGTGAACATGCAAAAATTCGAGGAAAACGAAATCAATCCAAATGCAATGAACTTGCAATGACTAAATGCATCGCGAATCGAACGAATTGGTGCTGGAATGCTTAATTTCATGGTCTTCTTTCATGATCTAAGCTTCATTGCGTATCTCGTTGTTTCTGTACAAACTCGATGCAAAATATCGTCAGCCTTCTCGTCCTTCTATTTGTTCCACATTCCAATACGTTCGATGGATAGATTGCTATGATGATTGCGAACTATGTACGAATTTGATTTGCCGGCGCAGAAACAGTGGCATCGGCGAGTGTTATGCCCCAATGTCAGTCGTTTTCCAGAAAATTCATCTCGATAAGTGGCGCACAACACACCATCTAAAGTACGAAGCGATTCAAATGAAATAGGTTCACGAACATGGAACAATGGCAAACGAAGATTGAAGCATTCGTCTTCTCGAGGATGAACGGTGACCACCCGGCCAAGCACATCAGAATACACATCGACGTATCCTGCAACAGGTAGATCTTTCTTTCGTCCTAAAACATGCGAGCGGATCGCTTTGGCAAATTTTGAAGAAATTCGTGAGTGTTGTAGCCGCTGGTCGTTGTGCTCGTTGTGCTGCAGTAGCCTCCGTGAAATAGACACGTTGCCCATTCTCCAACTGCAGCCACAAATGTTGAACAGTGGGTTGACGTTCGTGTATTGCAAATGAGAAAAACGTGCCAGTAGCCATCTACTGGGATTTGACATTAATGATGGCACCTCAGCTTTACAGCGTCCATTCATCAAAATATGCAAAAAATTTAAAATTTCATAATTCATTTTCCTGTGGATGTCTGGCCAAGGGGATGACTGGGCTTGCCAAGCCTGTACATATGAAACCGGCACTAGATGAGAATCCCCTCTCATCATACCGAACCGAGAATAAATTTAGAACTTCATTTTATGGTTCGTGCCAGTAGCCATCTACTGGGATTTGGCATTAATAATCACACCTCAGCGCCATCTCGTATTTATCTCGTACATTTTTTGTTTTTACCAATTTATTTCACGATTTTCTGATTTTCAGAATATGGTAAAATACGCCTTGAATACGCGCGAAAAGGTGAATTGGGAGAAGATGAATTTTTGGGTGGGACAGTCGGGTCTCGGAATTGAAAAAATAATCATCACCAAATTATAAAATTTTAATAATAATGTTGATAAAGTTGTAATATTGAAAGTTATAAATAAGTTATATATATATATATATATATATATATATATATATATATATATATATATATATATATATATATATATATATATATATATATATATATATATATATATATATATATATATATATATATATATATATATATATATATATATATATATATATATATATATATATATATATATATATATATATATATATATATATATATATATATATATATATATATATATATATATATATATATATATATATATTGTATATATATATATATATATATATATATATATATATATATATATATATATATATATATATATATATATATTCCGAGACCCGACTGTCCCACCCAAAAATTCATCTTCTCCCAATTCACCTTTTCGCGCGTATTCAAGGCACAAATACATTCATTCAGCCACCGTAATGATGCAGTTTTATCGTGTTTGTATTTGATAGCTTTTGTGTATTATCTAACCCATCTCAATTATTGTTATTTATCCCGGTTGTATTAGTTCGATCTTTATTGCTTGCTACCATATTCTCTGTACATAAGAAATTATATCCACCATAAAATATACCTAGCCAACACTTAGGCGTAATGGATTTCTATTACAGCTGGCCTTTGTTGAACGTTGTACAGCCGATCGTTACATGGCAGGTTCATATATGTGACGTACTTCCAGAAAAAAAATATATATGGAGCTGAAAAAAGATGGCTGGTTGCTAAAATGAAATAGATTGAGATTAAAGGCAGAACGAAATCATTGTTTTATATCCATCGCGTGGTAAGTTCCCAACGTCTTATCATTTTCATCCACAAGCATATAATACACATTACCTATTTTAGCTTTTACAAAAGCTTTGCGAAAAGGAAAGGCGAATTAAGCGGTAAATTTATTAGCGGCATCGCTTAGAAGATGCTGTTTCACGAACACTTGCTGACCGATTTCAATGTTTCTTGGCCTAGTCCGTAAATTGTACCGGTTAGCATGTTTGTTATACGACTCAAGAAGCTTACGCTTTATCTGATCATGAATAATGGCTATACGATCAGGCACTTTCATCCAGTCTAACGAGGGTTCTTCGTTCTAATTTATTTCCCGAAGTAGTTTGTAATCTCCAGCATGATATATTTTGTGGTAACCGAACATTGCAAAGTGTGGAGATTGTCCAGTTGATTCGTGAACCGAGGTTCGAAGCGCACTTCCTATTTGTGGTAGATAACCATCCCAGGAAGTGTGACTATCTTTTATGAAAGCTCTGATTGCCACTATCTTGCTAGCAGTAGCCTTAGCTAATGTTTTTAAATAAATGAATTTTGTGAGATTATCCAGAATAATCAAAATAACTGTTTTACCGGATTTTGATCTAGGGTAAGGGCCAAGAAGATCTACGTATATCTTTTGCCATGGTCTATCTGAGATGGTAATATTTCCTAACGGTGGGCGTAAGCATTGGTTAGTTGACTTACTCTGTTTACAAATTTCGCAGTTTGAGATATAATCATGAACATGAACAGCCATTTTCGGCGCTATTTGTAACTGGGTGACGATGGCCGTTGTATACGCGGGTTAACGGAACCCTCCCGACCGGTTTGCGCTTCCTGTAGAAAAGAAAAACTTGTGTGCAACCTCGCAGTACAACTGACCCAGGTCATCCAGTTACAATTTTTTAAGCATTGCATCTACTTTTCACGTTTCACATCGTCCAGATTCATCAAAATATGCAAAAAATTCAAAATTTCATAAAAAATCCGGGTTTTTTTCCACTCAGATTTTCCAATTTTTCTCCTCTAAAAGACAATTTGGATTGGATACGCACGAAACCACGTACAAAAACATCGTTTTTTCCATTTTCAGAATTTTCCCACAAATTTTCTTTCGTAAAAACCATCTTCTGGCAATTGCGAACAAAACAAAAAAGAGCCAAATCGCAGATTTCAACTAGCCATGTAGCGGCACGGTGATTTTGTCGGCTAATACTCACGGTATTTGGTCGTGGGGATTTGGAGGCTTGCATGACTCTGACCTACACCGTGTTTACGGAAATTAAATAAAAACGCGAACTAAAAATAAATAAAAAACCGGATGTTCTGCTGAAATTTGTCGGATGGAAACGTGAGAAGCATAGTAAAATAATTATAACCGCGTGTGCCCGTCCGATGACGACCGATTCTTCCCGAGTGACAAGTACCCAGTCTGCTGAAAGAAGCTCCCCCTGAAATGACTCATCAACCCAAAGGTCAATTCCCAGCTGCAACGAAGCAGCATTAAAGGGTAGGGACGTCTCTCCAACAGACCAAGCCCATCTCCACCCGGAGAGCCTTCCAACGAATGCCCCACAATTCACACTTCAGCAGCTTGAAGCCGCCGAAGTGACACGACAAGATCACTGGATTTTACGGTCGGCCTCGAATGGACACGACACATTCACTGGACCTTTCACTCCAACCCTGTGGATGTCCTGCCAAGAGGATGACGGGCAGTGGCAAACGCAGCCTGTACATAAGAAACCTGCACTGGATGAAAATCCCCTCCCATAGTACCGAACCGAGAATAAATTTAGAACTTCATTTTATGGTTCATAATGAAAAATACCAAGCCATCACACAGAAAATTTTCATAGTAAGCGAAATCAAGAAACTCGCTTTATAATAAAATTTAGCCATACATTAGGTATTAAAACTAATAATCTTACATTAAAGGTGTTAATTTGACATTAAGAATAATAAAATATTAATAAGAAGCGAGTCATTCTTAAACACTCGAGAATCGCTTTAACCGTTCAATTAAGAAGCCTATAATTTTATTTCAAAACGACAAAATTAGAAACGTTGGAAAATCGCTTTAGGTAAAAAAATCTAGACGATGTTGCTTTCCAGTTAGACAGAAACGATATGCAACGTGGTTTTATGTTTTTACAGTAAAAAGCTTCATTTTGTTAGACTATTATAGTTCTTAAATAATACGAATTTAAAAAAATGAATTAGGTTTGGAATTCTAATTACAAAATAACAGGACTCTATTCAATTTTTAAAGAGCAAACATTACAATCTTTCAATGCAAAAACGTTTATTCAGAAACATTACAAATATCTTTTTAGATACAAAACAGTAAGCGATGTCGCTTTCTAATTAGAACAAATATTATAAAACAACGGTTTATTTTTTATTCGCAGAAGAAGTGCATTCTTATAAGAAGTATAACTAGTTTAGAAATATAACAAATGACTCTCAAATTTAAAAAAACGAAACCAAGCCACTCTCTCCAATTGTAAAATAATCGTACTCTCTTCTAATCGTTTTAGAGTAAGCAGCATAAACTTGTGAGAAAGATGACTAGTCGAGAAATAAAACTAATATCGCTTTAGATAGAAACAACTAAGCGATTTCGCTTTCTAATAAGTTAGTAATGTTATGGGACTAGCATTTTCCTTTTTTACGAGTAGCCTATAAAATCTTGTTTACAGTTTATTTTATTTTGGTAATCGTTAATCGCTCGAAAATTTTAGTTTCAACAGAGCGTCTAACCCGAAAGTTTATTGAGTGCATCAAACATACTGTGAAGTGATTTTAGTGTTCTAATAAATAATTTAAAAAAATGTATCAAGTTAATTTGGTGTCAGAAGATGATTATGCATATAATTTTAGCATGCCTTCTACATCACAAGCAGTAAGCATAATAGCACCGGATAATTATACTGATCAAACGCCGCCGCCACGCTTTGCCTCGTTAAATAATGTGACCATGCAAAATAATGAATCCAGCGAAGACGATCGAGAATTGAAAAACATAATTTTTAGTTGGAGTTTGTCAAATCCTGAGTGGGTTTATGAGACATTACTTAGTAAGTAAGATAAACATCTGAAATGTATGAATAAGTGCATGTGTTTTGTAAAAGCCTTCCAAAGGAAAATATATGAATGATGAATGTTTTCTAAATTTTTAAGCATCAACTTAGGTCTTACGTGTTGCAAGACAATATGTCTTGGTTGATAAGAGATTAATAAATAAGTACGTAGTGTCTAAAATTTTTAAATCGATGACAGTCATAAGTGTTTATTGTAAATTAATTTTGCCATTAAAAAATATTTAATAGTTTTAAATTTAATAACAGTGTAAGCAAGAATTGGCTCAAATTTCCAATAGAATTTGAGTAAATTGTAATTTAAACTAACTCACATTATTTTTTTGCAATTACCAATAGTTGGTTTTTATAGATATATTACGAATATAGTATATAATAAAAGTGAATTAGAACTAATCACTTCTATTTTGAAATAGAAAAACGCATAAAAGTAAAACACTTAAAGATGCTGCAGATACATCATATGGACAATATAATTCCAAAATCCAGATTAGTTGACCGAATTGAAATTGATGACGCTATAGCCAAATGGAAGAGGAACAATTCCTTATATTCTAGTGAAGTTGCACAATCCGCAAGCAGCCAGTCGATGGATTCCTATGCTAGTCAATCTCTTTCCGACAGTAGTGATGAACCAAATGCTCTAAATTAAATATAGTAAGTTACTTTCTTAATTATTCTAACTTGTTATAAATAATAAAAAGAAATACTTTTATTCTAAAATAAATTTACCTAATTATTGTCGAAGCTGTATTTTCCTGAAAAAGAATCGAATTGAGTTCAGAATCGCTTTTTTACAAATCTGGGGCGGTATGATGTACCATCATTTCGAATCAAAATTCGAAAAAAGTCGAATGGCAGTATGTTGTATCATTTTCGAAAAGCAAAAATGATACAACTTTCACTTTTTCGATTCGACTTTTTTCGATTCGAAGTGATGGTACAACATACCGTCCCTGATCCAATTTAAAACATAATTTTCATTTTTCTTTAAATCAAATAAATTATATCTGTAGTTTTATAGTTTTTTTGAAATGTCGTGGTTTTGGATAGTTCTGAACAACTCTGTTATTTATACAGAACTGTTCAGAACTATAAAGACTAACGATATTATTTTGGGAACTATATAACTTTTATGATGGATTTTTTTGTTATACTTAAAAGACTATTTGATCTAGAAAAATCTAATTTATTATTTTAAATGGGATTAAATTTGAAAAATGCTATCTCGAACTCGATTCGATTGTTTTTCATAAAAACGCAGATAAATTTAATTTCGACCGTCGATCAGTTCTTTCAATTTTATTTCGCATTAATTTAATATAATATTCTAATTGAAAATTTTTATGATTAATAGTAATGAGATTGCAAAAATTGTTTTGATTTTTGGTAAGGCTGATCTCGTCATTTATTTAAGCCAATGTAAAACTTTATTTTTCTATTTACATAAATCAACATAAATTTAATGTGTTTTGCTTTAGTAGTGAACGCAGTTTTAACAAATTTAAGTAAATAAATTATAATTTTGAAAAATTTATTTAGTTTTTCTAAATTAAAATATTTAAATAAGTTGTGCTTCGAATAACACCTAAAATGACTCTCTAAAACAACCAAATTCATACTCTTGCTCTACACTTACTTATATTGATTTTGTAAATAAATTCATTTTTTTAATTAGAAATTAGATGTGTTATTAAAAAAAAAACAAGTTTGGAAATATTTTAATCCAGGTTAAAAACAAAAATTGTAATAAGTTAAACGAACTCCAGCGGCAAATGATTTGTGATGCCATAGTCGATTATTATTGAGAGAGAAATAAAAGATTAACTCATCGGCAAATGCAGTTTTACGCGGAAGAAATTCATCGACTTTTTGACGGAGAAGCTGTAGTAAGTTGAAAACTCTATTCCTACTCGATTCTCCTAAATTATCCATTGATTAACGGTGAAACGAACGCGACCAAACAATAATTTTTTAGCATCACTGATTTCCTGCATCTTTAGTGAATTTATGGGTTTAAAAAGCTATTCTAACATTTAGTGAAAAAAAACATATTTTACAGGAAGCGTATTACAAGAAAACCTCATCCGGAAATCCAAAAGGAAAACTCTTCAACAAACTACGAAACAAACTCCACAAAATAAAAAAAAACTCGAAGCCATCCAACTCTGAAAATTCCTTTTCCATCAAAGTTCGAACGGAAAACCCAATAGAGTACGAGGAAGATGACAAAATATTTGTAAAACGCCATTCGGAACCATGGCCAAAAATTGAGACTTTATGGGGGAAAACTTGTAAATTTAGATGGGCATCGTATAAAAATCAACAGCTGCAAGAAATTTTTGAAGAATGGCCCCTCCTAAAAGATGCTAGAGCTCCGGCATTGGTAAGACAATTTAAATACGATCTATGTACTTTGATAAAAAATAATTTTAATTAAATATTTTTAAATTTGATATAGTATGATATTGACTTCGAGGTTCTTCATCCTAGTAAACGATTTGGTTTATTTAATGAATGGGAACGAATTGCACCAACTGCAATACATAAACTTAATGTAGAAGTTAAGTTAATGTGTTAATGTGCCAACCAGGAAACTTATTACAGGAATAGATGCCGACATCACCGAAGGTAACATTTAAATACATTTTTTATATTTTATAATGTAAATAAGCAAACATCATGTAATTAATTTCCAGACGAACGGGATGAAATCATTTTAATGTGTTTACATGCAGTAATTAAGCCAACAGCACGAATCCGCTGCGGTAACAAAATTTGGAAGCCAAGTATTAAGGATTCTCAAGAAGGGCAGTTACAAATCGTTGATACCTTAAACAATCTTGAAAACGTGATAGATGAAAGGGCAGCAAAATATGCAAGTAAAGGGTTAAAAATGCAGCCCTTCATATGCATTGTTAAATGTGGTTCAAACAAAAATTATTATGTATATGTCGACCGAAACATTTATTACAAAGCGGAAAATCTATTAAATGCAGTTGATCTGTGTTTTAAAGTTTATATTACTCTTAATTTGCAATACAGTAAAGACTGCGAGCAAATATGGGAACTTTTGCAAAAATATTTTTATACAATAGAGACTGAGTATGATCAATACCCGCAAGCCTCAAATTTCAAAACATTCTTTGACTGACCAAATTTATTTTATATGTTTAATTGCTGTCACTGTTGTAATCAATTTTTAAATATAAGTTTACTAACCCAACATATTTCAAGTGAACATAAGTATTTGAATCATTTTACTTGTAAACAAAATAAGTGTTTTCAATCATTTTCGAACATGTCAAAATTCAAAAGACATTTAAAAAACGTTCACGAGGGCGATGTAAACTTAACATTAACAAAGGAATACAAAAATTCTTTTGTAGAAACTGAAATAGAAAATTCAGCAATCGTAAGTGACTCCATGGCTGCAAAAATGTCCTCGATAGTATCTTGTAAAACCACTAACACTGATAAACTTTCTTACGAGTTCAGCAAAATGATTTATAACAGTATATTAGCTGCTAACGTTGAGTTGCACAGTAGATATAATTTCAATATATATATATTTATATATATATATATATATATATATATATATATATATATATATATATATATATATATATATATATATATATATATATATATATATATATATATATATATATATATATATATATATATATATATATATATATATATATATACAATATATATATATATATATATATATATATATATATATATATATATATATATATATATATATATATATATATATATATATATATATATATATATATATATAATATATATATATATATATATATATATATATATATATATATATATATATATATATATATATATATATATATATATATATATATATATATATATATATATATATATATATATATATATATATATTATATATATATATATATTGTATATATATATATATATATATATATATATATATATATATATATATATATATATATATATATAAATATATATATATATATATATATATATATATATATATATATATATATATATATATATATATATATATATATATATATATATATATATATATATATATATATATATATATATATATATATATATATATATATATATATATATATGTATATACATATATATATATATATTACGATTATTTTATATATTCGCTGTATTAACTGAACTGAACTATATAATACTTTGCATTGGTGTATGTACTATTTTATTTTTACATAGTTTTAATATTTTTAATTTAAATTAAATAAATGAATTCTACATTTAAATTATAATTGTTTTATTAATGATTTGAACGTAATTTATGATTCATTAATCCAGATGAAGCGAATTATTTCTATTGGTGAAGCGAAATATTTGAAATGGTTAAGCGAACGTCTTCTAACGTTGAATCGAAGAACTTCCAACGGTAAAGCGAACTACTACTAATTATGAAGCGAAGTTTTTCTAACGCTAAAGCTAATACTACAAATGATGAAGCGAGGTACTTTTAAAGGGGAATCGAACTACTGCTAATATTGAAATGATATACTTCTTTTGAGAAGAGAAGTATTTCTAGTGTTAAAGCGAATTTCTGCTAATATAATAAAACTTAATCGCTTTTAGATGAGAATCACAAAATTTGTAGTAAAGTAAAAGAGTTTTGCAGTAAATCGCGGTACCGCTTATAATGAAATACCTCGAATCTTAAATTTAACCGATTGAAAATTGAAACAAGCAGATACATTCTTGTCATAATGTTTAGTATATGTTAAACATAATTCGCTTTAATTTAAGATACATTTTTAATTTTTTCAATTTTAAAATTGTTATTCTTGGTTCAAAATTTCATCGTTTGGGGTCAAAAATATGCCGAAAAAATCTTATATCTACGCGAAAAATACTTAAAATTTTTCTGTGTGGCAACAACAAAAATAACCGGAAAATAAATCCGTGCCGATAAAAAATATATAAGAAAAATGAAACCGACTAATAAATAATTGATACTGCAGTGGCACTATTCTGGTTTTCCCTGGGAATAGGAAATTGGGACAAATATTTTCATATCATTTTTGTCTAAATTATATTTAGATTTAGCCAGAAAAATATAATTTAGACAAAAATGATATGAAAATATTTTTCCCAATTCCCTATTCCCAGGTAAAACCAGAATAGTGCCACAGACAAACGGGCTCGCCAAAACCCGTATATATATATTTTTTTGTAGGGCGTCCTTTTTACCTTGGATAATAGATTATTTTCCGTTGTCCGCCCTTTCGCCTTAAGCGTAAAACGTTATAGCCCACCCGCCGATAAATGTATTGGCCTCGAGTGGCCGCTAAAATAGGTTGGGCGGTGTCTCGTCAACCGTAAATAAAGTGGCATCAACTGGCCACTCGTATGTTCCGGTTTTACACAGATAACCGAGAAAATACCGTTCCGACGTACTTGATTTGTCACTTAGTGAGTAGGCTGGCCATGTTCTTGGTAACCTGTTTTGAATTATGCGGACCTCTTGTTGATTGCTCGATACACAAAAACTGTTACCATACACAAATCAAAATAGACGAGCCACGTTTCGGGCGTATATATGGGTTACAGCCTCCATAATACCGATAGAAATTATTTTAGACCGCAATAGGCAACCTTACGGCGTCTACCGGATACGATATACAACTCACTGTCCGTCCAGTACCGAGGTAAACTATAACATACCGTTCATGCGCACATCCACTTTTCTTGACTTCTTGCCGGAAAATATACTCGATTATGTTTTTTCCGATTATTACAAATTCAAAACCAGAAAATCAAAGAAACACAGAAAAAAATATTAATATACACACACGCACAATGGTACACATTGGTCTCGCTCTCATAAATCCATTTGACGTATATGCGACACAGTAGGAATGAGAAAAACGTGAACTAAAGTATAAAGACAATCTCACACTGCACAAAAATATTTAGGTTAATGTCATAATACAGATGGCACTGCCATCCGTAAAAGGCCTCATTAAAATGTAAACTATGAAATTAAAAATTGAAGTATATAGTGTGAAGCACTGTTATGACCGTGCAGTTGTAACATACTTTTTAGTAGAGGTTTTAATACATCACGTCACATGTGTGTGTCGTGTCAAACAGTTACTGTATTTTTGTGCAGTATTGTTTGACATTTCATCATGGAAAGATTTAGCCCGGCACAGCGTCTGCAAGCTATTGAGCTGTATTACGAAAATTAGCGTTCTACGATTAATGTGTTTCGTGCGCTTAGTGCAACTTATTGTCCTACCGAACGCAGAATCCACTATACGAAAAATTTGAAATCCTATTTTCATTATTGGAAAATACGCGACCAAATAGACCAAATTCAGTGCGTCGTAAAGAAAATATACCAACGGTAGCTGAAGAGTGTATGCGTTGACCGTGATGAACCGATTTGTCGCCGTTCTCAACAGGTTGGTTTTGTATCTTGGTTACGGTTAAAAGCATACAAAATTCAACTCGTGTAAGAATTGAAGCCGGCCGATCTTCTAAAGCTTGAAGAATATCCACTCTTTTCGGCCA
Source organism: Nephrotoma flavescens (assembly GCA_932526605.1). NCBI lineage: Eukaryota > Metazoa > Arthropoda > Insecta > Diptera > Tipulidae > Nephrotoma > Nephrotoma flavescens. The sequence goes on along the minus strand of OW052220.1, from coordinate 26,238,980 downwards.
AATTTTGTTATGCGGTTAACCCCATTTCTGGCTTTGTGGCTACATTGAAGAAGAGTAACACGAACAGGTTCCACAGCTACCATTATATCTAGACAAAACAACGGTTTGGTGTGGTTTATTCGGTGAACATGTAACTTCACGCTTCGGCCCAGTTAATTAGCCACCTAGGTCATGTGATAATCACACCTTTAGATTGTTTTCCTTTGAGGCTACGTAAAGTTCAAAGTCTACATGGATAAGCCAGTTACGGTTTAGAAATTAGAAACCAACGTTACTCGCGTCATCATGGCCAAATACCACGCGAAATGATCGAACGCGTCATCGACAATTGAAACATCAGAATGTACCATGTTAGCCGCAGTTACGGGCCGCAGTTACGGTTTGAAAGAAATAATCTTTAGAAAATAAATGTAAAGAATGGTTCTTTTTTATGATTACTCGACAAAATAGAAATTTTTATTTATTTTTATTTTTGAAAAAGTATCTCAAAATGAATCACCCATTATTAAGATATGCACACAAAATGTAGCCAACAAGAATTGGAAAATTTAAAAGTGAAAGGACTGTTATCCGAGTGTAACCCAAAAAATCAAATTACTCCAAATATACATGTACGTAGTTTTAGATTTATGAATAACCTAAAAATATACAAAAAATGGCCCGAACTATTCACCCAAGCACTTGACATATCATAATGTCCTACTCCAAATAAATCCATATCATCATTATTCAGAGCAACAGGTTATCGAAATTAATTATCTATAATTTGTCGAAAGAAAAACTTGTTTCCACTTCAAAATCCTCCTAAAAACAAAATTGCTCTCTAATTCAATATCGATAACCAAAATTAAATCAACACAGTATACATACATCAGTACACATGAGCATATACACACACACAAACACATAAATAAATCAATACTCAATAAATCAAACACGACAAAATTTTTATAGCAAATTTTCTAATTTTCCATCTGTCCCAAATGATAACATGTTTATAGTCTTCTAGATAAAAAAAAAATAAAATATCGGAAAACTAGAAAAACAAGCAGTGAACTAAATAAATAGGACGTGAATTCGGGTAGCTCCAACTAAATTCGTCATGAAGGATTTTTCACCAGAAACATTTCCATACAACAGTACATATGTAAGAATAATTTACTGTTTGATTGGGAAAAAGATGCTGCTGCTTTTTTTTGCCAAACAATTTCCATTTTATTTACATCAAAATTGAGAAAATATAATGTGACGGTGTTTTCCCAAATGAATGTGTGTGTATATCGAAAAAAAGAAAAATGATTACACAACATTTGTATATAAATATGGTAGAGGAAAACTTATAATATTTTCCATGTTGTGGAAAAATTTATAATCATTGTTAAAAATATATATACATATATAGTTTTCCAAAGTTTCAGACATTATATACATTTCCCGAACAAAGGAAAATGATACTTTTGGACATCATTATCCTTATCCTTTTCTATGGGAAGCAAAATAAAAATTTTGTTTCTGGTAAACCATTTTTTCCGTATAAGTTATAATCCTTCCATTCTTAAGAATAGTAATTATTTATATTTTTGCTCAAGAAAATTTTAATTTTGTAAACGAAGTTAATTTTCAATTGCAACAAATATTTTTTTTTTCTCGGTGTTAAGCTTACCCCCTATATCATAATACTCTGGTGTGTTTGTGAATGCCATTTCTGGAGAGAACACAACTCAAGAATATTAAACCACAAACACAAGAAAATGTTAAGCAAACTGAAATTCTCTCCTTGTGAATTTTCATTTTGTTTTTTTTTTTTGTTGCATTTGTGGCTTCATTAAAAAGGAATACAACAACAGTGAGGGTAATACGACTGGGGCAAACGTGTATAGTGTAGGGGTGCACAGTATAAGAAAATTGCGATGAGATGATTATTTTGTTGGGTGCTTACGGTTTGGTTATTTGCTGTATACACAAATTGCAAATAAGGAACTGTATATAATACACATAAGATGAATATAAATGAGAATCAACTTGATTTGATATTTTATTTTATTGTTGACCATTATTTTCATTGTTATGTTGTTGAAAAATTAAGAAAATAGGGAAATGATGAAAAGTTTGAATAATCTACTTAGCATGCGGTATACGAACGGTGAACTCAAAACTCAAGTGATGTCAGTTTTCTGTATATTGCGGTTGGTTTTTCTTATATAATGAGCGACTTCATTCCTTTATGTGTAGTTGAATTTGAAAAGGATTATTTTTTACGTAATTTGGAATGCTGCCAGATTTAATTTTTATTTTAGATGTTTCTTGATAATTAAAATTTTCAAAGTATGTAATTAAAAAACTTAATTTTGTATTTTAGCATTGGCATCCGTTCTAATTCCGTAATTTATAAAAGCCAATGACAAAATAAGATATCGATCGCTCTGTTTTAAGCTACTTTACTCGACGTTTGGGACAAAAACTCTTAACGATTAAAAGATTGATTAATTTAATCCTTGAGGCAAATTAGTAATTCGTCGTGCACCGATTAGTTAATTTTATGAATTAGTGCAGTTTTTTTTAGGATAATCCTAGGTGTGAGTAAGAAAAAATAAAAATCACCTACGTTAATAGCACTCCATACATTTTTAGTCATTTTCATGTGAAATGTTTTCAGTTTTTTTAACAAAAATGTTAGAAATACCCCCTGCTACCCTTAGTTTCCATTGTAGCTGAGATCTATATATACATGAGCAACATAAAATCATAACTAGCGTCAGTACGATTTCATAAATTTCAGACCGCAGGTACCATAAAAACATAAACCCAGGGCAGTTACAGATGCTACTGAAGTTAGCCGAAAATTTTAGGCGAAAAAAAACCTGCAATATCGACATATTTTGTATCAGGTGGCAGTAAAAAATTCTGTTGATATGATTAATAATTTGTCGTGTTAGGGAGTAATGATTTTGAGTTGTGACACTAACAGTGAACACCTGTGCCAAAAATCAGGCCATATTTTATGTAGCGTCATAGTGAAATAAATTTAAAGCTGGTCGCATGTTTAGTGGTAATTTGGAGTGGGTGAAGTTTGTCCAGTTCGTAAATAGCTGGATCCCGTATTTATAATTTTTCGTGTTAGGGAGTAATAATTTTGAGAAAAAAATCAAAAAAAAACAAAAAAAATTAAAAAAATAAAAAAAAATAAAATAAAACAAGAAAAGCAAAAAAAAAAACAAAAAAAAAAATAAAAAAACACAAAAAAACGGGTGGCGAAGTCCGTCGTTTCATATTTCCACGTGGTGCTACCAGGGTTACTCCAAATGAATCGGGCGTGCAGTGATGGAATCAGGTGTGCAATGATGGGGATTATAGAAAATTTCGGTTATAGTCAATTACAGTTTTGTTTCTATAGATCACTGACATCATAAAACCATAAACAGATCAGTGTAGATTCAGGATTATGAGCGGTTAAGAACGGCGTTTGTTTGTTTATTTGAATGTAACTCGGCGGAGATCGGCAATATTGGCCGCACTATGTACGGTTTCAGTTTCGTTTGGTGACTAAATGAAACTCGATCGAAATTGAAATGAAGTGAGTGTCTTATATTTACATGGAAATGAAATGAGGCTAACATTCAATGCAAAGATTTGTGGTAAACTCCGTTTTTCGTTTTGTTGTCTACGCGGCATTGTCCATGCGCAAAGCACGGAAACTCCAAGCTAATTCCAGAAACTTCCAAAGACTGGCTTTTTGATTTGATCATTGTCATCACGAATGCCAGAAGCACAACCGTTTAAACTCGAATGGCAAGTCCGTTGGAATCATTTGGATGCGTGGAATCAAAACATCCTCTCCTTTGTACTTGGTTGAGGTTGATTGGTGTTACGCGACATGATGCTGACTGAGCCTACTTTCAATTTCAAATTGTGAGGATTCCGGGAATTCCAGCGATTTCAAGAATTCTGTGGGATAGTTGACTACTTCATCCTGGTTGATAGCTGTGTCAACCGATATGAAGGAAAACAACTGTCCCGGAATAATATTTTAAATGGTCGCATTAAGATCATCGACATGTTAGTTTTTCGGCGCCAATATGGCTTGTTTGCTCAACCAATTATGTTTTTTTTAAGTTTTTCCCTATGTTCGAATAAACATGTCGAATGAGCTCCGCCTTCAATTCGGTCAACTATAGCAGAAATCAGTGCACAATGTGATGAATCCGGTCGCGATGTTAACTTAGATTTTCCCATTATCAATGTCTAACAATCGCTTGAAAACACATCTGCAGTTCAATCTTGTTGCAAAAACACGTCAGCACGTAGTTCGGCAATTGCAGTTGAACATGGAAGAACAGGAATAGCCCAGCGAAACTGTTTTAATTGCCACGAAAATCTTTCAACGTTATCGTGCATTCGTACCAAACAATTAATATGGGGTCCAGATATTTACGAATTGGTCTAACTTCACCCACTCCAAATTACCACTAAATATGCGACCAGCTTTAAATTTATTTCACTATGACGCTACATAAAATATGGCCTGATTTTTGGCACAGGTGTTCACTGTTAGTGTCACAACTCAAAATCATTACTCCCTAGCACGACAAATTATAAATATTTTATCCAACTATTTACGGATTGGTCTAAATTCACCAAATTCATATTACCTTTAAATATTCGAATTATGTGATATTGATTTTTGAAATTTTTTTTAGCAGGTTTTTTTTCGGCTGAAATTTTCGGCTAACTTCAGTAGCATCTGTAACTGCCCTGGGTTTATGTTTTTATGGTACCTGAGGTCTGAAATTTATGAAATCGTACTGACGCTAGTTATGATTTTATGTTGCTCATGTAGATAGATTATGATCTCAGCTACCATAAAAACATAAATTAAGGGTAGCAGGGGGCATTTCTAACATTTTTGTTAAAAAACTGAAAACATTTCACATGAAAATGACTAAAAATGTATGGAGTGCTTTTTTTAACGTAGGTAATTTTTATTGAGCCGTCCTGTATTTTCATTATGATGATGGACTAAAACTACCATAGCAAGTATACATATTTTGATGGTCCTTATATTTACATACGCAAATCGTTTTTTAAAGAAAATTTATTATTTTCGTTTCAAAACGTTTAAGCACACATACTATTTTCTCTTCTTTTGCATAAATTCTTTGATTTTTCATGATTTTTTGTGCTGAGAATCATTGATTTGCTTAAAAATTTCTGCTGGTTTCAAAAAATATCAGCAGAAAAGTTTTCGTTTTGTGATGTTGATGCTTCTAGCGGTGAATATCACAAACACATTTTTTCTGCTGGAAATTTTCTGCTATCTTTTTATTTACGAAAACCGTAAAATATGTAACGGTTTTCTGAAATTTGTATTAAATTTTGATTGTATTATTAATATGAAATTGTCAATTGAAACAACCAAATGAACAAAATTTCAGCAAAATCGAATAATGATAAGTGCTTCAAATTTTGACCTCAAATTTTGACCGAAACAGATAGACAGACAAGAAAATAAGTTAAGAAAACGTGGTAAAAAAGAATAAATTTTGTGTTGTGTCACTGTTGCAGCAAATGAACGAAATACATTTTGTCGTGACATTCTCGTGTCATGACAAAATTAATCAAGTGAAGACCGAGCATAACACGACAAACTATAAGCATTGGATCCCGAAGTTCACAAATTGGTCTATAAGTTCACCCAGACCATATAGTACCATGTTTAAAGGTAATAAACAGCAAATTTTGTGAAATCAATATTTATTGATAATCCAAATTTGTTTCGGCGAAAATTTTCAGCTAACCATCAGAATTGAGTACTACCACTAGACATAAAATATGTCGATAATGCAGATTTTTCGGCTGAAATTTTCTAATAATATCAGTAGAATTTAAATTTAATTGTTTCCGTTTTATTAAACAAATTTTTAATTTATGTACCGCTAAAATGGAGATAAAAAAGAGAAAAAACAGGTTTTATAAAAAGTATTTGTTATTTTAGTAACTGTTCAAAACGTCCTAGTAAGCACTCCCTACTCTTTTGCAGTTCCCTTTTTCACGTCTTGCCTTACGCAATGGCGTGAAATCGACAGTTGGCAAATCGAGGAGGTACTGCTATAGGTGCGATTTACATAAAACCATCCCACATCACATTCACGTTTTTGCATCCTGGCCCTATCGGTTCTTCCTGATCAGCTCTAACCACCGCGCTTTTTATTTTTAAAATAGATTTTTAAGCGTCCATCAAATTATGGTAAGACTTTTGCCCCAATAATGTAAGTTACGCCTATTTGCATTACCGTCACTTTAAAATGTGGTAATAAAAATTTCAGGAATTTTTCTAGCATGCTATGTTTTAGCGATATTTTTAGCCATATGATTGAGTGAAAGGAGGGGGGGCAGTTTGCTTTTTAATTACGTACAGAATTAAATACATTTTCTGTTTATTAAGATTCTTCTTAAAATCTTCTTCACTACATTGGTACTATAATTATTTAGCAAGTATTTCCTTGCTTGTTTCCCTATTTCTTCGGTGACGTATTCCATCTTTAACTGCGAGTTCATACGACGGATAAAAATCTCGGATTTTTCTATCCCAGATTTTTTTTCAATATTTTCAACTTTTTATATGAAAAGAGGCGTGCCCGTTGTATAATTTACGTGATGTAATTGGTTAAAACGTTGGGATAGTAAAATCCGAGATTTTTATCCGTCGTATGAACTCGCAGTAAGTCCCAAATATCCCACGCATTATCAATCCCACGCAGTATTTTATTTTGGAATTATTGTATCATTTCTACATTGACCGTCGTGGCAAAACCCCAAATGGAAATCATAGGTGCATACTGGTTTTAGCAGTTGCCGATATAGGGAAGCAATTTGTTATATATTTACCCATGAGCCATAGTGAAATGTCTTATTTTGGTATTTGGTTCTTCGTTTTTTCTTTTTGAGGTGCTATTTACAACTTAACTAAGCATCGAGAATCATGCCAAGATGTTTAGTAGTATATGTTTATCGAATGTGGTTTGAGTTAAGAACCAAGGGAATGCAATTTACTGTTTGGTTTCGAAAGATGATATATCCTAAGTTGGCTTAATTTAATAAGCAGCGTCATTTTTTAGTCCAGTTATTCACTGTGTTAACTGCATTTTGAAGTTTGGTTATTGCTTCCAATAAATCGTTTTCAATTGCTAGGATAAGGTTATCTCGTGTACATAGGATGAACAGTGTATAGGTCCAAGTACGCTATTTTTGGTATACCTGCTAACCTTCTTTTTAGTTCAGAGTACTCGTTTTCAAATTTGTTTCGAAAATGCCGAATCCCCTTTCTTAACCGTAAAGTTTTGAGTCGTTCCGTATTTGCAGTTGTACCGCTATTTCACTGGGCGGGGCGTTTCTCCTTACAGCTTATATAGTTTTTAGGGTCGTTCCTGCTAACCCCACAGTGTATTGCGTTGTGTTTACCGACACGTTTTCTTCATTGCAGGTTTCTGTGTCAAACGAGTATGCCTTCTTACAGGATGAAGTAGTATATCTGGGCTATCGTTAACACGGAATAAATTGGATGCCAATATTAGCGCCAGTCGACCAACGACCATCAAAGAACAGCGCTTTTTCGTGGGTCTAGTTAATTTGTACGAACAATTCATACCGGGTTTGCACCAGTTCTGTTAAAATGCATCTCATTCGAATCCAACAAAGACAATGAAATTAGTCGCATTATTTACACAGTGAAACATGGGGGGACTCAACAAATGATATCAAGATCCCCAGTTCCGTAAAAACTCCATTTTTGTTGTGTACTCTGAAATTCGAAGTGGGTTAGTGGATGACACATCACTGGCTCCCAGCTGGTGTTCGGTTATCAAATCCCCTGCCCTCCGTTCAGAAAAATGACTTTTCCGTTTTTCAGTCCATTTGATTAGACATACATATGGCAAACCTTCCATAGGGAGGAGTTTTAGAACAAAGTCTAAAAATTTTGTTCAACTAAATACTAAAACTACTCAAGTAATTAAAATTCGAAGTTTATTAATAAAAAATCGGAACTCCCCTGTTTTACATTTAGAAAGGACGTCTAATATACCTTTTCTAAATAAAGGGGCGGGAATTTTCTACTCTTATTAGAAACAACTCGGGGTATAAAATATAAAAACGTTCTCTATTTCCGTATAAATAAAAAAATGAGATTCGTACAGGGTTTATTAGAATAACCAAGATCTAACTGTAACTGGCCTTATATATCACTAGTACAATATATCTCATATAGCTCCACAGAATTTTATGTTTCGCTTGACAAATCTCACTGGAGAATTTTTTTCTTACACCAACACGTTGGTTTGAATTATTTCACAGCAAATTTAATTTGTGGATTACATTTTAATTTCGGAAGACGCCATTTTTCGGGGTAACTACACCGACTAAAAATCTCAGAGTTTATTCCTATTAGGCCATACACAAATAAGCGTATTGCGCCAATCTCGAACATACGGTTGGTCGTGGGAATTTTTTGTAGATAGAGGTCATCATGTTTTATCGAAAGAAGAGATCGATGACGGCATTTCTGATTTCCGAAATCGCTATGTGAATTATATTTTGGATAGCGGACTTGCTGCTTTGTAGAAATCAAGACATAAAGATGGGCTCCATTGTGCCAATCTGAAGTAACGGCTTGTCTTCTCATCTTTTTATCCTAGATATTTTAAGAATAAACATTTTAGATCATTCATTATTCTAATTTTTCTATTCTTTCTAATTTCTAATTTTCTAATTTTTCTGGGATGGTTTAAAAACTCTTGGGGTGGGATATAATTTATATTGCCAGATGAATTTTTTCCCGAGATAAAATACTGGGATTACTTATCACACTTCACTCCGTTTGATGTCGTATTATGCCTAAAACACGCTGACGTTTATCTAAAATATTTTTTATCCTAGGATCGGAAACAAAGTTTCTCTTCGAATCTATGAAACCTTGAGAAATTTACTAAGCAGTTTTACTGGCGACTGTACTACAAAAATGTTTTTATAAACTGCGAAATTCAGGTTCGTGAGAATGCAAATTGCGAGCAGTGTGGCAGATTGGAAGGGGAGATTGTTGAATTATTTTCACGTTACTGTCCCCACTCCTTTCTCTGCTTACGTTACGTAAAATCACGATTTACGTAAACTCACGAGATTCTTATTTGTCCATTTTCTTATTTGTTAATTTGTTAAGGTTTAGAACATTAAAACTCTCATATTCTTATCCGTAACGAGAAAACTGTATTCGATAAATCAGTTCATACCACGCATACACCAATTTACCATAAAATTTACATATGTTAAAACCAAAATCAAAACAGTTTAACCCTTTCATATTTATTTATTTATATAAATTTGGATTATATTAGGCTTATTTTAATTCGAGCACCCTTCTTCCTTTTCTTCATCTTAACCAACCGAATGAAATTTAAATATTTATTTAGGATATATTGTAATGTTAAAACAGTTCCGCGATAGGGGCGCAATCAAAGTTGTGTGTGCGGATTTATATGTTAAACGATTAAATATCTTGTACATATTTTGTATGGTGCGGTTTTACGAATTTCATATTTTGGTTTATTACGGTTGTGCTGCGGTTATCTCGAGTGCCTATATATTTAACCCTATCTTTGAGTTTTATTAACTAATTCATATTTAAACTTATATACGGATTATAGTATCTCATAAAGCTAGTTTAGGGCACAGATTTTACCTTTTATTTATTAAGTAATGTTAATGCTGTTTATATAAGCCCTTCTAGCTCCTAATATATTATCCCTAAAACATAAAAAAAATATTTTATGCATAAAAGTACCATTTTCAATTATTTATGAACCGAAATCAATAAAATTATAGAAACCCATCAAGTCTAAATATTTTTCGATTCACATATCCAATGTTTATAGAGCTCCAATCCATTTCCTTATATCATAAACATAATAATCATCGTCATCATCTTAGAAGAGATTCAATCATCTAAACAAACCATAAAATACGACATCGTTTCTATCTAACAACACGATTATGTAACGACCACAGGCTTTTGAACATTATACCCAGTATATTCTTAATATCATCTACAAAGGAGTAAAAGGATCTATCATAATATTCTCTTCAAATTTCATGGTATTTTATATTATAACATTTTCCATCAACAACTTGGATCAAAAACCAAAACCAACAAACAAAAAATTTTGGAATTTTTTTTTGTTAACTTTATAACTTTTCACAATCACTCATAAAAAAAAACAAGCTAAGATATACGAAAAATATTTTCGAAGGAAAGCGGGGGGGTAAAAATTATAATATTATAATCCGAAAAAATATAACAACAACAATCAACCAAAAATTTAAACCTGACCTGTACCATATATGCGATATGAAGTTTGATACTCTCTTCGTTGTACGCATTCATAAAATAAACATTTTTGTAATAAAAGGACACAAATCCATTACCATAAAGAAAATCACATCTCTCAGTTATACGAGTATAATATACCGGAGTATAATGAAAATTAAGGATACCCATAAGATGTTTTGAATTATGATATTTGAGATGTATATTTATTTGTGTGCTCCATATACCTAAATTTTTTTTTGTTCAAGGATAATTTTTATTAACGTAACCGTTTCTTGCTATGTGAATTATTAGGTGCCTTCGACTGTGGACAAGGTACAAGGGTTATATAGAAACACTGTTTTGGAGAACCAATGACATTTTTAATCTGATTTGTCAAAGGACGTAAGCTACATATTAATTTATGTTTATGGACAACTAAACTTTGTTTTGGAACATACTTTCACCAGAAAGATGTACTTGTCGCAAAATTAGTTAGAAGAATCGAGAGTAATCATCAGCGCAGGCGATTATTGACTTGAGAATCATAATTTTTTTGTTGGGAAAGACAAGCAATTAAACGAGATTTACAAAATTTGTAGTACTTTCCACACTTTACACTTTACACTTTACACTTTACACTTTACACTTTACACTTTACACTTTACACTTTACACTTTACACTTTACACTTTACACTTTACACTTTACACTTTACACTTTACACTTTACACTTTACACTTTACACTTTACACTTTACACTTTACACTTTACACTTTACACTTTACACTTTACACTTTACACTTTACACTTTACACTTTACACTTTACACTTTACACTTTACACTTTACACTTTACACTTTACACTTTACACTTTACACTTTACACTTTACACTTTACACTTTACACTTTACACTTTACACTTTACACTTTACACTTTACACTTTACACTTTACACTTTACACTTTACACTTTACACTTTACACTTTACACTTTACACTTTACACTTTACACTTTACACTTTACACTTTACACTTTACACTTTACACTTTACACTTTACACTTTACACTTTACACTTTACACTTTACACTTTACACTTTACACTTTACACTTTACACTTTACACTTTACACTTTACACTTTACACTTTACACTTTACACTTTACACTTTACACTTTACACTTTACACTTTACACTTTACACTTTACACTTTACACTTTACACTTTACACTTTACACTTTACACTTTACACTTTACACTTTACACTTTACACTTTACACTTTACACTTTACACTTTACACTTTACACTTTACACTTTACACTTTACACTTTACACTTTACACTTTACAATTTACACTTTACAATTTACACTTTACACTTTACACTTTACACTTTACACTTTACACTTTACACTTTACACTTTACACTTTACACTTTACACTTTACACTTTACACTTTACACTTTACACTTTACACTTTACACTTTACACTTTACACTTTACACTTTACACTTTACACTTTACACTTTACACTTTACACTTTACACTTTACACTTTACACTTTACACTTTACACTTTACACTTTACACTTTACACTTTACACTTTACACTTTACACTTTACACTTTACACTTTACACTTTACACTTTACACTTTACACTTTACACTTTACACTTTACACTTTACACTTTACACTTTACACTTTACACTTTACACTTTACACTTTACACTTTACACTTTACACTTTACACTTTACACTTTACACTTTACACTTTAAATACCAATCTTGAAACTTGAAACTTGCAATTTGCAACATCCAACATACAACATGCAACGTGCAATATGCGACATGCAACATGAAACCAGCATCATTCAACATGCAACATGAACTTGCAACTTGCATCTTGCAACTGCCACATGCAACATGAACTTGCAACTGGCAGCTTGCAATATGCAACATGATAAAAACAAAAAGTAACATGCAATACGTGGACTGCAACATGTAACACGCGAACTGCAACATGCAACATGAATATACAACATGCAACTTGAAACTTGAAACCTGAAACTGCCACATGTAATATGCAAACATGCAATATGCAACACGCAAACTGCAACTTGAAACTTGAAACTTGAAACTTGAAACTTGAAACTTGAAACTTGAAACTTGAAACTTGAAACTTGAAACTTGAAACTTGAAACTTGAAACTTGAAACTTGAAACTTGAAACTTGAAACTTGAAACTTGAAACTTGAAACTTGAAACTTGAAACTTGAAACTTGAAACTTGAAACTTGCATAATCTTATCAAATGACCTAACCCATTTTGAAAAATCACGTGCGTTTGCACAACATCAGAAGCCTTGTATTTTTTTCTGTTGGGAAAAAACTAAAGGGATTTTGCCGTCCATCCAAAACGGTGTTTTTACTTTATATACCTATTAAAATAACTGTTATGCTTGAAAAAATTACAAGGCATGTCTGATGTTGCGCTAATGCAACATTTGTCACAAACGGGCTAAACAATTATCCCAATAAAAAAATTTGGGCGCCACTCGTTTCTGACCAAACTTCAGGTCATTTAATCAAAAGCTAGCAGAACTCAAATCGAAAATCGAACCAAAACCGAAATTAGAACTCAAAACAAGAACAATTAACATAGAAATAATTTTAGGCTCTTAATGGCCTAATCATCAAATGTCCCATTAAAAAATTTTGGACTCCACTCGCAATAAACTGAATCCCAAGTTTCGAATACCAAAGAATTTTTAAGGATGTCATCATAATAGAACAACCACTATATTCACCTGATATGGCTTAGGCTGACGTTTTTTCCTTTCTAAAACTCAAATTATTACAGATATCGCGAACCCGTTTTTGGTTGATAGAAGACAAAAAAGAGAATTAGTGTTTCGTGGCGAGAACTGAAGACAATTCAAGCATTTTAGTCCGATTTTCGATTTGGGTTCTGCATTAGGCCGTAATGATCTATGCTTAAGGGACGTCCAGTGACACTGGCTTTCCTTGGAAATTGGGAAAAATATTTTCATATATCATTTCTGTTTATTGAAATAACTTGCAACTTGCAACTTACGACTTGCAACTTACGACTTGCAACTTACAACTTGCAACACTAGAATCGTATGAATTGAATAGAATCGGTGGGCAAGTTGGTAACCCAAAAACTACAGACATTTCGTTAATTTAGTTTGGAAAATTTCGGATTTTCTAGTATACTATACCAGTGATACTTGCCCTAAACGTCGCATAGGCTTACCTAGGGGTATAAACTATCTGACCGCGATGCACTTGATCATAAGTAACGTAAATAAAAAATAACAGAAGATTTTATTGATCTAAATTGAGAATTTCGGAATTTATTATAATTTGCACGTCATAGGATTTGGGTCAATCTGTTAACACCGGTGTGAAGTTTCTGGACACTTATAAATTATTAGATACTTTTATAATTTGGACAGATTTTATGCAAGAAATTTATCTAAAACTAATTTTTTAGCAAAAAATATAGATTTTAGGCAGATGTTTATCCACCTGTACATTTGATAAAACTGAACTTAAAATAAATTTAGTTGTAAACATATCAAATTTTTGTATTTCACATTCTTTCTTTTATAAATAATTTTTATCAGCAAGAACATACGCAATTTTTTTATAACGGATGCCGTTCTAGCTTATGGCAAATTACACGAACGTCAGAGATTGGGTCTCACAGAGGCTATATAAGTTTGAAAGGGTCATACATTTTGAAATTAAAATTGTATAATGTCACGCTATCTGTGACTTTAATTTTAAATTTAATTAGAGTATGAGATAAAAAAATGATCTTTCTACAAACAAAATTTATTTTTATATTTACGCTTTTCACATATGGACAAGTGGGTAAACATCTGTTTAAACTCTATATTTTGCTTAAAAAATTAGTTTTGAACACTCGCGTAATTTAAAGTGGTCCACTAAACACTGGTTCGGGTAACATTATAGCTTCTACACATTTTTGGGGTAGTCTCATTATTAGCTACACTTTTCGTTAATTTGAGCAGCTACACTTTTCCTTAACCGTTTATCTAGTTATGTATAACTAGCTTTCACCAATACACCATCAATCATTGGTGATGTAGGTCGTCTTTTCAAACATTACAGAACAACCAATTAATGATTTACTGATTCAACATAAATTTAAAAAAACCAAGATGATTTTTGTTGTTTCTTATAAAAATTACTAAATACTATTATAGAATTCAAGGTGTAAATGTAAGGAGCTATTAATGAGTTTTGTCGATTATATCAAAAATCCTATTCACTTGAGATTTTCATTTAGATAAAGAGATATTTTTTTTTTGTAAATGTGGATTAAAAGGCTTACTTCCCCTGACAGCACTTTGTATAAATTTAATATAATTAATCAACTTATCGATAACCTGAACATAAAATCTACACTCAAAAATACGATAATAAAAAATAAATTATATTTTCCCGTGTAACAAACATCACTGTATTCACACACCACTACGGAAATTTATTGCCTCAAACATCAAATTTGACATGCAATATTATATGTGGTACATAATATGTACACGTATATACATATGTAGTGAGGCATCAAATAAAAAATTTGTTTACAATTTCGAAAACATATTTTTAATACACACACGGATCTAGAGAAGCGTCGAGCCTACACACCCGATATTGTTTTGGGTGTGCCAGAAGCAAAAATATTTTGTAATTAATCTAAAAATAAATACAAAAAAAAAAATAAAACATTTATGTAATAAAAATCTCACAATTTTTTTATTATTATTTTTCATGTAAAACAATACACATGAATTTCCAAGGGAATTTTCATATTACAGCAACAACAACAATAGCGACGCAAGCAGCAGAAGCGACAAGTATATACCAATGAAAGCTTTTTCTCTGCATTGTTCGTTCGTGTGTGTTTACAAAAAAAGCTAACCAAAATTTAATTGATTTTTATTATTATTGTGTGTTTCACAATATTTTGCGTTAAATAAATGTTCGAAAAAACAAATTCTATAACGGAATCAGAGCAAACAGACACCGCAACAAAAATCCTAATAATACAACAACAACAAAATATTTTTAGAAAATTAAAAGAATAATAATGGAAAACCATTTTCATTACACATTCGAAACCAAAAATTTCTAAAACATTAATTTAAATAGATTACGTAGATATGAATTGATTGTTATTGTTTTACATTTTCATCTCTATAAAATATTTAGAGCACTTTTGCCGGTGGAGTGGCTCCCTCCATCCACCCCATCCGCAAACAAAACCACTCAATATTTTGTGTTCCATTGGAATGACGAGATGTTTTTGTTTTCCAAAATCACACAACCATTTTCATTACAGATTATATATAGTTCTATAAAAACTACTCGTACATATAATACCGTAAGTGTATTGTTATAGTTTTGTGTATATAAGGATGATACATATATGTATACGAAAACCATATAATATGTGGAGTATTGTTTATTGTTTTTAGATGATAAATGTTAGCTTATCTCTTCATTTCTATATAAATATCTAGTAAAATTGAAATAATCGTTATGATTTTCGAAGATTTACAAAATATGTGAAGTGCTTTTCTGTAATCCATTCTCCTCGTAAATACTTCAACGTTATTTACCTAAACTAAATATTATAGTTTTGGTGCTGATATATACGATGGCGAATGCCGCCGCCGCCTCTTGTGTGCGGAAACGAAAATAAGAGTTTATGCTTTTTATTTAATTTAATTTATTATCATTAATCAATGTCGAATCACACAATTTATACATCCAGTTATATTTTATTTTTTGCTCAGTTTTTTTTTTTTTGGAAAATTATTCGAAATCAGATTTTGGTTTGATTCGCTGCGAACAATATTTTTAGTCTACGAGTATGTTTATATAATATATAAAATGATGATATACGCTGGCAGATTAATCTTGTTTTAATCTCAAAACCATACTTCGGTCTCGGTAATAAATAAATTTAATTTAGTGGATTCATTCCGGTTGTGATTCTTGCTCTCGTATGTGTCTATTGATTTAATCAATTTGATTAAGCCATACTCTATATTTTTGGAATATCATTGTTGATGAGGCTAGGTCTATGTATAGCTAGGCATGTGAAACCAGTATATTGTAAGAAGATGTTCTTGATTAATGAGCTTTGGTTTAATGTTTAGTCTGTTAAGTTCTTTGTTAATGAGTTGTTCTATCTTTTGCGTCATGTTCGTGCTTTTTGAAGTATGTATTTTGATTGGGAGTCTACAGTTAATTGCGTTGCTTAGCAAATTGCATTTACTTTGTGACAGCGAATTAAACGTATTGATTAAAACTGCCATGGCTTGGAAAATTACTTTTAAATTTAAATATCTTCAAGCCATTTTACAAAATGGAGAGGTGTTATTGTTGTGGCAAAAGCCCGACTTTGTTTTACGACCAATGTAAATAAAAAATTGTCTCGAAAGCTGCCACTTCTGGTACGCAGATGTTCACCATATTTTGCGTACCACTCCGAATTTATAGAAAAACCTTTAATATGAAGTTTTATTCCGAATAGACAATCCGCCTCGTCATTAGTCATGTCGAATTTTGGTGAAATAATTTTTTTTTATAAAAAATCGATATTTTCGGTAAAATTTAAAATATGATCTGAAATAATTTTGTTTGAAATTCAACCTAGTATCTTCTTATTTTCATGGTTTTGTTGTTTGCGCCAAAAAAAAATCGGAACAGATTTTTTTTTTTATAAAATACCCGGATAGTAGCTTCGTGATAACACCCTCTTCGATACTTGATTGAATCCGTTTTATTTTTTTATGACTCTTTTGAGTAAAATAAAAATTGACTAAAAGAAAAACAAAATATGCAGCTGTCTGAGACTGTAAACGAACTTGCTAGATAAACCGTTGAAATTTCCGTACAACGACTCCTTGTCAATTTATTGAAGTTTTAGCGAGAAACGTTATAAACGTTAACAAGTACATTTTTTATTTTGCAAACTAAGCACCCTAATCTCCTTCACAAATTTGCAGAAACTCTGAGATGCTTTACAAGGAGAATGACAACAAATCACCATGCAACAAATACATAATGTTTTAAATATTCCACGGCGTATTTATGAAGTAATGCGAGATTGAGGTACCACGCGATATTGAAAATTTGAAGATCCAAAATTACGCCTGACATGCGTGTCTCGTTTCTTGGTTACGTTTCTCACTAAAACTTCAATAAATCGACAATGAGTCGTCGTACAGAAATTTCCATAGCATCGTTTTCAAAGTTTCTAATTTCTGTATAGGGCAGCTGGATTTGGAAATGAAATATCGAGCAAGTTCGTTCACAGTCTCAAACAGCAGCATATTTTTTTTCTTTTATCCAATTTTTATTTTACTCAAAAGAGTAACGAAAAAAAAACAAATAAAATAAAACGGATTCCAGAATCGAAAAGAAGACAAAGTTTAATTAGAAGCAAAATTATTCTTTTGAGAAGTGTTATTTCACCAAGATAAAGGCGTTCAAATTTGTTAATTTTTCCGAAAAAAAAAATCTGTTTCGATTTTATTTTGGCGCAGTGCTTATACTTTTCAAAATGTTTACAAAAACTAAAATGCTCCTATGGATACTGCCGTTTCCCGTAGACTAATTTGGACAAAAATCACATGGACCTTCCAATTTGTAAAAAGCATTAAATATTAAGTTTTATCCCGATAGTCAACCTATCTGATTAGCTGTGGCAAGCCAAAGATGTCGAGGTCAGAAGCGTTCATAATTATTATACAAAAAGTTTTTTGATAAAAAATCGTGTCCGTCATGCCAGCCGGAACCAGTATTAAGCCAGTCGAAACCATATAAAGCCAGCTAGAACCGGTGATGACATGTTGTAACTTCGGAATTTTCGATACTATCTCATTTTCGACCATCATTTTTCTCGATATTTTATCACTATATTTTTTCTCGTCGATACTCGGTGATACACGAATTTTGACATAACAAAAAATGAAATTGTGATGTAATTTTAATATTTTTATTGAATTAAACATTTGAAATATTTTTTTTGCACTTATAATTAAAAATATTTAAATAAAATTTTGCGTTTATTAAAAACAATTCTCAAGTCCATATCTAATAAGGGCAGCGGCATCATTTTCTTTCGAATTAAATTCACACTCTACTTTCTGTTGATCTGTTAAATTTGTAGATAATGTTTCGGCTGCCATACATGATGTGCATGACATGTATTGAATAAGGTGCAATAAACTTAAACAATTTGAATTGCTTGTAAAGGCTCGTATCTTAAAACTCGTTTACCTAGAAGACAACTAAACGTGTTTTTCAATACCCCATTACACAATTCCGGTTCCAAGTCTGTGCGTGTAGATAATTATATCTTTGTTGAGTCGGGTTTGGATTCCGAAAAGGTGTGAAAAGCCATGGCTCTAACGGGTACCCCGAACCACATAAGAGCCAAGTGTTTCGTTCTCTATTCTCGTAATTTCGATACGTTACTTGTCTATCCGTGCTTAGCGCAGATTCATTTGCGGATCTAGGGATAGGTTGCACAGGCCGATAATATTTGGACATTGTTATTGCAAATCTAGAAAAATAATTAGTATACATTAAAAATAACGGTTAATGGATCGAATATAATTAATTTACCAATTGTACGTTTAGTGAATGGTTCCATTTCCGATTAATGAATTACTCTTCAGGGTGACTTGTTTTTTCAAAGAATATTTGATTGTATTCTAGTTTTTTCCTGGCGTCTGGAAATGTTATAAATCTTCGGCATATTAAATTGTCTAAAATTTCAATAATGTCAGTTATGGCCCGTGATACAACAGATTAATCCATTGTGTGAAGCATGATATCACCGATAGTTCGCTGGTACGATTCAGTTCCTAAAAAATTTAAAACTGCAGCCAATTTGATTTCCAGCGGGATTTTCGTTGTCCATATGACAAGTAAACAAATGGATTCTATATGTCATAAATATTTGTAAATATTTGTTCTTCATGGAAAAAGTTATAACATACCATTTATCGTTTTTCTCGATGTGATTATTTTTATCGAATCGAAGTGAAGTTACAACATGTCACATGTCACTAAGACATAAGAAGGTAGGCCGGATTCACAATAACATCAGCCGGAATTACGATAAGCCAGCCGGATATTGTAGTGGTTCCGGCTGATAAAGCTCTGATTCTGGCTCGCTTTAAATGGTTTCGGCTGCAAAACCAAGTAGTTCACAATGCATAGTGCTACTTGTACCATTGTTGTCTTGGTTTCGGCTAGCTTCAATGGCTTCGGCTAATATTGGAGAATTTTCGGCAGATATAGTTGTGGTTATAAGCGCATTGTGCAAGGTCCTAATAGTTCCAACTTGCTTAAAATGTTTTCAACTGGCTAAATATTGGTTCTGACCGATAATAAGTTGTTCCATAGTTGCTTTGATTCCTGCTGGCATAATTCGGTTACCTTCATAGTACTCCGGCTGACCTTGTTATGGTTCCGACTGGGAACTTACGTGTTGCACAACCATTTAAGCATATTGTGAAAGCTCGGTGTGGCTCGGCTGTTCGGCTGGCTTTAATTTGTTTCTGCTGGCTTAATATGGGTTCAAGCTGATAAATCAGATGGCGTATAATAATACACAATGAATTATGGTAACGTGTTGTGTTGGTTTGGTGGTCTGTAGCGTATAGTTCCGGCTGGCTAAATATGGCCCCGGATGCCGTTTTAATGTTCCCGGCTGGCCTTGCTATGGTTCTGGCTGAAAACTTATATATTTGAGTGCATTGTGCTCATTGTGCAAACTCCTAATGGTTCCGGCTGATAAAATTTTGGTTCCAGCTTGCATTAAATGGCTTCGGCTGAATAATCACATTATACGCTTACGGCTGATACATCATTGTGCGATGCTTGGTTTGATTCTGTAGAATGTGTTTCCAGCTGGCTTTAGATGGTTTCGGGTGCTTTTTGGGGGCTTACCTGTTATAGTTCCGGCTGAAAGCTAATATGCTTAATAACCATTTAAGTACATTTTACTCACTGTACAAACTCCAAATGGTTCCGACTGTTAAAATATGGTTCCGGCTGACTTAATATTGGTTCCGGCTCAATAATCAGATAGCGCACAATGATGCATATTGCTTCGTGCTACTTGTACCATTATAATTGGTTTCGTTCCGGCAAGCAGGGTTTCGGGTAACTTTATATGGTTTTGGCTTGCACTATACGGTTCCGGCTTAAAACCCACATGATGTACTACGATACAAATTGTGCTTTTTGTGCCATAGTTAGTCTGGTTCAAGAAGTATGGTTACTGCTGGCTTTAAATGATTCCGTCTGGCACTATTGGTTCGTTAATATGGTACTTGTACCATAGTAGGTTTGGTCCTGGCTATCATAGTTCTAGTTAGCTTTATAAGATTTCGGCTGCAATTATTTTGATCCGACTGAAAAATCATATAACACGCAATGACACACAATACGTCATATTACTTCTTGTGCCATAGTTGGCTTGGTTCTGAATGAATGTACTTCCGGCTGGCTTTATAAAGTTCCGGCTGAAAAATCATTAGTGCACACTGATGCATAATGCACAGTGCTACTTTTGCCATAGTTGGTTTGGTTCCGCGTCTGGCGTTACGGACACCAAAAATCGGCCTTTTTGCTTCAATTTTGGGAAATTGGTCTGAAATTTAATTTATACCCAGTTATAGCATATTTCATTTTCTTTTAATTAAGATACTTTTCAAAATATTTCCATAAAACGAAAAAGCTCCTATATGAAAGGTGCCACTTTCGGTAAACCGATTTTGGTCAAATATCACTGGTATCTTTAAATTTATGGAAAAACTTAAGTATAAAGTTTCATACCGATCAATCAATCTGTCTCGGCTGCATAGGAGCCGACTTTTTGTACGAACCATTCAAATTATTTTGCAAAAACAAGGAAAGCTCCTATGGAAGATGCCACTTCTGGTGGACTGTAACTAAATCGTCCTTTCTGGTTAAATTGTGAAAAATATTTCGGACTGATATTTTTGCAAATTTAATTAAGAATCTGTTATAAAATATTTGGAAAAAAGCGAGAAACCTTCTATAAAAGCTTCCGGTGGACCAATCACTAGTATCTCCCGATATATAGAAAAAGCTTCTGACTATTATGCAAAAACTCGTGTTGTGCCATGGAAAAGTCACAAGTCCGGTACTATAGTTAATGGCATTAGCCCTAATAGTAAAATTACTAGATCAAGTCAAAATTGCAAAAAAAAAATTTTTTTGCATGATTGATTGTAGTCGGATTAAACGATTGTTTTTTTTGGATCAACAGCAGTCCTCTTAGATTAAAACAATTTATAAAAAAGCAAAAATTAAAAATCTGATCTTGGAACTTCGGTCACTGTCACGAAGTAGTATAAATCACCTGGAATCTAAAACATGTAGTCCATTTTTTGTACGAGCTTAAAAGAAGGTTCATGCCAGGCACGGTATGATAAAGGATTTTCAACAAAAAAATTATTATGTAATTTTCTTGTGTGACAGTTTTAACAGGAAGTACCGGTGTAGGCCTTCTATAATCTAAAAACTGTAGCCTTATTTCTAATCAAGCTAACTAAAAGGCTCATGCTTCAATACGTAACGATCTTTCTTTCCAGCCCGTTTATGAATGAAGCTACACATTTTGAATTCTAGAAGCCTACACTACCTCATGACATCCTTGTGAATACCGCCACGGAAGAACCTGAATAAACCATTTTTCCTTGAAAATCGTTAAATACTGAGTCTGGACTTAAATCTTATTTTTAGCTCGTATATAAATGTGGCTAAATTTTTTGGAATTCAGATGGTCTACACTATTTCATAATAGTAGCCGAATTCTCAGGTAATCCCTCTAAAAACCGCCACAGAAGAAAGTGTCTTAGTAAATTTTTTGTTACAGATCGTTACATAGTGAGTCTTGCATCCACCTTCTAGCACTACTTCATGACAGTGACCGAAGTCTTAGGTACTTCCTTTGAAAACTGACACATAAGAAATTTTTTTAGTAAATATTTTGTTGAAAATCCTTACTCGTACATTCTCGTGGTGGGTATGAAACGAATATCTTTCCAGTTCCTAAATAAATGGAGATAAACATTTAGGCTTCCAGAAGCCTACACTACTTCGTGACATTGGCCGAAGTCTCAGGTAATCCCTATTAAAACCGCCACAGAGGAAAATTCCTTAGTAGATTTTTTGTTAAAAACCGTTACGTACTGAGTCTCTATCACGAACCTTCTTTCCAGTTAGTAAAGGAATGGGGCTACATTTTGTGACAGTGGCCGAAGTCTCAGGTAATCCGTGTAAAAACCGCCACACGAGAAAATTTTTGAATATTTTTTTTTAAATAATTTAAATTATTAGGCTATCAAGGCGCTCGCGATTTACGACATACATTTTTAACGATATACAACAACGGTGGGTTTATGAACTAAAGCGTTATCGTCAAAATTGTTCTGTTCCAAGACGTCTCAAACTATATATTACACGACTATATGAGAATAATGCAAAGCAATACCGTGGTATTGAATGGATTTTTTGGGTGATATTTTGGGTGAAAGCTTTTCAATTCTATGTATTAAAAATAAAAAAGATTGGCAAAACAGATGTTCGAATCGCACAAGATGTTGTTGAGATATCATCGGCATACACATTAACTCATCCAGACGAACGAACAAACTATCTTTCTTGCATTTTGTTGGAATTAGTCTGGATGTTTGGATGTCTCTACCGATGACATCTTAAGAACGGTTTAAACGATTCGATTTTTTCCCGGATTTTCTATTATGTATAATCCGAAAAATTAAAAATCTTTTGTAATCTCTACCTATCGGGGTTGGGTAATGGCACCAGGTAATCATCTTAAAACACCCAGTACCACGTTATTGTTTTACATTATTTCCATATACTCGACTAGTATATCGTTTTAAAGGTCCTGAAGAATGTTTTAAAAGCTCCTGAAAACTACTGTTGTGGCTCTGGAGACAGTTACTGTTTTTATCATTCTCATATAATCATGTGACACATCATTTTAAAGTTTTTGGCAAAAGCAACAATTTTTGAAATTGTCGCTTTAGTATAAAAATCTACCGTTTTTGCGCTGGTAGCTAATTATTCAATTATTATAGAAAATAATGCATATGTGTTGCATATCATTGAAAAAATCTTAGAGAATGTCACAAATTTAGTTGGAAATCCTAAGTACTCAAAACTACTGTTGTTGCGAAGGAAAAAATTTCATTCGGCTCATCTATCCTTTTAAAACTCTAGAAAAAATCTATAATTTTTAAACTGGTCTTCAAGAATGTCACAAATTTAGCTGAAGCACCTTAGCACTCAAAAGGAAATACTTTTTTTATTCCGATATCATCTTGTCCACCCAGAATTTGGTTACCTTCACTTTAGTTCACAAACTCACTGATTTGGCACTTGCAACAAATTAATTATTGTGTATAGAATATCTGATAATAATGTTGCGGTTATGCCTTGTGAATTTAATTGTTCGTATCACTGAATTATGAATTAAAACTCACGATTAAATGATTTACAATTACGTTAGTTTTTAGAATTATGGATTGAAAAGTGGTTTCTATTTACTGCTTACTCAAGACGTCGTATAAACAGCTCGTAGGGAGCAAATAGGAAAACAGTTTTCGAATAAAACCTTCTTGATGAAAGCCCTTAAAGCTATTAAGGTTGGATTTTCGGCACGCGCGGTCCTGCGAAAATATCATTGGCTTCATGGATGATGTCATCACCACTATGGGGACTAGGAACACCGAGCTTGATAAACGAATGCTTCTTCCGCAGGGATCACGCATTATCAAGAGAAGGTAAACTATCTAGCTATAATTGAAAGAACTGTTAGGAGCTCCCTCCCATCATGAACTAGTGGCAGAAAAGGGAAATTAGGGTTCGATGAATTCTATATGTGCCTTATGGTATTTGAAATTTTATTCAACATCTATATTCTTTTTATGTTAGTACTTTTGCTAATCGATTAGACTTTATCCTCCGAAATATTTTTCTCATTTCAAATAAAATTAAACTCCCTTTTAATCTTGATAATCACATTCAAACAATTTTTATTAATGATCATAAGCTAACATGTTGTATCAAAAATCATCGTGATGAACTCTTAATTCTATAATCTTACAAGCATCTCGCAATAATTATCTATATAGGCATTAACATAAACAATTTAACTAAATATATAAAAAAATAATAATTTTATAATTAAATAAATTAAGGTTTTCATTTGTTTGTTCTATTTGAATTAAGTGTGATGAAAGTCTTCGCTTGATAAATAAATAGGATTCCGTAAATCTATGCCATCGTCCATAATTAAGATTTTATCTGAAATTGTATCAAAATCATTTCATTAATAATATTTTTAATTTTTTGCTCGTTTCAGGTGAGTCAACATTTTAACCAGTACATAACGGTAAAGTACAAAAATTTAAATATTACCTGGTCGATGTGAAAAATCAATATTTGCCACTAAATTATCGATAAGTTTTTGTTCGATCCGCTCCGTAATATTTGTTGGCGTGTAATAAACAAAATTTCGTCGCCTTCGTATTTTCCACGATTCCGTGTTATCAATGTAGCGTTTCGAACGGAATAGTGCAAGATTAAAATGAGATTCCTTTACCGGAAGATTATCTGCACCGAACTCTAAACATTTTCCATTAACGCAATATCGATTTTCAGTTTTAGAACATCGGGTACCAAATGGGAAGTGACCTTGTTCACCATTCACTAAATAAAAACGGTGATACAGGTGGTAATCTTGACATGCAACGCGACAACTTCGATCTGGTTCGTGGGCACTAGGCGATATTTGCATACCGTTGCCCGATAGCCCGCGTACTTTCAATTTAAATTTCTGGCAGATATTTGTGGCAAAATCATATGTCATTTGGAGTTTATTGCACACAATTGTGTCGGGCACACAAAGCCTGATGTTGGAACTCATATCATATTTTGAACTTATAATCTCTATACCTTTTGACTGCTCCATGCAGCTAAAGTGACATCCAGATTTTATAATCCAATCATCTGTATTCCCGTTTTGATTGTCACGATTGTAATTATTGGACCGCCATCCATGATACGCTTCGGATTTAGCAAACGTAGGATTTGGTATATCGGATCGCCGAGGATGTGCATCACTAATGACGTCATTACGTGATTTATTTGCCATCCCACTATCGTAATGCGATTTGAAATCAACACTTTTATAATCTCGTCCATTTTCTTGGACAACATGGACCGGACTTTCTTCTTTCATTTGATTTTCGATCACCATACTTTCCGGGCAGAATACCGAATCCATTTTAAAAAAGTTTGTCGTCGAATTGACACAAGTAAATTTCTCACAACGACCGACAACACAGTAGTGATTGTCCGTGATATCAGAATCTTTATTTAAACAAACAGTGCCATCCGGGAAGGTCCAGGTACGTGATTTCGTATTGCCCGTCTTCGTTTCGCAATGCACTTTGCACGATTCTTCCGGAGAATCGCCCGGTTTTTGTAGTCCAATGCCCGTTAAATCGTAATCAAATTCACCGGCACGTTCGCAGATTTGATTCGCAAACTCGGATACGGTTGTGCGCGGCACACTATAACACAATTTGGCCATACACGATTCATATTTTTTATCCATGCCGTGACATTTTTTTCGATTCCGGTAATCGATACAATTTCGCTGGAATACACGTAGCCCGGCACTGCCTTCACGTAGGCGACCAGAATTTCCGTATAAACACCCAGACTCGCATTCACTTGGCGGCCCCCAATCAGACCAATAACTAATTTTATGATCCGATTTTAATGAATTAAATCGACGATCATCAATCAAATTTGATCGTTCCACTGTTTTAACCGATGTGATCGATACCTGTTTCGGGATCGAGTATGACTCGAGAAATGCTGATTTTAATGTGCAGATACCACTTTTGCACCACATCGTGTCACCGCAAGTAGTACCCTCCAATGCTGGATGTGATGTCCACGTATATCGATCCCGTTGACAATGAAGATCGCGGCAAATATCGTTCAAGTGTTGATTTGGTGATCGTGTACTATCTTTACCATATTTTAACATGCATTGTTGATCAGCATCGAAACGTTCCCCGGGCAGCATACCCTCAGCCGAGTGATCAAGACTTGCGCTAAAATGACCACGATCGAGTAGACATTTTGATTGGGTCGATTTTAAGAACGAATTTAAATAATCGCGACTACATTTGGACCATGTAATTTTTCCACTGCCCAGTGTTGGCGACATAATATATAAACTTGGATCACAATTACTTTCGGCGGTATCGTGCCGCATCCCGAGGCTAAAATTTATAAAAAATATACGATAATTACATTGAGATTGGCTTTAGATAAAATAACTTACTTGTGTCCTATTTCGTGAGCCACCACATAAACACTCTCAAAATGTTTCCCCTCATTAATCGTGCAGCTCGATGTAGTCGTGCACATTCCAGCGACCGGTGCTAATCCAACCACTTGGCTACTAATTTTTCCATTTTTACTCACCACATATAAATCTAAACCGGTCAAAATGACGGCGTGATCATAATGCACGGCATTTTCATCATTCGGTGGATTCAAATTTTTTTGCCACGAACAGAAACTATTCAAAAATATATCGATATCGCTCGATCGTCGTAAATCTTTCGGATCGGAATATAAAATCTCGAGACGCTTGAGTACAAAATTTATTTTATGCCCTAACGATGGATGATGATATAAAAGCTGGACTCCGTTCACCATCGCCAGTACGAATCGTATTAGATTTGATTCGGTATTTTTTGGATAATTTTTCTCCATATGCCGATATAAATCTCGGTCGACAAATATCGCCGTCTCGATATGAAGTTCGTTTAAAATTTCATTCGCATTGCTCGACGTGACAAAATTTCGTTTTTGCCGTAGTCCATGGCGGCGAGTTGGATTTGTACTCGGTTCCGCTTGATATTCAGGTTCAAAATTTTTAAGTTCATGGTAACTCGGTATCTCGTTTCCTGGCATAATGATATGATAGTTACGACCGAAACGCTGAGGTAATGGATGAATGTAGAAGTTTGTTGTGTTTTCGCGAAAAACTCCGTTCTGCAAAGAAATAAGGGGTTCGAATTTATTAATTTAATTTGTTCTAATATTTAACACTTAACATGTGGTTAGAAAATATCTGACTCGGTTTAAAGCTGCAAACCTTCTAAAAAGGATTTTACAATTATTAAACTTTTTAAATTTGAGTAACCGAATTTATTGGTGAACAAAATTAGGACATATTTTATTGTACTAACATTTTTGAAAATCTTTAAATTTTAATTTGTGCGAATGCAATAAATGGACAATTTTGATCAACCCGGTGATTTTAAATTTCTTTTTAAGATATTATTTAAGAATAATGATAGACATTTATACTTCATATAAATGGAGTAAAACTATCTTTAAATTTTCGGTGGGGAAAATTATGACAGAATTTTTAAATTTACGTTCATGATCAACTTTGTAAATTGATTCAAAATTTGTATTTGGAGGTGCGATCGCTTGTTTGATTAAATATTAAACGTAAAATTAATTATGCTTCATAGATATGGAGTTATGGGCACAAAATTTGGAAGTGGACAAAATTATAACAGGTTGGCCATCCCTGTCGATTTCTACGAAGCATAATTTATTTATGGGTGGACAATTTTACATAAAATATGACCAAACTGTTTTATTTAAACTTATATTTGGAGATGCATTCTGTTATTATGAATAATGATAAAATTAAATCATGACTCATATATGTATGTCATAATTATGACTCTTACAAGAATTATGGGTGGACAAAATTTTGTCTGAATCCATTTATTAAATAAATTTGCTTGAGTTGTTAATAAAGTACTTTTAAATTTTTTTTCTACAATTTATAGAAAGAAGGTGGGCAAGAAATATTTAGGGTGGACAATTTTTGACAAAATATGACCGAACTGGTTTATTTAAACTTATATTTGGATGTGATTTCAGAATAACGATAAAATTAAATTATGGCTCTTGCAAAATCGGTGAGTCCAAGATTTATGGGTGGGCAAAATTATAACAGAATTCTTATAATAAGTAAATTTGTTCTGGATATGTTAATACGACTTTTTTAAATTTACAATCACTTGTAAATTCAAAATTTATATTTAAAGGTGCGATCACGGAAAAATAAATTATGTATGTTTCATAGATATCGAATTAAGGGTACAAAATTTGGGGTGGACAAAATTATAACAGGTTGGTCAACCCTGTCACAATTTTGCCTATTCATAAATTTTGTGCACGATTTTTTACAAAGCATAGTTTAATTTTATTTATTGGTGAACAAAATTTAGGGCGATCACCTAAACGAAAATTCTAAACATAGATCGAAACAAAATTTTCGAATAAAAATGTTTTTAAAGAAATTAATTTGCATTAGAGGTGTTTACAAGACGTTTATAAAATTTACCAGTGTGTAGAAAAATTATGAAAATATAAATTAAACGACTCATGTGCGTTAAATTTGGGCGTGACCAAATTATTGCAGAATTCATTTATTAAATAATTTTGGTTGTTGCTAATAAACCATTTTTAAAACTGATTATTCATCAATTAATAGAAAGAAGGTGAGCAAAAAATATTTATGGGTGGACAATTTTAGGCCAAATATGACCAAACTGTTTTATTTATACTTATATTTGGAGATGAATTCTGTTTTTAAGAATAATGATAAAGTTAAATTATGACTCGTATATGTCATAATTATGACTCACACTTACAAAAATTATGGGTGGACAAAATTATGACAGAATTCATTTAAACAAGCATTTGTTATTTAAGGTGTTAACAAAACATTTCTAAAATCGTATTCACTACTTATACAGTTACAGAAGTTACAATAATGAACAAATCGTTTATTCTAAATATAGATTTGAGGGTACTGATGACCGCCTATCGATTTGAGAAGACAACAGAGCAACACTTATACTTCATTAATCGATTTTATCATGTGATATTATTTATGGGTGTCAACACTAATTTGTTAGTGGACAAAAATGCTACCAGACACCTACTTTATCAGTAGAAATTTTATGTTGAATACTTGATCCAAAGTTTGGTTTGGATCACAGATTCTGATTTTAATTTTATTAAGCGCCGTTTTGTTGTTTTATTTTAACCTTGACCAAATCACAGCAGACGCGTTCCATGTAGCACGTAGGTCAGAGTTTTTTTCCAAATGGAATCATCTAAAAGATTTCATTTTTCCTGGGTCGCTTTCTGTTACATTTTACAACATTCCACCTCTTCGTTAACTGTGATTGTTCTACCGTCTTTAAATGGTTTAGCTTCCGTCTCATATTTTACAAAGAGTCTAAATCGTTCATAATCCTTGATACTTACGTTAGACATCCGTCCAATTATTTTTTTTTGTCGCTTCTGACTGAAATTATTTTTGTCGTCCCAAACATAGTGAACGGAGATTTCGAAATATTTTCACTACATATTTTGCCTCTGGATCATTTTGGTTGAGTTTAAACCCAGTAAATTTCGTATATCTCTTGAAGTGGCACGGTCTGCTTCAAGCAGTATATTCCCTGAACTGGCAATCGGTATATGATATGATTTTGATCATGCATTTAAAAACAAAAAATCTCCAAATGATACATCGTTATTATTTTTTTTGGGATACTGAAACGTTAGCATAATCATGGCCTTGCCAATTCGACGGCTGGGAAAAACATCTATTTTGGCCGTCTCACTTCATTTTTACTTGGGATATTCGTTGGCATTACCCAATGCAACACTTTAAATTTTTTTTGGAAAAAAAAATTAGATGGATTATGTTTGCCACATGCTGTAATGACTATATTACTAACAATGATTGCAGAAAGTTGAGGCAATAAATCATGGTCAAGAATTTCCTAATTTTGAATCAACATCCAGAAACATTAAAATATGGACGTGTGCCGCCACTTCTCGCTTTTAAAATGCTATTACATGAGAGCGATTGCCTTCTCGGTCCCAAAACAAGAATTTTTCACAATACCCACCACCAAATTATTTAAATTTAGCAGAGCTTTAAATTTTTGCACTTTTTGTACTTTTTGTCAGGGTTCAAGGTTTTCCACGATTTTTTTTTATTTCGGATTGCAGCTAGTAGTATATTCTGGTAATGCTGTTGCTTATTGCGGGGGTCATCTGGAAGCTAGATGACAATATTATCGATTTTGCATGCTGGTTGATTGTTTCGCACCCGCTGAAGATTGTTTTGCTATCCGCGAACATAAGCGTTTACTACGTCAAACGTTCTGCGTTTGAAAATTGACAAAATATTAAAAATATATTACTTCTTAGACAGTGAAAA
Organism: Nephrotoma flavescens; assembly: GCA_932526605.1. Classification (NCBI taxonomy): domain Eukaryota; kingdom Metazoa; phylum Arthropoda; class Insecta; order Diptera; family Tipulidae; genus Nephrotoma; species Nephrotoma flavescens. Next base: position 26,208,145 of record OW052220.1, on the reverse strand, counting down.
TTGCTTTTGTATCACGTTCTCTTTAATGCGATAATTTTTTGTACAAAAACGAAAATAAAATCATTAATGTTAACCCGTTTAACTTATGGTTTGTCAGGCCAATGCGTGATAAAATCCCGATAAAACGGTGGGTCTCGTGGTTGGCTCAAAGTGAGCTGCTTCGACAGTTTTAACGGTTTGTTTTTCCACCGCATTTGATGAGTTCATTTCCATTAAAATGCATTGTTCTAATTCGATTATCGACCACATACGCAAAAGTAGATTCCATACATTTTTTACTTTCTGGTAGATAGGGATAATTAGGGATCATTTTCAAATGGAAATAATATAACTTAACTTCTGCGAAACTCATCAGCGAATTAATCTCATTAATCTCAAAAAAATTTAGAATTACTGCTTCATTACAGAATGCTCTTTCTGGCAGCTCTCGAAATCCTAGAGTAACCGTCTTTTGTTCTTTTACGGTTAGTGATTAAGTTTCAAGATATCGTAAGCAATATTTTTGTTGCCACGCTGTTCAGGTGTTTCAGGTGTGGCAACCGCTCTTGTGGCTTTCATCTTCTTTGATCTCGTTGTTACTTGCGCCCAAAAAATCTGTTTGGTGGCATTCTTAATGAAAATTAAATTATGCCAGCAAAAAATAATTTAGGCCAATTCCTTCGAATCCGCTCCGCTTACCATGCACTCTCTTCTCACAGTCTCCAACAGTTTTCTTGTTGTGTTCCATTTGTGTGAATCATCTTTTCTGACTTTAGATGTCTCTTGGCCCAGCAACTGCTGCAGTTTTTTGTGACTCGAATAACTTTGTGTTAGTTGCCTCCAGTCCTCTTTTAAACTCATAAATCAAGTCTGCGTATCAAATTTGACAATAATATGTTAAGAATTGTCTTAGTTCCACCGATGTGAATTTTATATTAAATTTATCCTAAAAATCAAAATATTTTTTTTGCGTTGCTATGTGTAATCTACGAGGGTTGCCTTTTATATTTCGGGATTGGATAACCCTAGTGTTGCAATCTGGCAACTGACAGCTCTATCGTAAAGTTTGACATTTTTGAGATTATACGTACTCAGAACGTTTTGACATTCGAGCGCTATTTGTGTTGTTCACAGTACTCATTAATTCAACATCTCGGCGAAAAAATGGAATTAAATCGTGAACATTTTCGAACGATTTTTTTTACAACTTTCGACGTGGATTAAGGTAGCAAGAGTGCATGGATGAACTTAATTCAATTTTTGGCGATGAAGCTTCATCAAGAACTAATGTTTATCGATGGTATGGTGAATTCAATCGAGATCGTAGTTCACTCCAAGACGAATTTCGTGAAGGTCGTCCATAATCAGTTGTTGTTCCGGAAACCATTGATGCTGTGCGCGAACTGATATTGCAAGATCGTTATGTGACCTATCGTAAGGTTGAGACAACCTTAGGCATTAGTGGGACCAGCATACATTCAATATTGCATAAACATTTGAATGTCAAAAAAATTTGTTCGCGTTGGATCCCACACAATTTGTCAATCGCTCAAAAAAGGGCTCGTGTCGATTGGTCGAAAGAAAAGCTCAAAAAATACGATCGCAGTGCTTCAAAACACGTCTATGACATAGTGACAGGTGATGAATCGTGGATTTACGCGTATGAGCCCGAAGTAAACAGCAGTCGACTGTATGGGTGTTTCAAGATGAGCCGAATCCAACAAAAGTTGTTCGCGCACGAAGCACTTGCAAGCAAATGATCGTCTGTTTTTTCGGAAAAAATGTACATGTCGCAAATATATATATATATATATATATATATATATATATATATATATATATATATATATATATATATATATATATATATATATATATATATATATATATATATATATATATATATATATATATATATATATATATATATATATATATATATATATATATATATATATATATATATATATATATATATATATATATATATATATATATATATATATATATATATATATATATATATATATATATATATATATATATATATATATATATATATATATTATATATATATATATATATATATATATATATATATATATATATATATATATATATATATATATATATGTATATGTATATATATATATATATATATATATATATATATATATATATATATATATATATATATATATATATATATATATATATATATATATATATATATACTCGCAACCATACCACTAGAACAACGCAGAACAGTCAATTCTGAGTGGTACACAACCATTTGTTTGCCAGTTGTCTTCCAAGAAATCAGGAAAACCAACTGCCGAAGACAGATCACTCTTCACCACGACAATGCGAGCTCTCACACATCGGTCAAACAACTGCATTTTTGAGCACTCAAAACATCGATTTGATGAGTCATCCGCCGTATAGTCCTGACTTGTCATCAAATGACTTCTTTTTATTCCCGTACGCAAAAATCAACCTGAGAGGTCAACGTTCTTCGACACCTGAAGAAGCGGTTGCTGCGTTCAGAATGCATGTTTTGGAGATACCTCAATCAGAGTGGAAAAAGTGCTTCGACAATTGGTTCAAACGCATGCAAAAGTGTGTAGATCTTCATGGGGAATATTTTGAAAAACAATAAAGCGATTTTCAATGATTAATATTTGTTTTTGTTCTCTAATCTCGAAATATAAAAGGCAGCCCTCGTAATCATTTAGGCGGTTCATTAAAATTTTAGAAATTATTACAACATAAGGGTAGGTAGAATTCGTAAAACTTCAAGTTGCTGAGTAGATAGACTAGGCCTAGATACGCTTCCATTATCAAGAAAACCGATACCAAAGTCTTGCAACCCCATTTAGTATTACGTGCTAACCAAACGGCTTAAAGTATTATGGGGTGGTATGCACTCCAGAAACCGATGGAATTAAAATTTATCTGATTTGTTAGTTAAAATCTTATTAACGTATATTATTAATAATTTCGCTAAAAGAAGCTAAACTTTCGGATTAACCTACGTAGGTTTAACTTCATTATTAATGGGTTTTCCTAACTTGTATACCAAAAACACCTAAATGATGGCAGTTCACTACCACATGCTCAAATATTTTATTTTTTTGTTATTTTAAGAATAATTTAGAATAAACTTCCGGTCACTTTATAGACATATGAAGTTTTTCCTAAGTTAATCCTAACTTTTTAATTTTTTTTTTGTTTTAGGATAAATTTAGTATAAACTTCGCATATGGCCTTGTTTCAAACATTATGGAAGAACTCCAGAAAGTATTCCATATAATAGTCCAATCTAGTTGTACATAATACATTTAACCATAGGTGATCTAGAAATTTCGGAATTACATTCAATATGCATTGAAGAAATGGCAATGTCAAATTCCTTAAATGGATCCTAAACTCATGTTAGAACTCAATAGACCAATCTAGACCAATATATGAAATATGACCACTATTGTTTAAGAAATGGCAAAGTTCCATCCAACATGGCCAAAATTCAAAATCTCAGTGAAAATGGATATAAGAATCCCAAACCAGCGTTGTAACCTAAATTTGATCATGATTGGTTAAGGAGTGGCCTAGTTACACTCAGAATGGTCGAATTCCGGGACTTCGTTCAAAATTCACACTAGAATCAAAAATTTAATTTTGATTAAATTTTTTTACAAGTATTACGACCAATCAAGAAATGGCCGATGTTCTAATAAAAATCTAGAAAAAAATTATTTAATGTCGTTAAAAAAGAATCTGTTTTTGGCAGAATTTTTTAAGATTTCTGCAAAATCGTAATTTTAAAACACGGGATTTTGAAAAACAGGATATTGAAAAAGCAAAAAGCGATCAGTGGGATTTTGCTTTTCAAATGTTTAATGAAAGATTCGCCCGTTGATCACCAGTCAATTTTAAGGTAATACAAGAATTACCGAAATTGAAAGACATTACGGAATTTGGATTCGAAAATTGTGATGAAAAATGTTAGCTACTAACTTGCGAAATGATGCTCCCGTAATAAATTTCGAAAATTTCGCAAATTTAAGGTTTAAGTTCTAATTTTTCATTGTTCCACCTTTAGTATCAATAGAACCGTTTGCATTGAATAAATAGAATGCCACTTGAAAATTTTGAAATTCCAACGAGTTGCAGAAAATTTTGTCATTCATGTCTTGTCGATATAAATATTTGTTGGATTTAATTGGAAATTAACAGGATCTGGAGATATAAATTTGCATTATACGATTTGGAATTCAACAACTCATTGATTTAGATGTTTTAAAATTTCTTAACTAATAACCGCACGCACAGGACCTTAATAATCAGATGAATCTTTTCCACAAATACTATAAATGTTAAAACAAATTCAAACTTAAGGCTTTTAGATTTTCAGCATATTTTAAGTAATTGTTTTGGAACTCATATCTCATTACATGACAATAGGCCTCAGCTATAGTCACATGACACTGCATTGTTGATAATAAACAGTTTTCTGAGTTTTAAGGGCAATACGCGACAAGGCTGTATTATACAACTAGCTTTTGTGGTTAGCCGATGTCCATTCCAATTTAATCAGATAGATGACGTGCGTGTCAATTATTTTCGAGTTTGTGAAAAATCGAGAAGCTACTAAATTCGGTGTACTGTTTGATTCCCATGGCCACGAGAAAACACAATGAATTTAAATTTAACGGCTTAGAAAACTTTCAATTAAATTTTGGTGTTATTTCACTTTGCAATCGCAATAAACATTTTTTAAAAAATTAATTTCAAATTTACCTGTAGTAGCCGAATTTTCAGCAAGCAAATTGCTTGCTTGCTAACAAATTCTACTATGATGCTTGAAATATGTGAGACGTTTTCTTAGTTTTGTTAGTTTGGATAACACCCTTAGGCCGTTAGTAACTATTCTTTGCTTTGGGCTGCGAAAGCAGCAGTGAAAACAGCAATTCACCGAAAACGATATATCACGAAAAAAGAAATTTACCGAAAAAGTTTATTTAGTGAAAACAACCGTAAATCGAAATTACCGACATTTAACCGATATTTATCTCTTTGTATATTTATCATGAACGGTGAATCGTTTTTGGCCAAATTATCGAAAAGTTTTTCTTTTGTAAATTTTTGGAGGTGAAGTGTTTGATTTTTGATGACCAGATAAAATAACGTAATAACCTGTATTGATTTAGTGTTTAAGGATCAGCTTTATGCTAGGCGTTTTTGGAAAGAGCGGATTTTTTTTATCAGTTTCGGGCATTTTTAATCTAATGCCACGTTTTGGCTAAAATTTTAGAAAAAATTTGTTTACACACCAGCGCATAAGTCTTTGTCATGCTATTCATTTATAAGTGTTAGTTCAAAAACAATTTTGGAAACATCTTCTGATCTTGATACTTATGAAATCAATCTTAACTTCAAGTATAAATAATCAGAAGTTCCCTAAATAGAGGAACCAGAGCCAGTTATATTATTTAGTACTATGAAAATGATTTTTTTGGAAATTTGATGGTGAAGTGAGCTATGCCTATAAATCTTAACAAAACTCCAAGTATAAAGGGTCTACTAGCTTAGGCACGATAGAATTGAGTATTAAAAGCACATTTATTTTAATCTTAGCACCAAATCCCTAGAAATCTTAACTCAGCACAAGGTGATTAAAGCGTTTGTTTAAGGCCATCAGAAGATCCTCCTGGTTCCAAGGAGTTGATAAGAACAAATTCCTTATTAATAGGAACAAGTATATGTCCTCATCCTAATTAGCAATAAGATTTTTCAAACCCACACCAGACTTGTTTTTTTGATTCGGCCAGTTCTTTAAATAGGCGCGAGTAAAAAATAATTGCGGTTAAAAATGAAAGTTTTATATATTCCGTCTTAGACAGGTAATATTATTAATAGTACACAATTAAAAAGTGTTAAAAGCTGAAACTTTACCAGTTTAAAACAATTTTAGTCCGATAGCCATTAAATGATTTGGAAGATTTAGGAGCATCGCATACCAAACATAAATAATTTACACTGTTAGATTTAAAAAAAATTCCAATTGCACTTGCTGCAATACACAACACAAACTCAAGCAGAGTAAGCATCAACCTTGTTTGTGTCATTTTCAAGAGCAGTAAGTTTTCTAATATATAACATATAGTTTTCTGTTAGCACCGAAATAATTCCCTTCACGACACTTAAAAACTAACGGTAATAGAAAAATTTAAAAATTGGGAAAAACGTTAAAAATTTTAAATTTTGTTTAAAATAATAATAAATTTTCAAGGTTGCGAAAATAACAAAATTTCTATTGAGGAAAGATTAGAGTAATTTGGAATTTTGAAATTCGTGAAGTTCATCATACGAGTACGTTTTCACTATATTGATAAAAAATATTCTAACCTATTCGAATACATGAGTGAAAACCGGTGAACATATTATGGATAGGGAGTATCTGTAGCTGAAAAAGGAAAGGTCCACTATGCAGATGATGCCCTTGTTACCCGAATTTTTTTCACAATTAATCAATTGTCCCGTAAGTTACGCTTAAATTGGACAAATCATGAATTAATTCGAAATTTTATTAGCACCTTTCATCCACCAACATATAATTATGTAGCATTTTATTGTGACAAAATATATTAGCTTAGCGATGTTCTAGTACCGCTCAAAATATTTTGTTCAAAACAATTTGATTACCCGCAGTTATATTTTTGTGATCTATATTTATATATATATTCCTGTCCGCCCAAACCACCCAGACAATAAATACATAAAGCAATCAAATTAATTCAATTCAAAACAAACCAGCGAACGGAAAATACAACAAAAAAAATTTATTTTGCTCCAAAAAACACTGTGAGATAGATTAAAATTCAACACACCACAAAAATAAATATTTTTATCAAAAAAAAAAAAAAAAAAGCAATATGGTGTTGGAAAACAAAGTCCTCCACCCTCTTCTCCCACACAATATACTTACAATTTTTCCATCACATAAATCAAATGCTGATATATCGTTGCGATAAAAACAATTATCCAATTGATTCCGTACAAATGTTGAATTATCGACGAATTCCGTAAAATTGTTGTAACGCCGGATAAATATGAATGCATCGTCTAATAAATTATCAGATTTATTGACGACAAATTTTTTATTACTATTATTACTACTACTACTATTATTATTATTATTAAGACTATTTTGATCGTTATTTAAATATAAATTAATTATTTTATTATGATTATCATCGCCGCGGGTCGTGCTGTCGCTACCACTGCAATGATTACTTGTTGAACGTTTATGTCGCGATATTTTATGCTCAACATTGACGATTTGGTAAATTTTTGATGATGGTGTTTTGATTCCATGAATTGTTAAATCTGTAATAAAAACAATAATAATCATTTAAATGATTAATAATTAACAATTTCATTGTTGTTGTAGTATAATGGAATTGTATTTTGAAAAAAAAAAAATTTTTTTTTTTGGTAAAAAATTATAATTTTAATGCTTGGCTGTCGCTAGAAATTGTTTTCGGTTTGTATAAAGTTGTTTATGGGTGTAATGTTACGACGTGTTATTGCCGGATCAACAAGCTACGCGGTCATTAACGATATGGTGAAATGTGCGGCGCTTATTTTGTGCGTGTAAGCACAGTGCAGTGGGATAATGTGAATTATGACTGGAGATTCTTATCTTTGATGTACATATTTACTTGCTTGTGTTTTTGGTTGACTTTGAACTTTAAACCAGGTTCCAAAATGTTCGTGGGGCAATGAAGAATTTCAAACCTGTTCCTAAGTAAAAGTGGTGAAAATATATTTACTGTAATTTGGTGCAACGTAATTTCTTCACTAGAATTTTTTACCAATTTTAGACATAACGTTGGGATGTACGTACCACTGTGAAAAACTATAGAAGAAATGTTGCTTTTTATCTTGATCGGTCAATTTTGAAGAGTATTTCGTGTTTTAATAAAACACTAGTTACAGTGGGACTTTTACGAGGTAATCAGAACTTCGGTTTGAAGACAGACAGCTAGGAAAACCAAATAGCTCTTATACTGTATACTGCTAGCAGATAATTTCCGTCAAATTTTGCTAGACCTTTGCGATTAACATTTTTGCAACATGTTACCAAAATCAAACTATCTACAACCATGCGTGTGAATTTGCTTCCTCATGTCGATGCCAAAACATTTGCAGCTGCAGTAAATTTCCCGTTACCCATATTGAATCTGCTTTTGAATACGGGTAATGGGAAATTTACAATTGATCGAACCTGATTTTTTTAAACGCAGCTTTCAATTATGATCGGTGTAATGAAGGTTTTTCCAAACATTTCAAAAACTTCAAAATGATAATTGGCTTTATGAACGTGCATTTTTATCTCCCAAGAATGCCGAGAGAAGAAATAGAGTTTCGCGATTAGTTGGATGTGTTTGGGTTGACCAAGAATACCCCTCCGTAATTTGAATCCACGAAATTGTGCAACAGGACTCGGCATTGTGTGATGAAACAGACGACGAATGTGGTTGAAGCAACGATTTTTGATGATTAAAGTAAAAGAGAGAATGTTCTAATTCCGCGCATTTCAAGCGACTACAGTTTTCACTGTGCCTTGCTTTCGCATTGAAAACCAATAAAGCTTAGGGGTATTCACCGAAAAATGCTGGTTGCGAGTTTTGGAAAATCCGCCCTCTTCATCACATGGCCAACTACATGTTGCTTGCTCTAGAGTGTAATCACCTAAAAAATTATTCATTTTCTCACCAAAAGGAGAAATCTTGAAACCTCACCAAATGGAGAAATTTTGTATGTTTTACATTACATGAAGGTTTGTAAGAAGGTAGTACAGTTATTTGAAAATAAGTGTCAAGAGTACAATAATAAACTTATCCCCACAAATATGATGTCAAATAATATTGTTACAGAATGTTCTGTATGTAATATTCCCATGCTGGCCAGTAAGGGGACATTTACAATAAAATCAAATATCTTCCAAAAAAATTAATACGACATCGAAAAATTTAATCTACAATATCGGTAGTCCAAAATATTCTAATTTCTCGCATGCAACGCTGGAGTAATCCAGCTAGGTCTTAATACAATTTTTTTTGCTTACTTATGATAAAACATGAAATAGTTGAATTTTTCGCGAGATTTAGAATGGCAAACATTCAATTTTTCTTTCAGATCAAAGTTTCTTTAGACCGAAAGGACAAACAATTATTTCTAAAAGAAGGACTGAAACGCGATCAATCCAATTTTTTATTTTTTTTATTTTATTATCTTTGCATGATGTTCTGGGGCCGAACCACTCCCAACTCTTTCGCTGTTCGCCAGCTTACTGCATTTCCAGCCAATTCCAGGACAAACGGCTAAAAGTCTGATTTTCGTAGAATTATCTGCACATTGCAAAGCTCTCTGCCAGCTTACAGTACTGGCATGGAAGATGGGTCGGCTCATGAGTTCTGCACTCCGACAGGGAGTTATGATGCATCCTGTCCCAACCGGGATTCCAACCCGCCACCTCTTGATCACAATGCCAAACCTTTAATGATCACTCTGCCAAAGCTTTAATGATCACTACTTAAACTATAAAGGAGATTATTGAAACATCATAACGGTTAACAAAACTCAGCTTCAAGCAGCACGAGCACTAATTGATTAATAGTAGACAAATGCGCCTATTCACATTTCTGCGTCAATACGACAATAATAAGAATCAAGGCCTTTAATAATCATAACACGTTATAGGGAAGCTTCAATATTAATAACAGGGGGTTGTCCCAGCTTAGCTATCTAAGCACCTAAGCACATATGTGCTTGGAATTTTTAGCAAAGGGTGCGCGCCAACTTTCATCAATTTAGTAACGGAGGGAAGTGATGGATATTAATTAGCTTGTACTCTATGTCGAGTAATAAATTAAACGTCAATTGAAAGATGTCCAATGATATTCCCGCCTCTGACCGCAGGTGCCTCTCTTTTCAAAAGTAAAAAGAAGCTAACCAACGTATCTTTGGGCGAGATTACTTCGACTGATGACATTGATTTGCACGCATCGTATTTGCTGGACGCAATCACGTTAGCTTTCGAAAAATCTTGTCCTCTTTGGTATTCTTAAACATTTCTTAAACAATTTCTCAAAACTGCAAGGAGACTTAATACAGCCAAAAAATCGAACCTTCAGGTTGATTGGGTTAATTTTTTAGCGTCTCATTCAAAATTTAAAAAAAACCGCTCGAAGGCCATCTTGGATTAGCTTTTGCGAAAAGATAATATTCTTACTGGAATTACCAGTCTCAAAAGGTCTCTGGTTAAAAATGAATCTTATTACTTGATGTGGTACGGCTTTCGATTTGTTGCTCCCGAGAAATCTAACAGTACTGTTGTTCCGCCTGATTAGGTCCTATAGCCAGTACAGTTGTCACTAGCAATATTTTGTGTTGGAGTTCGTTTTTCTTTCCACCCTATAAATAAAGTGGTCCGAATTTATTTTTGAAAATGTGCCACAATGTTGAGACAGGACTACATTTTTTTCATCCCGAAAGCTAAGTCGGGTTATACCGACCCCAAGGCATTTCGTCCTGTTAGTCTTTCTTCAAATTTCTGGAAATAATTGTTAACCGTCATCTATCTATTCTCCCACTCAGTATAGCATTCAACATGCTCACAGAGTTGGAAAATCGTGTGAAACTGCTCTACACGAACTTGTTACAAGGATTGAAAAATCGTCTAGTATTAAAGAGTTTCTTGTGGACATGTTCCTGGATATTGCGGGTGCTTTTGACAGTACATCTTTTTCTTCCATTACTGAGGCCTGCACAAATTTTGGCATCGATCAACTATCACTACATCGATTGGATCTATGCTTAAGTCTGTTCGATTTACCAAAGGGAAGTGTCTTATCACCTCTCTTATGGTTATTGATGATTGTCCTGTTAAAATGCAGCAATCTGGCTTTTCTGCCCAGAGGTATGCTATTGACTTAATCGTTTTGATTGCGAGTAAACACCCTAATAGACTATCTTACTTAATGCAATGCACTCTTCGAGTTGTAGAAATGTCGTGCCTTATGTGTTAATGTGTCTAAAACTAGTCTGCTAGTCTTTACTAGACTTAGTAACATTTTTGAACTGTCTGCTTCTTCTTTTTTTGGGAAGACGATCACGAGATCTAGCACAGTAAAACATTTGGTGTAATTTTAAGCAGTAACTTTTCTTGGAAAATCCACATTCTAAGCAACTTTTTAATGCAGAAAAGCATTTGGGAAATTTTGTGACTTGACTTCCAATATGCTGAAGTTCATCTACAAATCTGTGGTTTTAACCGTGCTATCTTACGCTTCTGCTGTTTGGTGGCCTATGGTTAAATCAAACTCCGTTATTTCGAAACTTAACGGTTTAAAATATATAGCGTGCCGCACTACTAACGGTGCTATGCCCTCGACTCCTATTCTTGGATTGCAGATAATCTTGTTTCTGCATGGAATACTCTAGACTTGATTGTGGAGAAATCTTCAGTCCATATATGTAGTTTATCTACACCAGAAATAATTTTGGTTAATGACAAATTGTATCAAAATTCTATTTCGATAATTCTTTCTAGACGATTTATTCATCGAGAGGCTCCTGGATGTCTCAAAATTTCGATAACTGAACTTTCACTCTGAATTTGATGCGGGTTTTGGAACATTTTATCGTCACATGATCTACAATCAAATGGAAGACTATAGCCTTAACTTTACGGTATTCCAAGCCGATAGTACACGCACGTTGTACGATTGATGCTGTTCATTTATTTCAGGAGAAGTTATTATTTTGTAAACAGATAGTAAATCTGTGCTCAGTTTTTTACCGAATCCTTTAACAACTTCCAAACTAATCAAGGACAGTAAACATTTTGTTAGCCTTCTTTGCTCTAACAATAGTGTTATATATATGGGTTATATATGGGTTCCCTCTCATTGTGATATTAGAGGAATGAGATACAGTAGGTGCAACAAGAACGTGTACGGCATAACTGTACTTAAAACCATTGAAACAAATATGGGAGTGGCTTAAACCGTTTTATGATTCCTCTTAGACGCTCTAAAACAAACATTAGTTAAACTGGAACTGTTTAGTAAATAACATACATGAATGAAATGAGTGCGATTTATAAGGAACGGTTTGAAGCGGTGTTTTCAAGTATACATCCAAAAGGACCAAAAATGTCGGTTGCAAGTGCAGCAAAATATGGAATAAATAAGAAAGTGGAAATACTTTGGTCAAACCACTGGTAACGCAAAAATACTTGGAAAAGTGACTACAGTTGTCGAACGAACATAAAAAGGCGTGTTTGGTCAACTATAAGCAAAAAGACGATTGTCGGAACTGTAAAGCACTCGTCCTAGCTCCGTGTATGGTAGGGATGCTTCACTAAGCAAGGTTTTGGTAAATTAATCGTTTCCACATAGAACCTAAACGCACTTTACATGAATAAAATTTATTCACGAAGGTTACCATCTGCCCGTAAATGGTTTGGAGCGGGAAACTCTAATTGAATCTTGCAAGAAGACACCGATCCAAAACACCATAGCATACTCTGTTCGGAATTTAAACTCAGGAAGGGTTTAAACAACATTGGATTTCCATCTCAGTCACCTGATTCTAATCCGATCGAAATTAATGGGCACTCAGCTGAAAATGTATCACATAAAAAGTTTGAGCGATCTAGCGTGGGTTGTCCGGAAGATATGGAAAAATTTATCACCACAGTATGCAGAAATTTTGGATGATAGTATGGACAAAAGAAGCTAGGACTTTTATAGCATTTGACGAAAATCTCTTTTACTGGACCATTTTTTGAGGTCTGTGAACAGATTGTAGTCTCTGGGAGCCTGATTCACTAGTAGCCAACACTTTGTGGTACGGTGCACTGTCTTGGTGAAAGAGCATTTTTTTTTGCAGTTGGGGCCGTTTTTTTATTACTTCTCACTTCAAACGCACCAATAACGCCATGCAATATTTGCTGTTGATAGTCTTTCATTTTTCATGATAGTCGACGAATAAAATACCTTGTGCGCCCCAAAATACGGAGGTCAAAATCATACCGGCGTGTAGTGCCAAACAATGCTCTGAGCAAGCACGGCACGCACTTTGAACAGAATTTTCTCATAGATTAATATTCAGGATCATGTTACGTGCAGACTTATGTTAATCCAAAAATTTTATAATAAAAAATAAATAAAAACAAAAATACTCGATTAAAAGACTCGATTAACCAAAATGCGATCGAGACGGTAGACAATTAAATGATTTAGGTTGTTTACTACTGCACGGTGTTATATAAACGTAAATTGGAACATAAAAATCCAAAATAATACGAAATAGTGTAAAGATTGATTTTTGATATACCTAACTAACTTCGCAAATTCACTTTAAGGTCTTTCGAAACAATTTTGTGTACTTTTTTATCTTTCCTGGAATAACTGCAGAATTCGGACAAACAAAGCATTCAGCTTCATCGGTGTTTGTACGGCCACTCAGCAAATCATCGGTTGCATTCGAAGGAGCAGAGTTTCTATAATACTTATCCCATCAAAAAAACAGTATTTGATCAAACGAAATTCCATTTTTCCGTTGTATTTTGAAATGTCATACAATTTTGATACATATCGTTTCAAGATTGGCACTTTCTAAAAATCATATGAATTTTTGGGGTGTGTAACGGAAGGAAGTTTTCAAAATCCCGGTTTATCAAAATCCAGGTTTTCAAAATCCCGGTTTTCAAAATCCTAGTTTTCCAAATCCCGGTTTTGTACAAATAAAAAGTCCGAGTTTTAGGAAATCCCGGTTGGAATTTTTAAAATTCGGTATGTAAGAAAATTTGACTCTTAAATGATTTTTTGACAAAATTCAAAAATGAGTTTGGGATAAAGTTCTAGAAAATGACTAATAAGGATGGAATTGGGTCATTTCTTAACAGATTTTGTTTTAAATTCGATACGTGCGATGGAAGTGGGATTCTAAAATGCGGATAAAGCTGTCAATAGAGATGGAACTAGGCCATTTCTAAACCGATTTATTTGAAATTCTATACGTGCGATGGAAATGGATTTCTAGAATGATTTCTTGATAAAAATCTGTAATATGGCCATCGCATAGAACTAGGCCATTTTTTAACCGATTTATATAGGTGTAATAGATTCTATATAATCTGCTCCAAAGTGTAGCACGCAATGCGACATGTTTACCGCATCTGACTTCGCAGCCTTGGTTTTTTCTAGTAAAATTTTGGGCAAAATATCTTAATTTTATGTTAAAATATTGTTAGTCCAACCGGGCGGAATTAACAAAAAATATTTTTTTCAAAATCAAGACTCTAAAACTAGAAGAAAAGAACCCCGATTTTGAAAACCTGAATTTCGTAGTAGACCCGAATTAGATGCGCCTTTTGTGTGTCAGGCTCTGGGATTATTGACCGACGGATTATTATATTTCAATTTGCATTTATAAAGACATGCAATATAGTAAACAACTTAAACCATTTATCAGGTCCTGTCTATCGGCTCGAATTAAATTTTTTGGTTGTATTTTGTTATTATTAAATGTTTGGATTAAAATAAGTTTGCACTCTATTTGCGTACTGTACAACAGTAGTAGATGTAATCCACTTCCATTAATTAGTAAAAGAAAATACTAATATCTTCAAAGATTTTGTCTGCAACCAGTGCTGCATTAAAAAAATTCAAAATACCCCATTTCTAGTCGGGTAGAGTTCATCAAGCTGAATTTTAATGATATCAAATAAAATGTCATTATACGTATCGGCTTCAACGTACTTAAAGTTTATCCTAACTTGTCCTAAACCGGGCGAGGGGTATACTGGAAATCAGTGGAAATTTTTCCAATCGGAATATAATTTGCTTTGAAATTCTCTTTATTATTCGAATTTTTCGTCGACTACTTTAATCATTTTTTGTAAATTTCTTTTCATTTCTAAAATTAATAAACTTAATTGTTTCCCCCTTCTAAGGGAAAAGTCCGACTGGATTGGGTAAATCGATTCGAAATGATTCCCTTAGTAGGGAGACAAATATTAGTAAACTTGAAAACAAATTTAAAAAAATGTAGCCGGCGAAAAATTCGACTAATGTGGAGAATTTCAAATCAAATTGTATTCCGATTGGGGAAATTCCCTCCGATTTCAAGAATACGGCTCCTGAGGTCAATCGTCAACAAAACAAAAAAAAATTGATGTACATTTTGCGACGTACACAATTTTGAAATTTTTCATTACATTTACACGTTTTTCGGATTGCTCGTCTTTAACGAGAATCTAATTCAGCATTTTTAATGTTTACTCATGAGCCAATCATGCATCACTCTTATAAAATAATTATTGCATTGCAAGCGCATAAAACGAACAACATAAACTCACCCTTCAGTCGCCCATCACCAAATAGTAAATCAATTTCATGCTGATCTAAAACCGTATGCAAATTTTTTTCGTCTATCTGAAATGTAGAAAATCATGATTAAATTTTTTTTTATACTATATGTAAGAAAACCAGGAAATTCAATTAAATCCGTTTAACGTGGAAAAATCGTGTATAGTGGAGGTGCATTGTCTTGGAAAAAAAAATTAATTTAATTAACGAAATTTTTTGGTTTGCATAAATTATTTCACATATAATACCTTAGCATAAAATAGAAACATAAAATTGTATTGTTTTTTAATATACTCATTCAGCATAAACAGCGCATAGCATAGAGAATATGTTTTCGGTATGGTTTGGTAATAGAACATTTTGTAAAATGTTATGCATATTATTTATGTGTATCTACACCCACCAAACATAAGAATATATACTGTTTTGTCATGCGGTTATGGTACATTTTATTGTTTTATGCAAAATGAAAATTAAGAAATTTTTACGCGAATTTTCTACGCGGTTTTATTTTTAATTTGGCAATTTTCCGATATTAACTAATGCAGTTTTATAATTAAATGAATATGCGGAGTAAATGTTGATGGTATCACACATGTACGACATAATGAGAATATGATGGTTTTATTACATGACGGTGCATACAACATATAAAAGGAATATGATCTTATCGATGGCGTTATGTGCAATGTGCAATTTGTTTATGACATTAATCGTCTGATAGTTAACCGATGTTCTTATGTGTGAACATCATTAAATGATCTATATGTAGGGCACATAAAAATGTTTATTTAATCTAAATTATATGTTGATAAAATATGAGCAATATTTTCTACTAGCATTGCATGGGATAAATTAAAATTATTTTGAACTTCAAATGTTTCATTGCATTAGCACCATTATTGCAGAGAAATGACGCCATATTGATATTTTTTCGAAGGTCTCCTTTACAGGAAAGCAATGGAATATTATAGACAATTTAGGGGTAGGGTCATTGCTTTTAAAAAATATCATTTACCAGCAAAACCTTGCTGGTAAATGATATTTTTTGTTTTTTCATTTGGCGCAGAATGAATGAAACGACAGTATTCTATGAGAAAATTAGAGATTTTCCAAATTAGTTCCTGCCACTTTTAAAGATTGAACAGGGAACTGAGCCTTTTAACTTCAAAAGGCATATCATAGGTTATTAATGGAATACGTGGTAAAAAAGCATCTTCCGCCTTTATCTTACCAGTTAATACAGCAGCTTCTATTACGTTACTCAATTACTTTTTCAGAACCAACCCATTGCATAACCAAGGGGTCAATGTTTCTTAACAGAATAATTACTGATCCAAGTTTCAGAATCAGCTGGTGAGGGGACATTCCTGATGGCTCAGAAATCTGATGGCAAAGAAATTAGACCAATTGGATCGGTTGTAAATTTATGATACCCTAGTTTCAATAACTACTTAGAAAATCTATTGGCACATTTAAATCTGCAGCTAAATTCAGTTTCTGAACATGTCTCCAAATGCGTCAGAAGACATGCATCAAGTACATCTGCTGGTGTTGATCATGGTATAGCTGCGGCAAGGTTTGTTGAAAGTCTCCTGCTATAGAAGTGCGACAGCTCCTCCCATTAGCCTATTACTTAGATTGAATCTTGCAGAGTCCTCTCAAGAGCTTCAAGAGCTCGTTTGTGTGCACTCATCCCATACAATAAGTTTGCACGTTTTAGTACCTCTGCCTGTCCAACTCTTTGCTAATATTGCAAATCAACTTTTAAAATGTGTAAAATATAATGGTAGCTTGAACGCTGAATGAGCAGTTCTGCCTCCTTCCAACAGTGTAGAGCAATGTTTTTACTGCTCCACCTGATGTATCAAGAAAAAATATTTGTTCCATAAATCTAAGGATTTGACGGCCCACATGTTCCTAATATAAGAGCAAACAGATTTCTAAGCCGCGGCGCAAATCACGTCATAGCTGCCTCTGATAAAGTAAAACCCCAATGGTGATCACTTTCGAGTAAACGAAGCTTTTGGCAAGTTTCTCTGAAAGCTTCATACAATTCTTCATTAACGGTTTAAAAAAATTTCCTAGATGTATTCCAAGTGTAACACTTTGGGGTTTTAAAGTACAATATAGTTTTACCACATTCGTCTTGTTGGCATAAAAGAAAAAAAGCAGTTAGAGTTGTGTATGGTCGTTGTTCAGCCTTTTTTTTCTAAATGCACACCCTGGAATCTACTGCCAGCTCTGTTTTATCTGTTCCTCTTCATTCCCCTTACCTATATACAAATTTTTGAATGTGATTTATAATCGATTGCAAAACTGCACCTACACCTCTAATTTTAAATGTGAATAATCTGTCACACTGCCTTGATTCAGCATCCCCTAGCCGCATGCTTTCTGGGCGTATTTCAATTTACTGCAGAGTTTCTGCAGTTCTGGCTGCAGCAATCCTTAATCGATTAAGTTCTACAATCGAGCTTGTCACTGTCCATGTCATATGTCACTCACTCTCTCTTGATATACGATTTTGCTTCGTTGGATTACGTTGTTCAATAAGAGCTCGTTTTTTCGGAGGCATTCAAAAATATAGAAAACCTACAAAAATTACATCATATCATATTGAAATCACCTCCATAGAAATATAAAAAGTCAGGGATGTAAGTTTTATTTTCATTTTAAAAATAAATCGGAGCAATAAATTGACACAATTTATTAATACATTTAAGCCCGTTGGATACTTGAGCTATGTATTTTGACTGATGTGAGTTATGTTTTCATTTTACAGCTTCCCGTTTTGGTTTCCAAAACTCGAATAGCCGAAACCCAATATGTAAAGCAATATATTTAGATATTTTATTTTCGTTTTGAAGATAGATAATTAGCTCGGGAAATGAGCGATGTGAGCTAATCAGCGTATTCGAGTGGCCACAAATTCAGTTTTACTTATTTCGGTTTTGAAAAGTAAACCAAGAAGCTGTGATCTCAAAACATAACTCATTCACTTAAAAAATATAGCTGAAGTGTGCAACGGGCCTAATAGTCTGTAGGAATTTCCAGAAAAATTGATCTGTCGGGTTTATTCTGGGTATTGATGTTTAAATTGTTTTTTTTTAAATCAGTGAAATGCGTCAAATACGATCAGTTGCTATGCAGTCTGATCGTCTGCTAATTTATTAAAATGCCTCAAAGAAGAGAACTTAGTACTGAAACACGTGCACTTATAATAGCTTTCCATACAACTGGCATAAGTAATCGACAGATTGTCAAAAAAAATGAAATTAAACCAAGACCGCAGATTATAATGTTAAAAAATATCGGGAAATAAGTGGCATTTTTCTTAATAAAAGACGTAGTGGAAGGCCAAGAGCGACTACATCTGCAGATGATCATATAGAATAGTGATTACTAGCAAGATGAATAGATGCAAAAACAGCCCCTTAAATAACCGCAGAATTAAATATTCGTCGCCCAAAACAAGTTAGTGTTTCTATGGTTAAAACGTCGCTTACAGGAAGTCGGACTCCATGGCCGTATTGCTACGAAGAAAAAATCACTACGTAAACAAAATAAGCAAAAGCAACTTAAATGGGCTTGTGAACACCAACATTTGACGATAGAATTTTGGAACAAGGTTTGTTACGACTCTCTGGTAATAACTATAATTGTTTTTCGTTTTGGGGTTTTTAATTTCATTTTGATTCTTTGAAAAATACCTTGTACTGATGATGACATTGCCAATACAGAGCATTATTTCCCCCAATGTTAGTTGGGCATTAATATTTTTTATTTCGTAAACCCCTATGCGTGTGTACGAACGGCTGAGATATAGAGGAATAGTTTTGTTGTGTTTTCTTGTTTTGGTGCATGTAGCTGATGCGTGTGAGAGGGAGTATGCAAGTGAAGCGCGCGAAAACAACAAAAATATTCTTCTATATTTTTTGATGTGGTGCGAGAATTCTTTTGTTGGATAGTCTCGTTTTGGTGGTATAATAAAAAAGCCTAGTTGGTAATGTGATAAAATAAAGTCGACGAAAACTAAAATATTTGAAAAGACATAAAATTTTAATAGTTTGAAGTTAATTTGTAAAATTTTTTTTAGAAAACTCATGACAAAATTTATAAATACGGAAAATACATCACAGTGTTCTGTTATTTGTTAATACAAAATAAATAATTGTTTTATTAAAGAAAGAGGAGAATAGAAAAGAGTTCAAGTGCTAATTTTCCGTGGTTCTTTCATTTTCTAATGAGAGGAAAATGCTGTATATTTTGAGAAAATAATAAATTTTCCAAAAATACAAAGATCAGTGAGGACAAATCTATATGTTATAAATATACGAAATAAAAGTGAAAATCCCAGAACCAAAAGGAATACTTTAACAACGGTCACTGGCCATCCCGCATTTTTCAACGGGTATCGCATTTTTATAAAGCGAGCACCGCAATTTAAAACGAGCACTGCAAGTTATCCCAGCGCAGAATTTTTCAACGGTACCGTATATTCGAAGGGTGGCACTCAAAATTTTGGTGCGTATCGATGAAAGCCGCAACATGCAGGTGGCCAACCGAGGCCATTTGTATTTTTTTGGGGGATTTTTCGGCGAGCCAACGTCAAACGAAACAAATGGCCAACCGGCCAGTTGTAATAATTTTTGGAATTTGTCTACATACGGTTAAGGCGGAAAGGCGCCCAAAGCTGGAGAATATACGGTTTTTCAACCGATGCCAGTCGTTTTCATTTATCAAAGGCAGGAGTATGCCCAACATTTCAATGGGAGCCCAACTCAAGGTACAACATTTTTTTTTATTTAAATTTTTTTTTATTTTATATTTTTCGATTTTTTTTTTAATTTTTAAATTTGCTTGTTCAATCGATCGCCGATTAACGTCCATTGTGTGCGCCACAGTGTCACATTGGGTTTTATTTTCAAAATTATTGTACGTTCGGCGACCATATTGTGTGTTCGATTTATTTCATCTTTGGTTTCCGCGACAATTTTTATTGTTTTTCCCTTTTTCCCTTTGGCTGGGTTTGTTTTCGTGTTTGAATAAAATTCCGTACGGCGGATGTCTCTTGGCATACGGTTTCATTTTTATCCTTCCTTTTTTTATTTCACATGGTTATTTTGTATTATTTTTAATTTTTGGGTTTGTTCAATGAATAAGATGGATTACTAAATTTTATACGGGTCGGTTATAGGAATTTCCATTCTGTGCCGGTGACATAGTTACACGCTGGGCTTGCCACTCCCCTTCATCCCCGTAGCAGGACATCCACAGGGTCGGAGTGGTGAGTCCAGCGTATGTGTCGCCCAATCGGGGACGACCTTAGAACTTAATTCCAATTGGTCTCCCCGTGACACTCCGGTAGTTTTGAGCTATTGGAGTGTGTATTATGTGCGATTAGCTGGAGGTCTCCTCGAGTGAAGAGAGGCCTGGTTTGTTGAAGAGATGTCTAATCTCCATGTAATGCTGCTTCGTTGTGGCTGGGCATCGGCTTTTCAAGGTCGATGTGTCATTCGAGGAGGGGGGGGGGGGTTTCTTTTCAGCAGTTCCTCAAGTTTCGTTCAACGAATTATGGTGTCCTTTAACTTAATTTCAGTTACTTTCAGGAGCACACAAGCCTCTAATTCCCCTGAGCATTTTTTTTGCTTTATTTGATTTATTCAGTGTGCACAATCTAGTTTACAAATACAATTGAATACAAAATAGCTCTTTCTTAAACTGACTTTAGAACAAAAACTGCGTCAATTCTGTTAGAATCGTATAGCAGAAATATTTGTGAATTAAAATAGAGCGCTGTAGAAAAAATAATGAAAATATTTTAATAACAGAAGCATGTCACTGAATATAAGTTTAGGTGTTTAGGTATGAATATTTCTTTAATTTAATTGTCAAATTTAATTTTTTTTTAAATTATTGTTTAAATTTTTGATATATTTTTTTTTGTTGTTTTTTTATTTATTTTAGTTTAGCTGTGCTGTTAAAATTTCCATCCTGGTTTTGAAGTTTATTACCAAAATTGCATCTCGAGATCCGATTAGGTCTAATTTGATGCTACGTCCAGTTATGAACGGTTTTCTAAAACAAATTAATTTAATATACCTGTTGTACAGAGCGATGTCGATTTCTCCCACTACCAGCACGACGATGATACTGTCCATTATCCTGGAATCGTTTGGCCACTCTTGATATTGTGGATTGGTCCACTCTTAACAGTTGTGCAACGTAAGACTGAGTTCTTCCTTCTTCAACAAATGCAATGGCCCTCACGCAGTCCTCAAAACTCAAATGATTTCTTCTGGCTGACAAGTTATTCATTTTTATTTGTTTTTAATGAAAAACCTTATTCTTACACTTAATTGTTTAATTTAAATAACAATTCACTGCAAATAAACTTTTAGACTGAACAGCCATAATGCTCAAATTTGTGCTAAACTCGAATTCAACAAAACTAACGGTAGTATTTTTTTATGCATATGTATTTCAGTGAGAACTAGATACTATATAGATTTTATCATAATAATTACAAAAACAATTATTAAGCTACTCGTAATTTCAAAAAAAATAGATTATGCGTTTTTTGTCCATAAGTGTATATTAAAAAACTAGATTTTTTGTACAAATTCAAGAAACGACGCGGAAACACATAGTAAATAATAAACATTTTGTTTTACGCGTGAAAAGTCAAAACAATAGCCGATGATTTTTTTTTCTGATCGCAGCCTACTAAAATGTAAAATATATTGTTTATAAATGGCAAAGTTATTTTTTATGGTGCTTTTACCGGTAAAGTTACTGTTGCCATTACCTTTACCTTTAAGGGAGATTCAGTGTTGCGTTCGTTCGTTCTTTCCTTTCTTCTGAAATTTTTTGTTGCTGAAAAAAAAATAGTTGCTGAAAAAAATTCACAAGACACAAAAAACGTCATTTTTAACCTATGAAATTCGTTTAACAATATTTCAGAAGGAAGGAAGGAACGGAAGAACACAACACTGAATTTACGTTCATATGAACATTTTTCTCGATTTGAAACTCTGTTATTATACCATCATACCATCATGAAATATGAATCAAATTGGGGAGAATTTGTCCAATTTATTATGAAAAACCCGAAAATTTAACAAACTTTTCTTCGGGTGGTACCCGAAAAGTGAAAGTTAGGGAGATCCGGAAATCCGTCGTAAAAAAGTAATGCTACATTTGTAATGCTACAAATTCCTCCATAATATCTTTGGAGTTCAATAGACCGACCAGAGGATTCGTCTTATTGCATTTGGACACACATGTTGGTGGTCAGCAAAATGAGTACACCTTGAATGGCTCTTATTATACCTCTAAAAGCTTGGAGCGTCCGATTGATAGTTTCCAAAAACATTTTATGGGCCATTATGGATTCATACAATACTATTAGTTTACATGTTTGCAAAACTTTACCCCGGGGTTCAAGTCCTTCAAAAATATCGTAAGGTTTGTTCTGGTCACTTATGCACGGTCACAATTTCAAGACGATCGGTTGAGCGATTCGCGATATTTGGTAGTGTTTTAGAAAAATTTGTACCGAAGCCGCCTATACCTCGGTGTTCAACCCCTTCAAAAATATCGTAGGATTGGTTCTGGACATGCAACTTATACACGGTCAAAATTTCAAGGCGATCGGTTTAGTGGTTTGCGATATTTGGTGGTATTTTAGATAAATTTGTATCGCAGCCCCTAGAATCCGTAGGTCGACCCTTTAAAAATATCGTAAGGTTGATTTTGGACATGCAACTTATACACGGTCAAAATTCCAAAACGATCGGTAGAGCGGTTCTCGATATTTGCTAATATTTGCTAGTGTTTTAGATAAATTTGTTCTGGAGCCCTAGACTCCGGTGTTCATCCCCTTCAAAAATATCGTAAGGTTGGTTTTGGACATCAAACTTATACACGGTCAAAATTTCAAAATGATCGGTTTAGCGCTTTGCAATATTTGTAGTGTAACGCGTGTGAAAGTTTTAGGACCATCGGTCGTATAGTCTTCGAGATTTTTGGGAACAAACATACACCCATAATTTGGCTTTATAAAAGATAAATTTTATTCTAAATGCACTTCTTATGCGAAGTTAACCTTGAATTTTAAAAAAAAATTTTGATTCACAAAACAAATGAGTTTCTGTGCACCTTTTGCTCTCCCTTTAAAATTGTTGGAATGGAGGATGTCATATCTGTAAAAGCTCTTTGTAAGAGAAAGATTTATCTCGGGTGTAAAACATTTTTTAAGGACGGCGAAAAACTCACTATAACCTGCACAAAACCACGTATATACACAACACCTACGTCAAGATTATATTAAACATTTTGAAAACTGATCTGAATGGGGCTTATCAAATTAGCAATTATGGTGCTAATGATGATAAAATGCACAAGTCGAGTGGATAATTTTTTATTTTTTTTTTATAAATCCACTCTCGAAACTATACTCGAATTAAATCCCATCCAATTAATATTTCAAGAGTCAACGTTTTACATACACATAGTCGCAATTGCAAAAAAAAACATAAAAATCAGATTTTTACATAAATTTTTCACCGACTACACAATAGCATAAATTACTGAATAGACCTATTCAATCCATTTAACAAAAATGTTTCGTCGGTACACACGTATACAAATAAAAATATTTTGTGCGGCGCGAATCTCTTGAACCATTTCAAAAAAAAAAAATGTTAATATTCAAATTCAATGAATAAATCAGATAAATTTGTTTATTTGGTGGTACCTACCTCTCGTCATATAGGTTTGTAATTAATCTTGTCAAAATGGTGTGAAAGTCACGCTAAGGTTAGCCAAGTCGCCAAAAATTATTATTTATATTCAATTTAAATGCAAATTTTTGGCGCTAGCTACTTTATAATGTAATCGGTGATCAGATTGACGACAAGGTGAAGGATAACTCAGGCCATATTTCAATGTTAATTTATGCAACCTATAATCGTACATAATGCGGCCGGCCAACTAAAGCATGAACTTTCTTATACAAAGGAACAATAAATTTATCCACTTCCTATTTATAAGTAATATTTAACCAAGATAAAATATTATACCACCCAATGTAAATAAACTCTTGAGACCATCA
This sequence comes from Nephrotoma flavescens, assembly GCA_932526605.1. Classification (NCBI taxonomy): domain Eukaryota; kingdom Metazoa; phylum Arthropoda; class Insecta; order Diptera; family Tipulidae; genus Nephrotoma; species Nephrotoma flavescens. Next base: position 26,183,602 of record OW052220.1, on the reverse strand, counting down.
ACCGGAAAATATCCAATTAAAACATGATGGTCGTAACTTTAATATATAAGAAAAGAAAACGCAACAATAAAGAACTAAACCAACTTTACAATATCGATTCGCTTCACTTAAGTTGTATGGAAGAAAGGCACCGTTAAATTATTTTTTTTTCTTACCGCCTTACCGCATAGTGGCGGGAAGTTGAGACAATAATTAGAATATATTGTAACAATCAAATCCATTCGCTTTAATTCTTTTATCTACCTTGCAAAATTCTAAGTAAGTTTTGTGCTTTTTTGTAAAAAAGTTTTCTGTCACATAGTAATTGATTTTCTGCTTGTAAATATTTCGCTACTAAAATAACATCTCAGTCACGGAAGTTCGAAAAACAAGTTAAATTTTATCCCGCAGACCAACCAGCGGCATGTGGAAAATATAAAATAAATAAGAAAACCTTAAAAAGGAGAATGTTTAATTTTATCCTCATTAACAGGAAAAACAATCTGGAAATATGATTTTTCCTGTCGTCGTCGTCGTCTCTATTGTTTAGTGATTTTCTTCTCACTATGTGTGTGTGTGTGTACTCGTCGTCGTTGCTTTCTAAGTGTCAAAATAATGAATAAAATTTTGTTATGTTAACATTTTTTGTATATTTTTGTGAAAGGCATCCCGTATACCATGTACGAAGGGTAGCAAAATTATACAGAAGTTTCAAGATGTTTATTTAGATTGAGTGGTGAAAATTAAAAAAAATTTGGTAAATTGAAAATCAAAACAATTTCGGCGCTCAATATGACGCTGTAAAATTTGCGGTTTTTTTACTGAAATTGATATATTCTTTAAAATTTATAATAAAAAAGTATGATTTTATAGGCTGGTAATACCAAATCAATAATCGTGAAATTAAAAACTATCACTATAAATTCGTCGCTATCATCTTATCACTATAAAAACTTAAATTAAATGCCGTTTGCAAAATATCGTACATTTATTTGTAAGAATATACGTATTTAGATGTGAACAAAAAAAAAATTAAAACAAATAACATCTCCAAAATAACCATTCGTTTAATTATGAGATGCTTTTCTATTAATAAGAATAATAATAATAATCCCCAACGACCAATCACCCCTCCCACACCCCTCACCACACACACATCAACATTATTATTATTTTTTGAATATAATTCCGGGGAAATTATAAACAAGGATATCCGTTCTACTAAATTATTACCAATTAATTGAAATAAAAAACGTATTTAAAGAGCTAAAATTATGAAAATGAAAAGGCCGAATCTATGTGTACTAAATTTAAGAGAATGATACCCCGCCGCAAAAAAGGAGAGACCGACCGCTGGTTTGTTTAAAGCAAGCAAATTTAAATGACCCTAATGCTGCACCAGCACTTGTAGCACAATCAAATGAAAATGGTACTAGAATTTTTTACAAAATAATTACAAATTTGTTACACAGTTAGACAATTTTTTACAGGTCCCGTTATCCTGCAATTCGTGTGTGGTCTGGCGTTAGACAAAGCTGCACCACACTTTTCGTATTTTTGTTAATATTTATTGTATCGCACTTGTCGTGGTACTGGAAAATACCCCTCAAATAGGTAACCCTGAATTTACTACAACAGCCCACACTCACAAAAACCCATCAAAATGCATCGAACTTCCTTCCTATGCAAGAAATAGGTAACCCTGAATTTATTACAACAGCCCACACCCACAAAATACGATCAAAATGCATCGTACTCCCTTCCTATGCAAGAAATAGGTAACCCTCAATTTATTACAATAGCCCACACCCACAAAAATCAAAGTGCATCGAAATTCCTTCCTATGCAAGAATCAGGTAACCCTGAATTTATTACAACAGCCCACACCAACAAAAATCCATCAAAGTGCATCGAAATTCCTTCCTATGCAAGAAACAGGTAACCCTGAATTTATTACAACAGCCCACACCCACAAAAATCTATCAAAGTGCATCAAAATTCTTCCTATGCAAGAAACAGGTAACCCCGAATTTATTACAACAGCCCGCACCCACACAAATCCTTCAAAGTGCATCGAAATTCCTTCCTATGCAAGAAACAGGTAACCCTGAATTTATTACAACAGCCCACACCCATAAACATTGATCATTCTGCATCGAACTCCCTTTCTATGCAAGAAATAGGTAACCCTGAATTTATTATAACAGCCCACACCCACAAAAATCGATCAAAATGCATCGAACTCCCTTCCTATGCAAGAAATAGGTAACCCTGAATTTATAACAGCAGCCCATACTCACAAAAATCCATCAAAATGCATCGAACTTCCTTCCTATGCCCCCAAAAATCGATCAAAATGCATCGATCGTGTGGGCTGGTAATAAATTCAGGGTTACCTATTTCTTCCATAGGAAGGAAGTTCGATGCAGAATGATCGACTTTTGTGGGTGTGGGCTGTTGTAATAAATTAAGGGTTACCTGTTTCTTGCATAGGACGTGAGTTTGATGCATTATGACGATTTTTGTGGGTGTGGGCTAATGTAATAAATTCAAGGTTACACATTTCTTGCATAGAAAGGGAGCTCGATGCAGAATGATCCATGTTTATGGGTGTGGGCTGTTGTAATAAATTCAGGGCTACCTATATCTTGCATAGGAAGGGAGCTCGATGCATTATGAACGATTTTTGTGGGTGTGGGCTGTTATAATAAATTCAGGTTTACCTATTTCTTGCATAGAAAGGGAGTTCGATGCATTTTGATCGATTTTTGTGGGTGTGGGCTGTTATAATAAATTCAGGGTTACACATCTCTTGCATAGGCAGGGAGTTCGATGCAGAATGATCGATGTTTATGGGTGTGGGCTGTTGTAATAGACTCAGGGCTACCTATATCTTGCATAGGAAGGAAGTAGTTAATTTGTAAAGAAAAAGTCCAGTACCACCCCAGCGCTATACAAAAAAAAAATCACAGAAATGCAAAGTTGCACCCCTTAGGGGAAGTTGTTGGAGGTTAAACTATTCCAATATGTTGTAACTAATCTGTCAAAGATTCCAGTACCACCCCCAGTATGGTTTTTGATATGGTTTTTGAAGAATTGCACCCCTTAGGGGTAGCTTTTTGGGGGTTGAAATATTCCGATATGTTGTAATTAATTTGTAAAAAATTCCAGTACCACGACAAGTGCGATACAATAAATATTAACAAAAATACGAAAAGTGTGGGCAGCTTTGTCTAACGCCAGCCCACACACGAATTACAGGATAACGGGACCTGTAAAAAATTTTCTAACTGTGTAACAAATTTGTAATTAATTTGTAAAAAAATCCAGTAGCATTTTCATTGGATTGTGTTAGAAGTGCTGGTGCAGCATTAGGGTCATCAAATTTAAAACTGGAAAAAGAGGAAAAAATGAGAAATAAAAAAAACAAAGTTAAGCAAAAATAAGATTAAAAGAAACGCAATGAAGAGAGCAAAAAGAAAAAAATGTTAAAAATTATAAATACTCGATAGAGTATTTAAGTCAAATAGATAAAAAAGAAAAAAATAATCTAAAAATAAAACAAAAATTGCTTTACCGCTTGGTAGCAAATAATAATTTCTTAATAGCGACTTTGCTAATGTGGTAGTCATAAAGTTCGAAATATTTATTAGTCTCACTCAGCATTCTTTTAATAGGCTCGTTCTGGTCGTAGCTTGTTCTATGAGGAGCAATTGTAAAAGCTGGAGTCGTTCTCAAAGCGCGAGCATTTACATTAAAATTTACCTTTTCGAGTAGAGCTGAAGAATCTACACCGCCAGATAAAAGTTGATGAATAAAAACGATGTCGGCAACAGTTAACATCGATGGAACTTGAAATTTATCTGTAAATTTTCATATCGTCTGCATAAATGGAAATTTACGAGTTTTTGATAATGAAGTCGACATCGTTGATGGATAAGATGAAAAAAATAGGCCAAAAATGACTGCCTTGCGGTACCTCGGATCTAGCTTTAAGAGGAGCAGATATGGATGGCCTAAAGATCACCTGCTACCTACGTTCCCCCAAATAAGAGTTCACTCATAGTAAGAATTGAGGTCCGAAACCGAGAGCCCTGAGTTTAAACAAAATTATCTTATGGGAAACCCTGTCAAACGCCTTGTTGGAATCCATGGTAATAACATCAACCTTCTTTCCAACTTTCATAACGTTCAAAGTATCAGATACAGAAACGGCTAGATTGGTAGTAGTAGATCGTCCTCTAAGGAAGCCATGCTGATTCATTGTAAACAATGTTTTACATTGGAAGTAAAGAGAATCGTACACAATATTCTCGAATAACTTGGGCGTACGAGACAGTTTCGTAATTGGCCTATAGTTAGAGACGTCTGATTTACATCCCTTTTTATGGGTTGGAATTATAAAGGAGTCTTTCCATATTGATGGAAGTATTTCGTGGGAGATTGAATTTCGGAACAGAATTGTAAGTGGCTGTGCTAAGTTACTAACACAGTTTTTTAAAACGATAGAAGGCAATCCATCAGGACCAGCGGAGAAATCATATTTTAGCTTGTTGATGCCCCTTACCACAGTTTCAAAATTGATTTTAATAGAGACCGGAGACGTTAGAGCGTTGTTATTCATGTAACTGAAGTATGCATCAGCTCCGATATCGTTATACTTCATCATGGAAGGTTATCCATCTGATTTCTTCTTATAGTTAACGAATTGCCAAAAGCGCTTTGGGTCAACAATTATTTGTGACTGCATACTACTGATGTAATCATTATAGAGTTCATGAGACATGGTCGAAAATGCTTTGTAAACGTTCACGTAATTTTAGTGATCCGAGTAAAATCTCGTCTTTAAGAATTTTTTCCAAGTTTTTGTTTTTTTGATTACGCAGTGATCGAAATTTTCTGTTGTACCAGGGTAGAACTATCCGTTTGGGTGTTTGTACTGTATAAGGAGTGGACTGTTGAAAGAATTCAATCGAGAATTATTATCGAGAATGAAGTTAAAATCGACGTTAGCTAATAATTCATTGAGCTTCTTAAAATGGGCCTTACGGAAATTAAAAATGGATGAAGTTTCGCAGTTAATGTTAACTCTACATAGTTCGCTGGAAAATGAAATTAAAAGAGGCCGATGATACAAGTCAATTATGCCAGAGAACAGGATTTGTTTCCAAGACTCTGCAATTAATTGCGCCAGAAAGAATACTAAGTCAAATGGACTGTTAAGATTGTTCTTGACGTTACTGATCTGCATCAAACCGGAATTAGGTCCGGGAGGTTAAAATCTCCGAAGACAAAAAGATCTTCTGAAATAGCAGTGTTATCAAAAAAGAAATCGACAGCATCTACGAGCAGCTGGTAGATGTCCACATGACTATTAGGGCGTATATAGCAGCACAGAATATAAATGTGTTTATTCGTATAACGCGCGTTAATTTTAACACAAATCAGCTCAATATTGTCAGTATTTCAAATCAGCTCAATATTGTCAGTATATCAAACTTAACATGCACCGCAATAAGAACGCCTCTACCATTCAGTACACCATCAGAAACCAAACCATCTTTGCGGAAAACGGTATAATCTGACGTAAAGTATTCATTACGTTAAAGTCATTAGTTAAATTTGTTTCAGTAAGTGCAAAAAGGTCATAAGAAAGAGCTTAAGTTTGCAAAAATACTTCGCGGGATTTTGTTCGTAGTTCTAGGTCACATGAAAATTACCTTGTTAAAGTTAGCCGAAAGTGGCCAGCCGAAAGATAATGCAGATAGTGTCTTGACTATTATTAAACTCTCTTAATACTCTCGCTCCTATCGATTTTTAAATTCCTATAAACTGAAATAATTTCTCCTTCACCCGAATGATGTAACCCGATCCTAAATTCTCCTAAATTCGAGTTCATGACTGATTTTTGCTATATTCAAGACACTATCTGCATTATATTTCGGCTGGAAACTTTCGGCTAACTTTAACAGTATTGAAAATTTAACTTATGAATTACAAAGGCAATAAACATAAACTTTTTATGTTATTTCTTTTAGTAAAATGCAACTTGATGTATTAAAAATGGCTAAACAGCAATGTGGGATAAAGGATCTTGTGGTATATATGGACGCAACTGATGGACTTTTTTTTTCTTTTCATTCACGCACACATCCACCCATTCACCTACTCACACAACTACAGTATACCACCTGCACATTGCAAGCTCCATGCCAACCTGTACATTGACATGGACGGTGGGTCGGCGCTGAGTTCTGCACTCCAACAGAGGGTCTAAGTTGTGTTTATTAACTTTACCGATCGTAATCGATAAAGAAAAAAATTCGCTTTTGTATCCTGCCTCTGCTGGGATTCGAACCCAGTACCTCCCGCTCCAAGTACCGAAGCTTTAACAACTGCACCACTTGTGCGCTCATCGCACATAATGAGTCATCAATGGTATATTACTATGCAATTGTTGTTCCTGTTAAAGCTAATTTAAAAGATCCGTCTGATCCTTTTCCTATTTTAAATTTTTTCAGTCCTTAATATCTTCAAAATTTTTATAATTGAACAGTCGAAGAAATGGCCATTACTTAATGTTGTTGTGACTGATTTCATTTTGTGGTAATTTCATTTTGAGTATAGCTTGTTGTCAAGAATGAAGTAAAATGTGTGCCGATTACTGACCGATTCGTTCCACTTTCTTTTTTCGTGCTAGAACCACAACTTTAGAAACTATCTTTAGAAAGCATCTTTAGAAACTATTCGGTAAGCCTTTGTTACTCCTCCTTTGTAGGATATTCCTCTGACCAATTCCCATGATAAACTTACCATCCAGCTGCGGCATAAAGTTGCCAGTATTTTGTAATAGAGTGCCCATCCCTTCCTTGTCACTCGCTAGGAAGTGGAATAGTTTCTTAGCATTTTCACAGACTCTGAAAAGTTACTCCCATACATTCATCAAATTCAACTGCTAGAAATCTCACAGTTTTCACCAGTTTTAAGTTTTGGGCGATAAGAGTCAAATTTGCCTTTTATTAAGTTGAAGCATTAGTGTTTTTCTGCAAATAGTGACATTTTTTTTTGCTACGCAACATTCGTGCATTCTATTTATTTACTTTAACGCTAAAGTTCGAATTTCGAGTTGCCTTGCACCATAATGTCTTTCTCATCCGCGAATGCAATTTCATCAAAGGCATTAATAACACATATAAACTTGTGACGACGCTAGGCCACGTAAGGTTGACAAATGCTCCGGCGATGCTCAGGAATAGACCCGTAAAATATTTAGAAGTTTGACGTTATAACCTGAATTGTTTGTTGGCTAGTAACCTTTCTAGGGGTTTTCCAGTAACAGGTTGCAACATTAAAGATCTGCAAGATTTCAAGGAAAGTGGACTTTTATCCCGTTTCCTGTTTTGCTTTAATTACATCATGAAATTAGTCTTGTTAATTAGAGTTCCACCAACTATTTCCTTGCTCTTCGTTTCTTTGGAATTGAATTGTTGCAGACATTGGTTAACTGTGACGAGATCAATTCCATACGAGCATTAGTTCCATTGATCGAATCATTCTCTATAAGTGTACCCAGGAGCCAACCAAGTGTCTGTGAATTCGACTCCAGTCAGCTTAATTTGCCATTAAGAGCAAATTTCGGAGTTTTGCAACTTACGAAGGGACTACTTCAATGCTCGGCTTAATTGCATCAATTGTTGTTTATAACATTCTACAATGATGGTTTCGTTAGCCTGGAGTAGCTCATAGTAGATCACTCCGAACTAATCCCACCAGATGAGCGGCATTAGCATCTTACCATCAATATTCGCGTTGCTGTTGTTTTATTGTAATGGTTTTGTTGTGATTGTTCCGTACATTGGTATATTTCAGTATTAGATTTTAAGATTTGTTTATTCTGCTCGTTCTAAGAAAAGCATAAGGCATCACTTAAACGTGAACAGAACCCAAATCGAAAATCGGACCAAAAATCAAATTAGAGCGCAAAACAAGATCAATTGTCATCTAAATAGTTTTAGGCTCTTTATGGCCTAATCAAATGCCAAATTCTTAATCAAATTTCTTTTAAGCATTGGATTAGGCCATAAGGGGCCTAAAATTTTTTGTTTGTCAATTGATCTTGTTTTACGTTCTAATTTCGGTTTAGGTCCGATTTTCGATTTGGATTCTGCTGGCTTTAGATTAAATTACCTGAAATTTGGTCAAAAGAGTGGAAGCCCAAAATTTTTTAATGGGGCATTTTATTAGGCCATAAAGAGCCTAAAATTATTTAGATGTCAATTGATCTTGTTTTGCGTTCTAATTTCGGTTTTGGTTCGATTTTCGATTTTGGTTCTGCTAGCTTTAGATTAGGTGTCCTGAAATTTGGTCAAAACAGAGTGGAGCCCAAAATTGTTTAATAGGGCCTTTGATTTGGCCATAAAGAGTCTAAAATTATTTGGCGTCAATTGATCTTGTTTTGCGTCCTAATTTCGGTTTTGGTTCGATTTTCGATTTTGGTTCTGATACCTTTAGATTAAATGACCTGAAATTTAGTCAAAACAGAGTGGAGCCTAAAATTAATTTTATGTCAATTGAACTTGTTTGACGTTCTAATTTCGGTTTTGGACCGGTTTTCGATTTAGGTTCTGCTAGCTTAAGATTAAATGACCTGAAATTTAGTCAAAAATTATTAGGTCATAAACAACATTTTATTAGGCCTTAAAGAGCCTAAAATTATTTAGATGTCAATTGATCTTGTTTTGCGGTCTAATTTCAGTTTTGGTTCGATTTTCGATTTGGGTTCTGCTAGCTTTAGATTAAATCGCCTGAAATTTGGTCAAAACAAAGTGGAGCCCAACATTTTTTAATAGGGCCTTTGATTAGGCCATAAAGAGCCTAAAATTATTTGTATGTCAATTGACCTTGTGTTGCGTTAAAATTTACGTTTTGATCTGATTTTAGATTTGGGTTCTGCTAGATTTAGATTAAATGACCTGAAGTTTGGTCAAAAACGAGTGGATCTCAAAATTGTTTAATGGGACATTTGATTAGGGCATAATTAGGGCAATTAATCTTTTTTTGCGTTCTAATTTTGGTTTTGGTGCGATTTTTGATTTGGTTTTTGCTTTTTTTAAGCAAAAAACCCTTATGCAATTCCTAGAATGAGCAGAATAAAAAATTTAAACATGGCATTTAATTAGCCTAAAATTAATTTTTAATTGTCTAACGTTTTAGTTTAAAGGGATGGGGCTCAACATTTTTTAATATTGCATAATAAGCCTATTATTAGCCTATAATTATCCATAATATCTTGTAATGTTCTGCCGTATGGGTTCTTCTAGCATAACGGACGTGACGATCACTCACTTTGGAAAGCAACGAAGTAGTTAAAAAGAACTAAAATTTGCAGACGATATAGCTATCCTAGCAGTTAGAAATATATATCGGAAGCAATAAGTAATTTTCAAAATGCAGTTAACACAATGAGTAACTGCACTAAAAGATGGCGCATCTTATTAAATGAAGCCCAATCAATAAACGACAGTTTTACAAACCAAAATGTAAACTGGATTCCCGTGGCTCTTAACTCAACCAAAATTTCATATGCAAATACAGCTAAGTTACCTCGGGATGACCCTTTATGCTAAGCTAAGATGGAAAGAACACATCAAAAAGAAAAGCGACGAGTTAAATATCAAATATATAGGGAAATATGCTGACTCATGGGTAAAAATTCTGATCTCTCAATACACAACAAATTGCTTCAGGGGTTGTGCAAACCAATGCACAAATGACACAATGTTTTTAAAATAAAGTCCTGCTGGGGATTGAGAATGCCCCACGGTATCTTAGGATCGCCAATCTTCATAGGGACTTAAAGAAGGAATACGTTACCGATGAAATAAAAAACAAGGAAAGACGTACAGCGATTACATGCAGAGAAAGCAGAAACCGCTGAAGCTGGTCAGTTCTAATTTGAATAAGAAAATATTCTAAAATGAGTAACCAATAGATTACTCACCATAAACTGAGAAACTAATTTAATATAGAAAAATACTAGATGATCGAATATTGAATAAATAAAAAAACACCTAAAATAAATTTTACCATCTTCGCATTATAAACACCTTGAACGAAAGGGTTTAAAATTTCCAGATATGTACATACTCTCAACCCAGAAACGATAAGCAACACGAAATTATTTTAAATTTCACACGTGACTGCGTTTATTATGTTTATAATACACCATCCATATGATTTCTATCTTCCAAAATAAAAAAAAATAAAAAATATTAACGATTTATATACAAACATATGTAGACATATATGATACATGTTACACCTACTAGTACACGCACATACATATATTGTGTAAAAAGCACCACATAATTTCATGTTTTTACTTTTTTGAGATTTGAGGGTGAGGAAGTAAAAAATTCTTGTACATTATACCATCTTAGCTGTTATCAGCCTTTCACGTATATATACACAAACACCTATAAGAGTACGTCATGTAAAAATTCGCTCGCTACATAAGATTAAGATTCTGTTTATATTCGTAATGGAAGATTAACTTTATATGTTTATATGAAAGTGTTATGTACGTAATTTTTGATGTACTCAACTCAAATTCGCAATATATTATGGGTAATTTGTATAATTTCGTTTAAGGTCGACGGCACATTTAAAAGTAAAAGTGGTGGTGTGCTGTACATCTGTGCACATCGAACTGTGAGCGACATTTCTAATTAGTAAAGGCCGTTTAAAAATCGATAAACACCGGATATACGGAGAAATTTAATTTGATTGATAAATTCCCACACATAACATCTGCTCGTATGTATATATAGAGCTTTTGTTTATAGGTATTTTGATTTTCATCACAATTCGCTCGCTTTAATAAGCGATAAATCCGTTCCCTCTGCGCTATAAAACAACAACAATCACCAGCCGTGTACATGGTGAACATCATCATTAAAAATGATTTATTTATTCTCTCTATAATTTATTCAGTTGATTGTGATTTTTTTTTTTGTTTTGTTTTGCTTTTGTTGCTGTTAAATTTCCAGGTGAAATTTATATGTGTGTCTGTGTGGATATATGTACAAAGCAGAGGAAAGCTGGAAATAAAATTAATTTTGAACCTTGACATAACCTCTGGTATAAAACCTATACGAGCGCGTAGAAAAGGAAATTCTGATGGTTTTTGTGAATCTCAAAAGTAATTAATGTTTTAGGTTATCGCGTATGTATGTGTGTGTGTATTTATTATGAGATTTTGTGTGTATACGTAAGATGAATTAACCACTGAGAAAAGAGGTTATCGGTGCGGGAAATCAAATGCTATTCATTTAATTAAAGATGTTATAATGTATGGTTTCCCGGCAACGTACTTATTTTTGTTGTTTTTGAAGAAACGAAAATAGATTACTTTCCACGCATGTGAATCCCGCCGAACATCATCTTGCCACAGTGCTTTACACCACACTTATATTTTATAAATTTTACATAAGCATCTTCAAACTTATATGAGAAATTACATCACACACATGCAATATTAAAATTCTTCGGTGAATTATTTTTTTACGTATATACTTTGTACACAGTTAAGAGATTACATGAGCATATACACTCGAAAAAACAAAGGAGACGAGGAAAACCATGGAACCGCAAAAATTTTATTATCACAAAAATATGATGATTAGAAATTCTAATTTTCATTGTTGTTATTTTTTTAAAAAGTGAAAAGTGATGAATATTTATAAGAGAAATGGTCGATCGTTGTTGCTATTTTTAACAAATTTTTCCCATGGATCTGTAAAATTAAAATACACATTTAGCATTTATTTAATGTTCCATTACTACTATATGGACAAGAATTTGTTAAATATAATGTACCTAAATATGTTACGGTTAAAATCCGAAATCACTACATATGTAGTTTCGTTTTTCTCCATTAGAGGGCTAAGCGTCAGAAGGTGGACAATTAACCTTCGCGAGTCTGTGAGAGTTAGTGAAGCCGTTAGTTCCCACTAGTTTAAATTCTAATTTGCACTAACCATTAAAAATACTCCGTCGGGTGAAGGGTGAATCATTTCGAGAATATAGGTCTTCTACCGTAACATACATATAAAGAGTGCCCCAATAAGAAGTCCAGATTTAAAAATTTAATAAAACAAAAACGGCCGGAGGACCGGCTGATGTTGATTTCCAATGCACGATGACGAATTGATGTTCTCGGCCATTGGCGCACATTTTCGCCATCGCGGCGATATTTTCGGGTGAACGAACACGTTATCACTCACTTTATGCTCAAACTTCTTGATAACGTTGGGTGTGAGTCTCGTACATTTGCAAATTTTGTGTATGCGATATATTCAAACAAACAATTGGCCAGCAATTGTTCTAGATATGAGTATCACTAAGGCTTTTGATTTGATTTTAAATTTAAGTAAAAAGTGAGAATATAATTTTGAACTAGTTTTGAGAGTTCCCTCATCGTCTCAGATATTTACTCTATTCTCTCTATTATGAGAACAGAGTAAATATTAACATTTTTGATTCAAAAAGAAATTACTGTGTTTAACATCACAATTACTTATCTGCTTTATCGACATTTTTCGGTTGGCTATTTATACAAATCTGCCTTGCCACCTTATGTAGGCGTCCGTTCGAGGTTGTTTTGAATCTACATTACCGACATTTTGTCGAACGGCAAATTTTAGTTGTTACAACCTAATCTGCATTATCGAGATTTTTAGAATAAAACCAATCCAGGAAAAGACATTTGACGTAAAACTAATTCAAAATTTGTAAAATATTTCGGTTATTACGGGTGAGTAAATTTATTTGACGCGTATTACAAATTTAATGTTATTTTTATTTACAATCAAAGTTAAATTCAAAATGTCAGATTCAGTTGAGATCAAGAAGGAATTGGAAACAAGCAAGGTTCTCTAAATACGACTAACATTTTTAAAGTGTCAATAAAATTACCGCCTCGCAATTCGAATGACCCGGAAATGTTGTTTACGCAATTGATGGTTCAGTTCTAGTTGGTACTCAAAGCAGCTGTAGTCGAAAAGCTCATCGCAGGTTCTACGAGAAATGGAATCAATATCAACGGCACCAAAAACATACGCTACCAATGTTGTCGTGTTGGGAAGACGCCGATAAAATAATGAACGTTATGATAAAGCGTTGGACAATCTATTTATTAGGGAATCCGCGTTGAGAATCTATTCAGCCACCTAACAGCGAAATGCACGCAATGTGTTTGTATCGTTACCGATTGGACGCGAAAGCACCTAAGTGTTTAAATTCCCTAATTGCGATGCCAAAAACGACATTTCTATGGAATTAAAAAAGCGGTAGGTATCTAATTGTGCTCGGCAGGGTGACGTTAACCGAAATTCTAATTGTCGTGCCATAGTTAGCGATTACAGCCAACTGCAATTTTTGATAGAGACATGAGCATGGCAAAATCGACTGTGTCATTTTTCAAATTATATGCCGCAAATACATCCACGGTAGACACATTTCGTAGCAAAAATCTGATTCTCAATATTGTAGACTTTTAGATTGGAAATTTATAATAGTAAATGTCGATCGATGTGTTCTCGGTGCGAATTTTATTTCATATTCAGCTTTATTGCTAAACGTTAAGAATGAAAAACTTATCGATCCAATCGCGTTACTAGGCGTCAAAGACAAGTCAATATCAGTACCATCATATGGTATAACGACAGTCAGGGCCGACGTATTTCCTACGGAAGTTCTAAATTTATTGTCTTAAATACAATCAAACATAATGCCACACATTGCTTTGAAACGACAAGTCCATTATGCGCTACGAAAGTTCCTCGTTTAAGTACGACATATTTTCGGTTAATAGTGAAAAAGGAAATCGAGATTTGGTTAAGACAAGGTGTTTGTAGACCGTCAAAAACTTATTGGACCAGTCCTCTCAGAATATTTACGATGTCCAATCGCTATTCAATACCAATCGTTACTCAAGCAAAAACTTGGATTATTTTTTCTAGATTGATCTTATTAGGGCCTAATTAAGCCTCACGGATGCGACACGATCAATCTATGCCAAAAATAGGTGGTGCAGTAGTACTCATCAGATGGTTGGCATCCATTATGTTTTTCTTTCACGAAAACTTAACAACGCCAAAACTCGATACAGTATTTACGATCAAGAGCTGTTGACGTCTTACGCGGCGTTGAAACACTGTACATATTTTGTGGAAGGAATAACATTTATTCTTTTTCCGCTCACAAACCTCTAACGTTTGCCGTAAATGAAAATCCCGAAAATGCTTCGCTCAGGCAACGCAGACATGTGGATTTATTCGCACAATACAGTAATCGTTTAACTGAAATTCATATCGATTTGATATTAACGCTGCCACCAGGGTACAATGCAGCCTGTAATGGTATGATCGAACTATAGCATCGCAATTTCGAAAGCGCAATTAGGTGTGCCGGTTAAGTTCAATGGACAAAGACTCGCTGAGGAAGCAGTTTACGACCATCATATACAGATATTTCTCAATTTAAAAACCGAAAGAATATATTTATTCCAAGTTGGACAAGGGACCTCTCCATCAATTTCCGAACAAATAAATTTCCTAAATTTCTGTACAAATTATTATTTTATTTTAGTAACAAATCAAAATTAAGAGAAAGAAATTAAAATTACTGATGGAATCAGTTTGGTGTAAATATTTTTGAAACAAAAATAATTTCGAACAAATGTCTCCTAATTAACTTAGTTTCGAAAACATTTACACTAAACTGCTTCCATCAGTAGGCTAGAAAAATACAATTTAGACGAAAATGTTGTGACAATATTTTTTTCAATTCCGTGTTCCCAGGGGAAGCTGGGCCACTTGCTTAAACTTATTTCGTTTGTCTAGAATGCTATGCGTACGTGCAACGTTCAACTTAATCGATCCGGTTTACGTTTATTGGCATTTTGCGATATTTAGTGCTTAATTATGTGCGGCTTCAACCGTTTAAATAAAATAACAAAGTTGGAATAAAATTTTAATGCAAAAGGTCTGTGTTATACAAAGAATACTAATAATTGCTTTAAAAATTTTACTATATAACGTCATTTTCTGCAGACGGTTCCAATCTTGGACTATAGATGGTATTATAATCAAATAAAGCATATGATTTTTTTTTGTATAATATTTTATTCGTGAAACGCAAATTGCGGTAAAAAAAATAAAAACATCTACTATTGGTAACAATTAATTCAATATTTTATTATTAAATTATTCAACATTTCATTAAACTCTTAAATCTCGAAAACTTTCTAAGAACATTACTGCCATCTACAGTTCAGGAAAGAAACTGTAGACATTAATTTGATGGCGTTGCAGCGCATTGGACTAGTCCACCAGCCCTGAATGAGTTCCTACTTTTTGAAGGGTTATTACCCCGTTTTATACCACACATAGAATCATCTCAATGATTGATTTCAAATTTAATGTATAGGTGAGGTATTGGTCATCTACACATGATTTGAAAATTTCATTTAATTTTGATGCGTAGTTTATGAGATATGGGATGTTTCAAAAGAACGACCGTTGAAACACTGTAAATAGATTTTATTGATAAACTAGACATTGGAAGCTGCTGCATCTATACAATTTACAAATAAAGGGGTGACCATTTGTTCCATTTTATTTTGATTCGATACTGCGAAACAAATCTATCGAAAAGATCCACTCCGCCCATTCCTTTATTGTATGCTTTCACCACTTGTGGGCAGGATCTATATACATAGCGCTTATGTTTTTGTGACAACCTTTTAACGTTTGCCACGGGTTTGATTGTGTCATAGTAGGAAGGTAATGTCTATCTTAGTTCAAGACATTGACTATGATCATCAAAAGCAGTTTCATAAAACCGTCGGTTTTTTTAATCTTTCACACAGATCAATGAATATTTTGCAATTCACTTTTCATGGACTTTGTCTATGACAAAAAAACCGTCAACAAGTTCACAAAAAGTTTTCAGATAATTCTCTTAACAATGGTCATTTGCAAGTCCTATTTCTGGATCAAAGGATTCATTCTTAAATTTTTTAACCATACATGATTGGGTTTACATGAATAATCATTCTACATCTACGACGCCCGTGATAAGGCCTCACTGATCATAATCGATTGATACTGACCAATATAGTTGTTCCTATGGGATGCAGGGTGATGGCCATAAAGTAATAAAATTCCCAGAAAGCGTTTCAAGTGTATTAGAGTCAAGCTGAAGATGGTAACATTCTTTTGTCTAGCATAAAGGTTCGTTTGATTTAAGATCAAGTTATATAAAGTATCAAAAAATTCGTAGACTCTAAGTCAACTTCTGTTTTTGGAATTCACTATTTTTTTTTTAATTGTATGACTTCTGAATAAGAGAATATAGTTGGTACTGGGCCATGAATTTTCAAAGTTCCTGCAACATCGTGTATTTCATTGTTGATGTTATTCTCGTCGAGGACATCATCTTCTACTATTTCTTCGACACTTATTCCACTTAGGTCTTCAGGAGGTAAAAATGCTATATCAGGCGTCTCTTCTGTCCCCTACCACTCAAAACAACTAGTCGTTTCAAAAAGAGACGAACAGCAACTATCTGTCATTTAGTTTTACACCACCTGTTAGCAATGATATGGCTCAGGCAGGCGTTTGCAAATTAATTGTTAAATCGAATATTTGAGAAAGAAATGAGATAAAAATAAAACATTTATCGGATGATACTAATAAGGATTAAATTACTAATTACCTAGCTAACTCGTAAATATTACCAACAACTTCCATTGTTTTCTTAACTTCCGTTGCCCGAAAATACAACTTACTATATTGAATCTTAATTTTGTGGCGGACATTTAATTTGAAACAATATTGCGTACTGCCTGTAAGGAAGTTGAAAATTACCAAAAGAATTTCAATAATTCGTGGTCAAAGTGTATTCGGGCAAAACGTATATTGAAATGCGGAAGCGTCTGTTGAAAACAAATGGAAAGTCCTTCAGAAAACAATTAAATTACACAAACAAAGCACAATGCAGCACGAAATAAAATCAATTTTTCCAAAAAAATGAAATCGCACATAAAAAATAAAAAACCTTCTGATTTTGTAAATACTCCCGTACACAATCGAAAGGGGTGCAGTGAAGTATGACGGTGCGATAAAATCATGTAATTTTTTTTACATATTTTGATACTGTTGTTGTGTGTAAAAAAATAATAAAATAATAATATATTTTGGTGTAGGTGCAAAAATTCGTAACACCCACATATTTTTATATCTATATATTCGCAAAAAGAAATTAATTTATCTAAAATTATAATCGCATTAAACGAAAAAAATGTGCAAATATTTACCTTTTGATTATTAAAAATAAATCCATCACTCGATTTTATATTTATCTGATGATATCCATTAGCTAATTTTCCCATCAGCATTGACGATATCCAAACAATCGTATAAAAATGTAGAAGCGGGTGGCGGCAGCACCAATGGGAAAACATGGTTTTCTTTTGTCCCCCCGCGCGCGCGTTCTTTTGTTATTTTATTATTGGTTTTCTATTTTAGATTTTCCGCAATAAAAAATTTATATTCTTTGCTATTTTATTATTATTTTTATTATTATTTATTTTCAATTTCCAAATCGGAAAATTAATATTAAAATTTTGTATTTTGTAATATTTTAATATTTAATTTATTACTTTTTATTCGTATTTGTTGTTGTTATAAAATCATAATTTACGTTCTTTTTTTATATTTTCTTTCGTCCACGGGCTTTTTCTAGTATTTTACTTTTTTTCTTTTTCTTTTGTTTTTTCAACATTGAATTTATGTTTTTACATTAAATTAGATAAAAAAAAAATTATTTTGAATACAGCACAGCATAATTTATCACTCATTGAATATTTTTCGTTATAATTTTTTAGAACAATTAAAGGTTATATTTAAATTAATTTTCACTAAAAAAAAAATTAAAAACATAAATTTAATCTGGATTAATGTAATTTTAGGGATTTCATAATTGTTTATATGTACGCAGTAATTTATAGTAGTTGGAGATTTGATTAATTTTCTACATTGATTTGTAAAGAATGTTGCGGAATTTTTGCCGGTGGTTTTTGAACGATGTAATGAAGGAGTTTATGTTGTTCGTAGGTGTGTTATATTATGTTACCGTGATGAAGCCTTATAAACCAACAAAAATTGAACAAACAAAATTCTGTTTACTGAAATGTAAACAAATTTTGTGAACGTTGAGTAATTGTCATGGTAACTTTGGATGAATACTAATTTCGAAAAACAGATTTTGTCGTATTTCAGGGAATCCTATCAACATAAAATTGCTTGGCGCATTATTTTATAATCAAAATAAATATAAAGGGTGTACTCATACAAGCAACCTTGTTGTAAATTAAATTTTAGAGTGCAAAATGGAATTTATATTTTAATCTCTAGAAGAACGCTAAAATATCAATTTATTTCACCTATTGTGCAAAATATCTTAGTAAATAAAATACATTTTCCTAGAATATAGAAAACACACACTGCTTAAACTTCTCGACCGTTTTGGAAGTAAACTAGATTTTCGCATTATTCGATAAGCATTCATATCTCCCTAAGTTTAAATAAAATTAATAAATACAAAATTAAAGCGTTTTTCCTTTAGATTTGAAGTGAAATTTGACACGTTAAACGAATAATCTAAATACTTTGCTGAATACGTTTTTATTGCATATATAATTTAAGGATACATAATAAGATTTTTTTTTGCATTCTTGGTTTATGTATCCTCTACAGCCGAAACGGCATATTTGGTCGAACCCAGTGATTTTTGGCCGAAATCGGCCCACCGGAAGTGGCAGCCACTGTATGAGCTTTTTCGTTTTTTGTAAATATTTTAGAAGAAAATTAATTATAATTTAGAAAATGAGGAGTTTGAAAACCCTGTTTTCGGGATGTAGTAATCAATATATTGTGTGCGTGGAAAAATAATTAAATTATTTAGTAAGCGGCAATTTTAATTGCTAAAAGTTATAAAATATACATAAGAACTAAAGATGAATGTGTTGTAATATAAGATTTTATAAGATTTGTGAAAGTTTGAGAATTAACACAAGAATTAAGTGAATAAAATAGTAAATTAAAATATAGAAAAAATTTGACACCAGTGCAAAAATTAAATTTTTATTTAATTTTTATGCAACTAATGCATTTTTTCACATAATTACGATAAAAATCAGAACAGTTAAACCTTTTACACGCGTGAATGAACGGTAAAATTTTCTAAAATGTCTAATTGTGAAAAATGTAAAAAAGCTACTGATTCGAGAGAGCGGACTACAATTAGATGTTTCGGACGGTGCAGGAAATTGTATCATTACGCTTGTGTAGATTGGAACTTTGAAAAGTTTGGAAAGTTATTTAAAGAATGTCCATATGCAAGATTCGTCTGTCTTGAGTGCCAAGGTTATGAAGAAGATACGTTGTACGAAGAGTTCAACAAAATTAATCTTTTTATCATGGAAATGAAACAACATTTAACGGCAAACCATTTAAAGATAGGACATCAGCTAGGAGAAATTAAAAATCAAGTAGAAGAAATTCAAAAACCGACGGAGCAACCACACTCTTTTGCAGCAGTAGTAAAGAGTAATCCCACTAAGTTGGTTATGTTACAACCAAAACAACCTCAAGCTAATAAAAAAACTAGAGAAGATTTAACAATGTCACTCGATCCAAAAACTATACCAGTAATGGGCTGTCGCAACATTGCGAATGGTGGAATTATTTTGCAGTGCAACACTAATGATGCCAAGGAGAAACTAAAGACAATCGTGACGGAAAAGATGGGAGCTGATTATGAAGTAAAACTACCAACGGAGCTTAAACCAAGGGTAAAAATACTTGGAATGTCGGAGAAGCTAGAAAGTGATGAAATAGTATCTGCGCTAAAACAGCAAAACCATTTTCTTGCTAATAGTGATATCAAAGTAATAACCACTTATTGTAGAAGAAACTCTCAAAAAATTGATACAATCATTGAAGTAGGCTCCGTAGATTTTACAAAAATCTTACAAGCTGAGAAGTTAAATATACATTTTGATAGATGCCATGTCGTAGAGTCAGTTGGGATCTCAAGATGCTTTAACTGCAATGGTTATGGCCATCATAGCAATAGATGTACCGGAAAACTTTGTTGCCCAAGATGTAGCGAGAATCATAAGTTAGGTGAATGTAAAAGTCAAGAAGTAAAGTGTAGCAATTGCATTGCTGTAAATACAAAGCTCAATTTAAATGTTGCTATTAACCACACGACTTGGGACACCTCTTGTGCAGTATACCAACGAAAGATGAAAACATTGAAAAACCAAATAAGTTATCAATAGCAGTTCAAAACAAAAGACCTTCTCTACACTAATATTCGCAGCTTACCCTCTAATTTCTTAGAGTTATCACAAATAATTATTTAATATAAACCGTCAATTGTATTACTCAGTGAATCTAGGACAACAGAAGACATGTACGACTCGGAATTTTTTATTGAAAATTATAAATGTGTACGGTGCGATTCGGATAGTCGTCATACTGGAGGGGTTGTCATGTATATTCACCAAAACATAAGCTTTAAAATAATTTCTAATATCGAGAAGGACCGCGCTTGGTTTTTGGCGATTCAGATCATAAAAGGATACCATACAACTGGAATATTTGGCGTAGTTTATAGATCATACCAAACAACAAAAGCAGCATTTTTAAATAATTTAGATGGATGGTTCGAAGAAGTTATCAATTATAATAAATCGAACTATATATTTGGGGATTTCAATATTGACGTGAAAAGCAACGATATTTACAGTTTACAATTAAAGCAGTTAATCAAGGATTATAGATTGGCGCAAGTAGTTCCAGATTATACCAGAGTCACACAAACCAGCAAAAGTTTAATAGATCTTTTGATAACTAATTCAGTAAATACAAAATGTGAAATTATAAAAGAACAACAAATAAGTGATCATTGTATGTTATGTGTGGATATAAGCAGAAACAAGTCACAGTTATTTGATCAATTTAAAGAAATTAGATCTCTGAAAAATTATTCTGGTGAAAAATTAAATTGTATCCTAAACACTAGACTGCAGCACTACAGAACACAGAATGAATTGAATGAGAAAGCTGAAAGCTTAATACTGGAGTTAAAGAATGCGATTAAACAACTGACGCAAACAAAAATTGTTCAAAGTAGAAATAAAATCCCTTGGTTCTCAGAAAATTTGTCATTATTGAGACAAAAAAAGGAGCGTAATTATAGTATTCTGAAATTAATAAATTCAAGCGAGAATTGGGAAAACTATAGAAAAGCTAGAAATATTTACAAACAATCGTTAAGAAAGCAACAATCTGAATACTTCAAGAATAAGTTCATTGAATACCAATATAACCCAAAGGAGCTATGGAAAACTCTCAAATCTATGTATAAGACTAAAAATACGATGCAATGGAGTATTCAATTTAATAACAAAACACTCACCGATAAACAACAGATAGCAGATGCACTAAATCACTCGTTTGTGTCCAGCGTGGTAGATATTCACCGTAACATCCCTGAAATATTGGATTTCGAACTTCCTAATGCTGATTTGAACATACAAAAATTTCAATTCCAACAAACATCACAAAACGAAATAATAAAAGTAATAAGCAGAATAAAATCGCAATATGGAATTGATGGTATAAACAAAATTGTCATGCTTGATGCAATGCAGAACCAAATGTTCTCTGAACATTTTACTGATATAGTTAATTGTAGCTTAAGGTAAGCAGTGGTACCAGATTCATGGAAAATATCAACAGTTGTTCCCATTCCAAAAATTTCGAAGCCAACCACGCCAGAAGAGCTCCGGCCAATAAATATGCTCCCACTGTATGAGACTGTTCTGGAACGAGTAATTAAAAACCAACTGGTAAATCATATCGCTGATAACAATATATTGGTTGATCAACAATCTGGATTTAGAGAATTACATTCTTGTGAAACGGCCTTAACCCTAATGTTGGATAGCTGGAAAAGTCAAATAGATGACAACAAAGTAATCATTGTAGTGTTTTTAGATTTTAAAAGGGCTTTTGAAACCATCGATAGAGGAATTCTACTTAAAAAGTTAACCAAGTACGGAGTTGTTGGGAAAGAACTAGAGTGGTTTAACAGTTATCTTCAAGGGAGGCAACAATATACGAAAATTGATAATTTCACATCGTCACTAATACAAAATAATCTCGGAGTACCTCAAGGCTCAGCCCTGGGTCCGTTACTCTTTATTCTGTACATCAATGACATAGTCGACGTTATTCAAAATTGCAAAATAAATATGTTCGCAGATGATACTTTACTTACTATTTCGGCAACAACTCTTCCAGAAGCAGTGCAGAAAGTAAACGAAGATCTCGAGAGTCTACGGAAATGGCTGATGTTTCACAAACTATCACTGAATATCTCGAAAACGAGGTACATGATCCTATCAATCAAAGCAAAGTTCGAGAGTAATGGAGATATAATAGTTGACAACCAAATTCTCGAACGAGTAAAACAGTATAAATATCTTGGTGTTATTATCGACGAGCACTTAAATTTTAACGATCATTTGGATTATATCGCTAAAAAGATGAATAAAAAACTTGGATTTTTCACCAGAATTAAAGACAAATTACCAATGCAGACAAAAGTTATTTTTTATGAATCAATTGTGACACCACATATTGATTATTGTTCTTCTGTGTTGTTTATCATGAATCAAACTCAAATTACACGTCTTCAAAAAATTCAGAATCGATTCATGCGACGTATCTTGAACGCGGAAAGTAGAACACACATAAAAGACATGTTGGAAATTTTAAACTGGAAGTCAATCAAACAGAGAATACAATTTAATGTGTTAAAATTTTTGTTTAGGCTGGAAAAGGGAGATAAGCCAAAATATTTAGATACTTTGCTTTCTTCTATTAGAAATGTTCATACTTATAATACTCGAAGTACACACTTCAGACTACCAATGTATAGTAAATCATTTTCACAACAGTCGCTGGGATATAATGGAGTAAAGTTGTATAATTCATTGGGTGACTATTGCATGCTAGGTGAACTTCAAGAATTAGAGTACGGTCAATTTATTAAACTATTGCATATATTCGTTAAAGAAAAAGTAGATATTTAGTATATAAAATAAAATTTAATTAATTTAAATAACAATGTATTATAAAAGGTCATTATTGATAATTAAACAAATAAATAAAATAAAATAAAATAAATAAAATAAAATAAAATAAAATTCTAGTTTTCCGAGATTTAACCGAAAATAATGATTTTTACCAAAATGCTGTTTTTTTAACAAAAATTCGCCATATTGACTGGTTGATTTTCATACCTAAGTTTTTTCCCCAAAATACTCACAGCGTCACATTAGGGAAACATTAGTAACACTCGATTTGTTAAGAAAAAACAAAAAACCTACAAGATTTTTTGTTTTTCTAATGTATAATTTTTCATGTTACGGCTGTGTTTTTCAATATTTTAATTTCAAATTTAAATTATTAACAATTAACTGAATATCAAACTCTATTATTGGTAAAGTAATTTTTTCTTATTTAATTGTATTTAATATGAATTAATTGTATAATGTGTGAATATCAATTCATTCGCCATTAGAATTTGAAGAAAAAAAAATATTCATTCAAATTGAGCGACATGGAATTCATACTGATGTCGAGAATGGCTAGACTTACCGACAAGTGGTCAGAAGATTCGGGCAGTAGCAAGGTTGAGTTTTTTCTCAAGAACACCGATTTTGGACTTTGAATCAGTGTGGCCATATTTTGTTCACACGAGAGTCATTTCTTAGCTAACTCGATCGATGATAGAATGCAAATAGTATGAAGACAACCTGAGCGGTCCCTTGTAATAGAGTCTCAATTATGGTTTGGGCCGGTATTTGTTTAGGTGCCGATATGCTGGTAAAAAATTTGGTTCCATTTGCCCCATTTATCGGAGGAAATTTTCTTTTGATGCTGGACAATGCCCGACCGCATACGGTACGCTCTATATCAACGTTTTTGTCAGAGATTTTAATAAACAAGCTGAACTGGTCTACAAAGTCTCCATATTTGAACCCGATAGAATATGTATGTGATATGTTAGGGAGATAGGCCTGAGCTCAAAATCCAGCAGTTCGAAACACAGAAGAATTTCGATATGTTTTCTTGGACGAATGGGAGAATTTATCACAAGAAACAATCGATAGTGTTATCGAAAGCCTGGCTAGAAGAATGGCCGGAGTTGTGAAAGCTGGTGGAGGTAACGCGTGTTACTGAGGAAAACGTTTGTTTACAAAAATTGGTTATTATTTTATTTTATTGTATTTGATTATCTCAATCAAAGGCAATCCTTTCAAAAATTTAGGGTTACATTAACACAGATTTTCATAATTTTTTAATAAAATATTAGAATTGAACCGAAACACATATATTCTTAATTAATTTTTCAACAAAGGTCCAGATCTGTTTTACAAAATTTAAGCGGAAAACATCATTTCCATTATTTGTTTCTCAGAAAATTTTAATGTCCAAAATTTGGTTTGGTACAGCTCAGAAGGACTGACGAATCGGGCTGAAACTTCATACTTAAGTTTTTTTTTCATAAATTGAATCGGATATTCGAGTGATTTTTGGCCTGGATCGGTAAATCGCAAGTGGCAGCTTCCATAGGAGCTTTCTTGTTTTTTGCAAATATTCAGAAAAGTATATCAATTATTAGAATTAATTTGTCAAAGGACTCGCAATACTGGATATGAAATCCATCGGAGCATCTCCATTCTGTAAATATTTTGAATAAATAGCATTCACAAGAAGAACGATTACTAATTAGAAGTTTCTAAATTAAATTTGTAACGGTATCAGTCCAGATCATTTTTCAAAAATTTAAGGGAAAATGACATTTTTTGACAAAAAACTGTTTTCAACAAAAATGCGGCCCTGTCGTAGATTGATTGGTCTGGATGAATCTTTAGACTATAGCTTTTCATATAGATTAGCATATAACAGTGTTTTTTGGCCGAAATCTACCCGAATTGACGGATTCCACAGGAACTTTTTGAGCTTTCGGAATTTTTTCGGTTCATAAATCATAAGAACATCTATTTTGTTATGTAAATTCCAGCGGAAATTTTTTATTAATTATCTATCACTTTTTTCACTAAATAAATCATCTCAGCGGAATAAAATATTAAAAGTGATCCTTAAGATGAAAAATTGATTGATCCCCGAAGTAAAGGAACTCGGTATATGAAATCTTGAAATTTAGCAATATTCCGTCTTTCCACCATTTCTTAACGAATTGCGATGAAATTTGGAAAGTAGTATTGATCAAGGATTTTAAAGAAAGTTTTGGACAAAACTCTAGGATATGTTCGTGTAGGACTAAACTGGCCATTACATAACCGCAATCCTTATGAAACATTTCACAAGATATAAATATATTAAACTGGAGGGAACTCGGCTATTTTTTAATCTAATTTGCATCGCATACAGGGACAATTTGGAAAAAATTTATGGATTACAATTTTCACTATAATTTTTAGGTTTTCTGCACCCATATAAGTTATTTTCTGTTTTGGGCCACTACAAATAACCAATACTTTCGGTTGTTTTTCTAATAGTAGGTCATGCTGAGACTACATGGAAAATTTGGGGAAAATTTATGGACTAGAGTTTTCACTAGAAATTTTTGATTTTCTGCGGCCAAATAAGTTATTTTCAGTTTTTGACCATAATCTCAGAACTTCCACCAATTCTTTCGGTTGTTTTTATAATAGCTTAGGCCATACTGAAAAACAACTGAAGTAAATAGATAACCAAATAAATTATCTTTAGGGATAGTGCTGCCACTTACGGCGAGTAGCGTAATCTTTTTTCTCTGCCAAATTATTCTTATATCTTATTCAGCATACATTCGACATCACACACAGACCAAATCTGTTTGCTTCGGAGATAATAATTCTTCATGTGAAATGTGGCGGATATCTTTGTACCAGAAGTCACGGTATCCATAGGGGCTTTTTCAATTTTTAAAATATAGATTATGTATTTAATAAAATGATTGTTGATTATGCAAGACAATTTTTTCCACAAATCCGGTAGTCTCAATTGTTCACTTTAGAAACTAAGTGCGGTGTATTCGAGATTTACGTACATTTGTCATAAACGAAAGTTTGGTGTCGGTCATGATAATTACACCCCTCCATTTTTTAATTTGCCTCAATAATGTATATAACATTTTCTTCTTTTCAGGTAAGTCGTGCGACATATAAAAAATTGTAGCTGGTGGTAAGTTTTAATATATAAATTTTCTTTTATACAATTTTGAAGTTGAGTTGATAGACTTTTGATATCAAAAAAGAAACAATGGGTTCTGAAAACATTTATATTAAACTCACTACCAAAATAAGCCTTCGTTTCAATTTTAAACAAATATATTAGGGTTAAGTTTACGGGATATACGGGATAAATCTCGAGAATCTACCTTATGCTAAATTCTATTTTACTTGGGAGAAACTCCTAAGAACTTGAACTACGTACCACCAATAACATACCTAATCTAAAATGTATTTCTATCACTACTATCGAGACGAGTAAGCCTAATGATTTCAGAAGATAGTTTTGCCTTTTCGATTGATTTCGAATGATGACGGAATTAACAAGCAAATTTGGGCAATCTTTGAACATTCAACAAGTATGGCAGCACCCTGAAACTACTAAATGAAATTTGTGTTTTAAATTTCGAAAATCTCGAGCTGTATTCAGTTGAAGCATGTATGTACAAATCAGAACAAACGAATTTCACGCTTCTGAACCACTTTTGCATATTCCACAACTATGGTAACACGAAATTGATGAAAACCTAGCAAAATCTGAGGCTGTAATTTAGTTTAACCTTAATTTTGAATTTTAATTCGCTTTCACTAATTATTTCGAGTTTTGTTAGATACGATTTTCGAATAGTAACACGGATAGGATTTCGTTAGGAAATATTTCGAGCACGAGTGTCAAATTTTTCCTACACCTTTCCTAAAAATTTGTTACACTTAAGCTGCGTACAATTAGTCGGGTCAAAGTCAATTTTAAGTAAATTTTTCGGTAAATTTATATTTTTCAAAAGCTCTAAGGCAAACTACTGACTCTAAGGAAATCTGTTCCAAATCCGATTTTTACCATAAGCTGTTTTGCTTTCGCAAAGCCCTCTTAACGTTAATTTTAGAGGCCAATTTTGTTTTAGCAATATTTGTTTGTTAATTTCCATTAACGGAAAATAATTGTTCATTATAGTTGGCGTATTTATTAGTAGTAATTGAAGATTTTCTAAAAACCGATTCAGATTACAATTACTACTGACATAAAAGCCAACTTATGATGAACAATTATTTTCCGTTACTGGAAATTAACAAACAAATATTGCTGAAAGCAAAATTGGCCTCTAATTAAAGCTAAGAGGGTTTGCGAAAACAAAACAGTTATAGTAAACGATTTACCCGACTATTGACACGCAGCCTACGGTATCAGGCTGCCTGTCTGTCTGTACACGATGTTTTCAAAACAGAATTATTAGGTTTTCATAAATGAAATCTAGCCCGATAAATTTGGCACACTCACAAAAATCGGGTTCCTGTCGTCAATCTAGATAAATGAAAATCGCGATAAATTTTGTGTCTGTCTGCGGTATTAGGTTAGGTTTAGCAAATATTTTACGCACGTTATCTTTGCTATAGTATCAGAAAAAATTGTTGGAATCCATATTGAATACTCGTTTTATTTTCATGCCTATTGATTATCACTCATCATTATTGAAATATCTTTTTTTTTTATCAAAAAAGTGCTCAATTTGATTTGTTTAAGAATTTCATGCTGACCAATTATGTAGCATTTATATCAGTAGTGCGAGAGATGTAAAAGTGTTGGAGTATTTTGTGATTAATGAAATATTAGAGCGGCGTCAAACCCTTAGTAAGCAGATTCGAGTATAATTGCTTTTGTTGATTTCGATTGATATTTTCCTACTCTAAAAATAGTTCCCTCATTTTGTATCAATGGAACAGAAATGAAACACATCGCTTTTCAATGTCAAAACAATATATTTGTTTCATTTTTGCTATCATGTCATGTCGAAGATTGAAAATTAATAAATCAGACTTACTTCCATAATGAAATTGTTCACTCGATGCTTATCATTCTTCCTCGAAAAAAGTGTTTTGTTGAATTCAAAAAATTCCTCATCAGATGAATCTGAGGAGAATGATGGTGATGATGATGTGAGGTAAATGTCATTTAAAATTTCCTTCATAACGTAATACTCGAATTTAAACACGTATGTTTTGACAAGTATAGAAAAAATGGGGTATGACAACAACAAAAAATGGTTTACTCGACCAAAAAACATGCGGAGTAGAGAAAATTACCCGGAGTAGAGAAAATTAATTATAATCTGATGTAGAAACTGGAGGGCGAGAGGGCTTTAGTTTACTTTACCTATACATCGATAAAATCAGGTAAGGAGTATAAATTTTTAAAATTTTTAAATGCAGGATTGTTTTACCCCATTTTCCGGGAAAATGCACTTAAAAAATTGCGTATTATTTTATTCAAAATACGTACAAATGTGTAATTTTTATAAAAAATTTGATATTAGGGTTGTACAAGTACGAAAGTACAAGTAATTTTTCCGGGAAAATTTTGTAATTTTTCCAGGAAAATATTGAAATTTTTTCAATTTTTTTTTTACTTAGTTTAAAATTATCAATAAAATTAGACACTTGAAGAATTGCATAAATTCTGGAAAACCAGGGGTTTGGGTGCCCCCATCCTCTAAGGTATACAAAGAATTAAAATAACATTCCAAAAAAATTATATATATATTATATACAAGTTGAGTTTTTTAACATTTGTGGCACTATCAGAAGAAGCGATTGAAACTATTTGATCTGTGTCTGCAAGGTTGACGCAGCAATTATTATTAATAAAAATAAAAAATAAATATTGAAAGTGAAAATTTTTCCGGAAAATCAAAAAAAAATTAGCTTCTCCCTCCTAAAAACCGATAGTTAACAATTACATTTAAAAATTTCCAAAATTTATACTACTGGCTACTACATAAAGATAGTCATTGAGTCATCTATCTAAAACTACCTTGTGCTAAATCGCTATACTAATTTTAATTTTCTAGTTGTAGTGGTGTAAACGTAATTCAGGACTGGCTAGTTCAGAAAGTCATTGAGTTTCCTAACTAAAACTACCTAGTGCTAATAATGCGTTGTCTCGGATGTTTTGCTACAAGTTTTGATCTTCTATGTATTGACGTTAGTAAAAGTGAATTTTGGAGAGCCATAACCAACCATTCCCGGAAATAGTGATTAAGGTCTAGGTTGCACATGAAGTTGCTGAGTTACTGAGTCACTTAAAATCCAACAAGTACTGATAATAATGACTTCGGGTTTTTTACTACGAGTTTTGGTTTTCTATGTGTATATACTGATGTCATTTTTACTCAAATTTGGATGGTCATTACTGGTCATTCCTACAGTTCATGATTTACGTCTGGCTAGTACATTAAGTCGATTTTGTGTTTTTTGCTAACACGTTTTATTTTTTAGGTGTGTTCTTTTGTATGTTCGTAGGTGTTAAAATTTCACTTATATAGAAAAGTTTTATTGTAACCGTTTTAAAGCTCTCAATTTCTACGCAATATATGGTTTTTCTCCATACACTTTTATTTTAGAAAATATTATAAATTTTTTAATTAAATTTTGGTTTGAGTCATTTTCTAAAAAATCTCAAACGTATAAGATTGTACTAAAATTTAAAATAAGGATATTGTTTTTTTTATTTGAACTGGATGTAACAGTGTAATACTCATATCGCTCATTTACAGCAAGAGTGACACAATCCAAAATTATTAATTTTTCAGGAAAACGATTTGAAAATATCACTCAGTAAATAAAAATACTTTCTGAGGAGTAAAATATTTTTTTTTCTGTTCTTACATCCACAATCGATAATTTATTTCGCGAATTGAGTGAAATTTTTTATATGGAATTTTACCCAATTGACTAGAAATCACTACACGTAAGAGAGTAGTTTTTGATACAAAATAATAAAAATATGAATTATTGGGAATCCTTTGATTCGGATATCTTAGAAATGAGTGAATTTTGAGTTATGTTACTGTTGCAGAAAATGAGCGAAATATTGAAAATTCTTATCTGGTGAATTGGTTGAGCCTCATCAGACTCGCGAAAGCCTGTACATTGTTTTTACAGGTTCTATCCAATTTTTCAAATGTTTACAACAAATGAGGTGTTAATAACCCAAATGTCTACCACATAACCAAGGTTAATGTAACATCGATCGAAAATTCATTAGAATTGTGCGGTGGCCGCCATTAACAAGCTTTCACTTAATGTAAAAAAAAATATATAAAACAGTTTTTTTTTGTTGTTGTTTCTAAAAAAGACTTATACATTTTTATTTCTGTATCCGCGCAAGGTAAAAATTCTATAATTTAATTGAAAATTCTTTTTCTTTGGCATGTTAACCGTTCCATTAAATGATTTCATGAACCGATAATGAATCTTTTCTTCATAAAATTTATAAAGTCTTTTAAAAATGTATATCATGGTATGTTTTTATATACCGGGTGTTTCTTTTAAACTGAGACGATCAAATATCTCGAAAAATAGCCACTCTACGGAAAAAATGTCCATAATCAAAATTTAATCATACCGCGGGCGAAATACATTAGTGCAAAAAAATAGTCCCCCCACCCCCCGCTTTGTAGGTGGGGTGGGGGTAACTTTTAAACTAAGATAGGAAGCCATATTTTTTTATTGCAGATACGGATTCTACGACTAAAAGTACGTATGATTTGAATGAAATATTTTGTTCGGTTCATGATAGATGGCGTTGTAATCGACGAAATTCAATTTTTTCAATTTCTTCTTCTTAGAACACACGCATTCGATTCTGCAATATGTTTGAAATAAAAAACATCACGTTTTCATTGGAAATACTCGAAATTCGTCGTCAAAACAATTTATTAATGTAAATGGCAGGTGAATAAAATAATTTTAGCTTAAAATAAGTGTTCAAAATGATGGCCTGCGACTTCAATGTACTTATTAATACGCATTTCCAATGATTGTACACAACTGAGAAGTGTGTTTGGTTGAATTTCAGCACACGCATTTCTGATTCGCTCAATCATGTTCTCACGTGTTGTTGGTTCTTGTTTGTAAACTTTGTCTTTGAGATAGCCCCACAAAAAGAAATCTGGCGAAGTATAAGATCTGGTGATCTGGCGGGCCAATTTATCGGACCAGCTCTACCGATCCAGCGACCATTAAAATCACGATCAAGTATTTCACATGCCACCACCGAATAGTGTGCAGGACAACCATTATGTTGAAATCACATTTTCCGTCTCACTTCTAAGTTCAAATTTTCATGTAATATTGGCAGTTCATTTTCCATAAAGTTTCGGTACATTTGACCATTCAAGTTGCCTTCAATAATGTGGCGGCTTATGAGCCAATTATTCCACACCACACGTTGACAGTCCAAGGACGCTGATGT
This sequence comes from Nephrotoma flavescens, assembly GCA_932526605.1. Classification (NCBI taxonomy): domain Eukaryota; kingdom Metazoa; phylum Arthropoda; class Insecta; order Diptera; family Tipulidae; genus Nephrotoma; species Nephrotoma flavescens. Next base: position 26,151,932 of record OW052220.1, on the reverse strand, counting down.
TCAACTTGACGAAGCCAGTGCGGATTTGTAACACTCCAATAATGCATGTTGTGTCGATTAACCGTTCCATGGTTTGTAAAAGACGATTCATCAGAGAACATTACGCAACGAAAAAAATTGGGGTTTTGTTGTATTTGTTCACGTGCCCATTGACAAAAAGTTACCCGATTTTGAAAATCAGCGCCATGAAGATCTTGGTGTAAAGACACATGATATGGATGATACTTGTGCCGTTTTAAAATTCTCCAGATGGACAATCCGGAATCGCGAACTATTTCTCGTGTACTAACATGAGGATTATGAGCCACTGCTGCCAATACAGCAATTTCATTATTTTCTCCAGTGACTGTTGCTCTACGGGTCCTCATTTTCGGTTGAACATTTCCATCAGTAATAAATTGTTTGATAGTACGGAAAAATGAAGCACGTGAACGAATCCTATCCGGAAAACGTCGAGCGTAAATAGTAACAGCATTTTCAAGATTTCTGCCAGCTTCTCCATAAACCAGAACCATTTCAATTTTCTCTGGCACATTTAAACGGAACATTTTAAAGTATTTTATCGTTTATTTTGCAATTACGAAAAACATGAAGATAAGAAATAACACAAACGTTAATGTGATTTACAAAACTAAATAAATTGTTTTGATGACGAATTTCGAGTATTTCCAATGAAAACGTGATGTTTTTTATTTCAAACATATTGCAGAATCCAATGCGTGTGTTCTAAGAAGAAGAAATTGAAAAAATTGAATTTCGTCGATTACAACGCCATCTATCATGAACCGAACAAAATATTTCATTCAAATCCTACGTACTTTTAGTCGTAGAATCCGTATCTGCGATAAACAATATGGCTTCCTATCTTAGTTTAAAAGTTACCCCCGCCCCACCTACAAAGCGGGGGGTGGGGGACTATTTTTTTGCACTAATGTATTTCGCCCGCGGTATGATTAAATTTTGATTATGGACATTTTTTCCGTAGAGTGGCTATTTTTCGAGATATTTGATCGTCTCAGTTTAAAAGAAACACCCGGTATATACGGCAGCAACAACATGTATATGCATATGACAATAATTGACAAACAATTAATAGTTTATGAAAAATCTTACAACAATTTGGATTAGTCTTATGGGGGTATTACATATATGCAAGTAGATCGATGCCATTTGAAAATTGGTCTAACATTTTCTGCATATTAGCATAATTTTGCAATTGTAAACTACATAATAAATTAACATATATATAAGAACAGAAAACAAATTAAATTAATTTAATTTAATTAGTTGTGTACATTGTTGGAACAAAGCACAAACTATGTAATAATTTCGGAGGAGTTGGAAAATTGATTAGTTTTAGAAAAACTACAGCAGAGCAAGTTTACGGTGTTATATACGGATAATCTCTAGATGATTATTTTCGGAAAATTCAATTAAATATTTTTTGTGCCGTTGTGTTGTTGTTGTTGTTGCTGTTATTGTTTAATAAAAGGTCAGTTTTGATATAATCTTTCCAACTATTAATTGAATTGCTGTTTTGGGAATTTTTTTATATTTTGTTTATAGCTTGGTCTATGCTACAATATAGAATGATAGTTTGGCCTTCTTCCTATTTCCTTTATATTTGTAGTTCATTATTATTTTACTTCTGTTTAGTTCGGATATTGTTATGGGGTTACATGTACAAATAAACTTATCTCTCTTTATCGATTCCGATAACTACTTCCTGGTTGTAATAACAATTTAAAATGATTTAGAATTCTTGTTAAATTACGGTACAGGCTCACAGGAATACGCTTTTATTATAGCAAGTGTATTGTTTGGTTAGAAAATTTATATAAACTATTGAATTAGGGCCGTGACAATACTAGAGCGTGATACAATGGCTCCGTACTTTCTATAAGGAAGCAACTGTGAGGGCTTTTAAAATTTCGACTACTTTATGTGTAAACCCTATATACAAGACTCTTTATGAACTATTTTAAATTTGTTATGAAAAACTTATGTTATAAAGTGGCACATGATAAGCATGTCAGAGAAGTGTAAAAAGTACAACTAGTCAGATTTGTAATTACAATTTACATTTTTATCTAGATTTAATTTAAGTTAAAAGTGGGATGAATGTATTGTGGCTAATATCCGACTTTATCTTACTATACAATCATAGATCTCGAATACACCATTCTTGATTTCTAAAAAGAAAATCTAAACTACAGGGATTTTGGTAAAAACTATCTTATATAATAAAAAAGCTACCACTTCCTGTACACAAATTTCCACCAACTATTTTAGTGTTCCCCACTTTATGAAAAAAACTTCAGTATAAAGTTTCTTTCCGAATAGTCAATCCGCTAGGGTTGTAGAGAAGCCGAATTTTTGTAAAATTTAATTTTTATCCAAACTATCACTCGCCATTTCCGGAAAAATATAAAACACCACTATGAAATTTAATTTACAATCTTTTTGGTTTTAATCGTTTTTCGTAAATGCTATGAACTTCTAAAAAATTGTCAATAACGGAAAGCTTAAAAAAAGCTGTTATTTCTGGTGGACCGATCTCAGCCAAAATTCATTGGGATCCCCAAATTCCTCAAATCAACCACCCACTCAACTCAGATCAGTCCTCAGAATGCGAAATTAACTGAACCAAGGACCACCAATAACACCGACAAAAACTATACTTCGAAGGATCACCCCCTAAATTCAAAATATTCATTTACGAATATGGAGGTCAGCGTCACAACAAATACAATGGGGACACAAGAGTCCTCGAAAACTAATAAAAACGAGTTTGCTAGCAGAACAAAATCGGTCCATACATCAGTTAATAAAATTACTAGGAGAAGGAGGAGGAGGATTTTTGGACCTATTAGAACAATTTCCACAAGTATTACGAAACTATAAAAACTCCGGGAATTTCATGGAATCCTAGCAACGACATCTTTTATTTCAAAACAAATCTAAAAAGAAGTAAATCAGAGATCGTTATGAAAACGAACCTTTTATCCAAAATGTAACAATTATTTGATCTACTCGGTCGGTTATCAACCAGTATACCTAAAAACATAGGAACAAAACGGACAAATAAGGTAGAGGTCGTCCTTATTTACTGGTTTCAAAAATGTAAGTCTCAACAAAAAACTAATACTCCTTTAGTTACTTAACAAAACCGGCAGCGTGACTGCGCATCAAGGTGAATTGAAGCCGTGAAACTCGATAATCATGAACTAGGGAGGGGTAGGCCATATTGGTTAACAAACAAACGAAATATATGGCCAACATATGGCCTCCATAATTTGGAGGTAAAACGTGACATTTAAAATTTAGGAAACTTAATTGCCCTATTCTTAAAGCATGAACTACTTCCCATTGCCCTATTCTTAAAGCATGAACTACTTGAGAGTTGATGGCAGACTACATAATTTTACAGCCTGGTCATACGAAGAAAAACATCATATCATAGTCCCATAATCACATTCACTAGTGTACCTAATAATCCATGAGGGTATGGCATACAACGCATTGCGGCAACCAATTAATAGCAGCACTCGGTGGGAAAAAGAAAAATCTAGGAAGTATGGAAGTCTGGCAAAGGCGAATGGGACACTTAAATTCAAATGATGTGCAACGATTGTCATCAATGGTGAATGAAATTAGTCTACTCAACAACGACTTGAGACGTGTATGCGAATCATGAAATTTTGGCAAACAAGCACGAAACCGATTCAATAATTATGGTGGGATGAGATCATAAAGGTGTTGGAATTAATTCACACCGATGTCTGCGGTCCAATCAATCTACCAAAATGGGACGGAAATCGTTTTATTGTGATATTCGTTGACGATTTTTCTCATTTCACGATCGTTTATCTGATGGAAAAAAATCAGAGGTTTTGAAGAATTTTTTTTTTTTTTTTTCAAAAATGGTATCGGCACAATTTGAGCGAAAAATTTCACGATTGCGATGTGAGAATGGCGGTGAATACAAGTCTAACGAATTTAAACGATTTTGTGACAATTTTGGAATACAAACTGAATATACAATTTCGTACAGTCCAGAATTGAATAGTGTGGCAGAAAGGATGAATCGAATATTATTCAAAAAAGCACGTTCGATGATTGCAGAAGCTCAAATGAACAAGAACTTTTGGGGCGAGGCCGTATTGAGTTCAACATATGTCACAAATCGAAGCCCAATGCGGGCATTAAATATCAATAAAACACCAGCAAAAATTTGGTTTGGAAAAACACCAAATTTATCAAATGTTCGAGTATTTGGATCAACGGCATTTGCACATATCCCTGATGATTTGCTTACGAAATTGGACAACAAATCGAATCCAATGACCATGGTTGGATATGCGAAAAATGGCTATCGTTTGTGGGATTCGGATGTTTCACGGATTGTTATTTGCCGTGATGTAAAATGTGATGAGTGCGAATTCAAGAAAAATCCACATTCCAGTGTTGAGGTCAAAAAATGTTAAGTTCAGGCGGAGTCCATGTCGGATGTTGATGTGTAAGACACAAGCACTTATGAATCGGCAAGTGGTGACAACGAGGGAGAGATTTAAGATCAGATCGTGTGGGAAAATGATGAATTCAACATGCTGCATCTTCATCACGACCCCAACGAGAGCGTCGTCCACTAGCTCGTTATGATGATTATGTAAATGGATCAGAAGTTTACGGACTGTCAATACTGAAATGAATTCGTTGTACCACCGGGACGTTCAATTGTTAGTTCGAAATGGGTTTTCACCAGGAAACGTGGTGAATTTGGGCGACCAACAAATTACAAAGCAAGATTTTACTCAAAAACCGGGAATTGATTTTTTTGAAACATATTGCCCGGTGGCAAGAATGGTTATCGTTAGTTTAGTGTTGGCTATGGCTGTTGAATGGGATTATGAAATGCATCAAATGGATGTTTGTACGGCATTTCTGAATGGGGGCCTTCACGAAGAAATTTACATGAAGCAACCAGAGGGTTTTATCAATTATGAACTCGTTTGCAAATTAAACAAGACACTTTAAAACAAGCATCACGTGTTTGGAATGAGAAATTTCAAAAATTCATAGTTAGCATTGGTTTTACGCAATCAAAATTTGGCCAATGTTTATTTATTCAAGGAATGGGAGATGAAACAGTATATCTACTTTTGTGCGTTGAAGATCTCATTCTGGTTGGGAAATTGCTTTAAAACATCATGAAATCAGGAAATCAATTTCCAATGAATTTGAAATGAAGGACATTGGGGAAGTTCGTCAGTTCTTGGGAATTACAATGAAACGTGATTAAGCGAATGGAAGATTGGAAATTGACCAACTTGGAAGATATGCTCAAGAGGTTCAAAATGGAAAATTGTAATGGTATTTCAACACCAAAAGAATGCAATTTGAAATTGGTGAAAGTAACAGATGAGAGTACAACCCTGACACGTCATCCATATTGGGAATTAATCGGGTGTTTGATGTATGCAGCAACAAGTTCACGACCTGATTTATGTGCGTCTGTTGGATACTTCAGTCAATTTCAAGCTGGTGCGAGTGATGAGCATTGGGCTCATTTTTCCTTGTGAAAGGAAACAACACGGCAATATTAACTGGATATGCTGACTCAGACTGGGGGGCAGTGATGTCGTGGACAGAAAATCTGTTTTTTTATTGTATTCGGGAACACAATATCAAGGTCTACAAGAAAATAAACAACTGTTGCGTTATCTTCGACTGATGCCGAATATATGTTTCGTTAAGTTCGGCTACATGTGAGGCAATTTGCTTGGTGATATCGAAGTAAAATACATTGGAAGCAAAGAGCAACTGGCAGATGTGATGACTAAGGCCATTGCCAACTGCAACTCATTTTGAACTTCGGCGAAAGCGGGGTTCGATATAATTCAATAAGGTGTTATTGGAAGAATTGGTAGGGCGCTTCACGCCAGAAAATGAATTGTTATATATTTTAATCAAGTTTGTATATTGTGCGATTTTTGTAACAAAAATCGAGACGGAGTATTAACAGTGTACAAAACAAATAATGATGACAGTGTAAGCAAAGGAGACATACTATTAAACAAAAAAAATAAAAACTTCTTCTGATTTGTTATTTGAACATTAAAACAAGTTGTATTTGTTTGGTCAGTTCTTAGTAGATAATTCACTACAGGAATTTATTAAAGTAAACTACAAAATACACCTGATTTAGAGGTCGGGTATAATTAGTTTTTGTTAGAGACAACAACATTCCACCATCAAGATGTATAACTGAACGTATTACAGAGGTTCATTCAGGGCGAGATGGAATTTTTCGGATGCCACACTCTGCTGCTTCTGCAGGGACCTTAAAAAGATCAATAACAATATTGACGCTCTTTCCGATTGACGATAGCGTAAAAAGACAAAGTAGGGAGTCGACGAATTGAACAACTACAGATGTAAAAGGATGCTGTAAAAAAGTTACACGTTTAAAACCATTCTCAAACCTCAAATAAAAATAAGGAAAATTCGACCATACTTTCAATCCAGGCGGTCATTTCGCGTTCTGTGAAATAATGAAAATGAAAAGTTTTTTTCATTGCCAATCTAGTAGTTTGAATTATTTGCACGAAATTTTAAATTTTACTGTGTGAAATCAAAATTTCTTATGGGGAATGCAAACCTACTCGATTGCTAATGAAAAAAACTTTTCATTTTCATTATTTCATGGAACGCGAATTGACTCCCAGGGGTGGGATGTTGTAACACCACTTTTACGATATTTATCGAATATTATATCTCTTTTTCCTAAAATAAAATAGCTTGTCGTTTCACTTCTCAATTTTGCTTTCTATATTGCAATCGCACTTTACTAGAATAAATTGTTGTTCGAGACTATAAAAAAGAAAAGAAAAAAACGTTACGTTTTGTTTTTTAGTTTTTGTTACGATATGCAAAAAACGTGTAATTTGAAAAAATGAGTATCCGTGTTCTTCGTAATCGTGTTCTTCGAATACCGTGTTCTTGGAGGGTTACCTGTAGTTGTTTGGAAACAGAAGTATGAATTTGATAAAATTCGTAATTTTTAGTTATACACTGACCGTAATTGAATATAGCTATATTTTGAACTAGTTTTTTTTTCTTTTTTAGTATCCGTATTTTGTTGACTCTTCCTTCACTCTAGAAGGTGTGAACATTTTTCAATATTTCTTCACCGCGGTGAAGCTGGTGGTAGTAGAAATTATTTCATATTCTCATAAACCTGTCTCATTTGCATTAAGATATTCAGGATGACAACGATTAAGGTGGTCCGACATGTTGCTTGTTTTGTACTGCTAGTTTTATACATTTTGTTAAATTTTACACATTTTTCGAATTTTTCGTCATGTTTAAAGAAATTAAGGCATCGGAAAATTTACGTTAGGCATTCTTTTAGTTTTCTTTTTATAAAATCTTAGTAAAAGTAAACCAAAAGTGACAAACTGACACACGTGACTGAAGTTCAAACCAAAACGAACGATTATTTGTTTGATTATTAAGGTTTTCTTACACTACATATAAATGTTGATAAATATTTCAATTACAGTTAAGTAAAAATGTTTATCGCCTTTTGTAAATAAAAAATAATACCAAAATATTGTCCATGAAGTGAAATTTATTATGAACTTATTAGGGAATAAAATTTTTTGATAACCGGGTCTAGATATTTAGTTGTTTATGAAGTAGTTAAACTGGTTAATACAGTCCGGTTGTGAAAACTAACCATATCAAACGACAGTACGATCGATAGCTCTCCACCACTACGAAGGACCTCTCTGTTGAGCAAATAGAACTTTACTTACAGTTGAATTTTAAAGCTAAAGCCAGAGCCAATTAAATATCAATGTATCAAAATTAATCAAAGCAAACCAAATATTTGCATGGAGCTGAATTTATAGTAGAGAAAAATAATCGGGTTTACACCGTCGAGCCGTTTATCCCGTCGCGAGGCCACCACAGATATGGCTACCCATTTTGAGCAAAAAACACACGCTAAACTGAACAAAGGAGTACGTGATAGGTGGGCCTTTGACAGGGCAATTTACAGCGCTATGGCTATCGATAAAAGGACATTACAAACTGTAATTTATTTAGCCTCTTTAAAGATGTAATTTCATTCCGAATAGATAGGAGGGATATCGAAGTTACGAGAGCTTCCGGCGTACGCATTTAAACTCACTCACCGAAAATTTATCGCACAAATTTATGCAATGCACTCACTTTCAAATTATTAAATATTGATTCCGTTAATAAAAAGTTCAAATATTTTGAAGAAAATGTTACAATAGCCGCAATGCTTTTAATAACCGGATATCGCTCGATAAAATTTTAATTATATCACAAATGATCAGTTTAGTTTATTGTAAGTGCTCAATAAATGAGCAGAAACAAATTTTAATACGCAATGTACGACATCAAATGTAAATGAATGTTGGAAATCTTGTGCGACACAATTATGACCAAAACATGACGATAGATTAATTTAAAAACAGTATTTGTCCTTTATAATTTTCTACTAAATTTTATTTAATAAATTACAAAATTCCAATTTCTGGCGAAAGTTAGAACTTATAATTTTTTATTAGCCGGTATTTCCAGGTTGCAATTGACACTGACAATTAGTAATAACTAAATAACTAAGAGTAATACATCAATCACGGCAAAATACAGCAATCCAATGAAAATTGTTGGAATTAAAGGAATCTTGTTCATCTCGTAATTGCAAAAAAAAGAAACGGTGAGCTCTTTAGGGCTAATAAGAATTTATTATGTTCAAAATAATTTACTAACTTAAATAACAAAATACCCTGCTTTTTATAATTGCCTCCAAAACTGTTTACGAGAATCCCTTTTGATGTCATTCTATATATACTAATGAGGTAACCTGGTATGTCATATAACTAAGCAGAAACCCCACAATGCAATAAATTAAAATTTTGCCGTAAACAAAAATATCCTGAGAAAATATTCTAACCGCTTCGGGAATTATTTGTAACAAAAATGTGTTATACGAGTACAAAAGTAATTTGAAGTACTTATGTATATTTCGTAGAACAACCTAACAAAAAAAAAATGATATCAAAACAACAAATTAAATGAGAAAACCTAAAAGTACATTGAACCATAACGTAATTGTATTTTTTTTGTAATTCACGCAATCACAACAATCTAACAACCGACAACAACAAAAAGCAGCAAAGAAAAATAATAAATTTACGAGAGCAGTAAACAACGAGCGCATTTTGTAAGCAAAACAGCGCAGCATGATGGGCAATCAGGAAAAACATTATTCTGTAAATTTGTATAAATTTGTTAAAATTGCAAACAAATCAATCAATCAATCAACCATCGGTATATGTTTATCCATAGCCATCGACATCTATATAATATACTCGTATATACGAGTATAGAGAGCTAGCCATAGATACAACATGAATATTGAACAGAGAGACGATTTCCAATCGATATAATTACGAGAATTAATTTCTAGATGTAGACAGACATTACGAGTATTTATACACGATTTATTTTTTATGTTGACTTTATGTTGTGAACTTTAAGGGTATATGGACATAATATTGTTGTTGTTAATTGAATATTTATTTCATGATTGTTATCGAGGCGAGGCATAAAAAATTACTAGACTTTGTGGGAAGCGGTTCGTAATGATTTTAAAATCTTATCAAAAGTGTTGTGCGTCCATCAAAAGTCAAGGTAATGTTGAATGTTTTATTGATTATCGCGGTGTTGTACACTAGGAAATCTTGCCAGAACGTGAGACAATAAATAAAGAATACTATCGAGGCGTTATGCCAGTTTTGTGGAAAGAAAATGCATTGCACCACGACAGCGCACCATCTCCTGATATGGCTCCGGCCGCCTTTTGGCTCCTTTTCTATCTATTTCCATTTTCTTTGTTCGACATTTTGGTGGAATTTCACTATACGTATACATCGAGAAAATCAGGTAAAAAGTATAAATTTTGGAAATTTTTAATTGCAGGATTGTATACTATCAGTTTTTAGGATGGGGAAGCTAAATTTTTTCAAAAATTTTTTTGATTTTCCGGAAAAATTTTTGCTTCTTCTAGTGATAGTGCCACAAATGTTAAAAAAATCAACTTTTGTAAATATGATTTTTTTTTAATGCAATTTTAACTAGTTGTATACCTTAGAGGATGGGGGCTGCTCGAAACACCTGCATTTCCAGAATTTATACAATTCTTCAAGTGTCAAATTTTATTTATAATTTTAAACAAAGTAAAAAAAAATTGAAAAAGTTTCAAAATTTTCCTGGAAAAATTACAAAATTTTCCCGGAAAAATTACTTGTACTGTCCTAATATCAAAATTTTTATAAAAATTACACATTTGTACGTATTTTGAATAAAATAATTCGCAATTTTTTGTTAAGGGATAATTTTCCCGGCAAATGGGTAAACTTTCCGGAAGATTTTAGCTTCCCCCTCCTAAAACTGTTGATAAACAATCCTGCATTTAAAAATTTTAAAAATGCACACTCTTTATCTGATTTTCTCGATGTAGAGAGGAGCTATAAAGTAGACAACGTTAGTTTCTCGGAATGGTCGAAACAACACATCTCATTAAATTTTGTAAAACATTTTTAATCACCTGTGGCCCTATTCTGGTTTCCCCCGGGAATAGGGAATTGGGAATTAGTAACGTATTTCTAGCAGTTGGGAATTATTTATTCCCCAAAGTGTATTCTGGCGCTTGGGAATTTTTTTTATTGGGAAAAAATAATTCCATTTTATAGCAGTTTTGGCGTTAATTTTTCCCAATTATTTTTTGAGGGAATTGTAATTCGTACTTTTTCGAATTTCCAAACATTATTTTTTGTAATAAATATATTTTGAAAAATAAATTAAACTTGTATTTAGGTCGCAACATGCGTTTTAGTTTATAAAAAACAAAATAAAAAGTTTTTCCCCCAAAAATTATTCCCAGTCTACCAGAATTAACAATTGATAACGGGGAATAAATATTTGGGAATTATTGCAATTTGTAATTACAGCAAAATATTTCCCCAATTCCCTATTCCCTGGGAAAGCCAGAATAGGGCCACTGAGCAAAATAATTATTGTACTCTCAGTCGTGTTTGTATTTTTATGACGAAAAGTCGAATTTTCGTGAGAGTAAGTTTTTTGGTTTTTTTAATTCCTGTACGAGTATTATTTTTTAACGTAGTGCATGAAATTAAATTTGTAATATTAAATATTAAATTTTATTTTTAAACTTACTCGAATATTTTTGCATTAATTAGATTTTAAAATGGGAAAAATTTATAAAAGAAAAATCAATAGACCAATCATTTCTGAAGAAATGGTGAAACAGAAAGAGGCCTTAAAGGCAATAATTAAGGGCCGAAAAACATAGCGTACCACAAGTATAGAATACGGGATTAAAAAATCCACTTTATTTAAAAGAATGAAAAAATTTAAGTAAGTAGTAAGTTTGCTAAATTCCAATGATTCGGGAAATTCTTACGACGATGGTAACCCCATGGGGCTCATTAACGACGGTAAAACCAAACATAAACACCGTCAAATATTTACCAAAGAAGAAGAGTTACAATTAGTAAACTATTTAGTTAAATCTTCCCGAATCTGCTACGGTTTGTCATATACATCAAACTAGAAAATTAACTTATGATTTTGTTACCAATTTAAGAAAACCAACCCCGCCTAGCCGGCAAGAAACTGAATTAGCTTCAAAGGACTGGCTAAAGGGATTCATGGCTCGCCATTCGGAACAATCTCTTTGTAAGCCTGAAAACACATGCTTCTCTATATCTACTTCCTTTAACCGTACAAACGTCAAACAGTTTTTCGAAAATTATAAAGCAGTGATGGAACGTAATAAATTTAAAATGTCTGATATATATATATATATATATATATATATATATATATATATATATATATATATATATATATATATATATATATATATATATATATATATATATATATATATATATATATATATATATATATATATATATATATATATATATATATATATATATATATATATATATATATATATATATATATATATATATATATATATATATATATATATATATATATATATATATATATATAACTTTGACGAGACAGGACTAAACGCCGTTTATGCGGGTTATTGCGAAAACCGATATTAAACAAATAGGGCAGATTGTATCAACCGAACGAGGTGAGCTAGTCACATTTTGTGGAATGAATGAGTGAATCTTTGTTAATACTAAATTCCCAAATATCTAGCGAGGACATAAGGCCATTGCCAAAGGCTCCCCCTAAAAATGGGGTAACAAAACGCCAAGCAGGTAAATCGCGTGTGTATACGGATAGTCTGGAAAATGAGCGTGTGAAAAACCTAAAAAATAACGATAAAATCAGTAACTCGAAAGCAAACTTCAAAAGTAGCACGGAAAACAGGAATTTTTTTTCGAATAATAGAAATAAATCGTTGGATGTCGAATCAGCCTGATGTCGAATCAGCCTTTTCTTTGAGAGAATAATTCGATTCTGATTTTGAAGATGAACAATTATCTGGAGGTGATCAATTTAATAGCCCAAATAATCTTTTGGATAGTGATATTTTAAAAAACGGAGACTAAACATAGTAAACTTTAGCCGAAATATATATTCAGTATAAAAAACGGAAAACACACTTGAGCTGAACTGGCAAATTAGAGCACTGTAAACAAACTAAATGACAGATCCCGCTCAAACTTCAGAGCAGTTGTGCCAACTTAGCGACAAAAAAATTGTTACAATCCCTTTAAGCGGGCTTTTTACATTGCGAACAGCAACAATTTTGGCATCGCAATTAGTCAACGTTATTGGAGTACATGAAAATTTGTTAAAAACTGTGATCACAATACCACCACCCTTGTTATAATTGTCCAATTGTAGATATCTATCTTTCCGAGAAACAGCATAAGATAACGAAAAATATTCATCCGTTTTGATGTCGATTAAATAACAGACTCAACGATGCAAATGACATCATAATCCTCCTCCAAAATTGACAAACACTGAGATATTGATTTGACTCGGATGCTATTTAAATTATGATGCGAGTAGTGAGCCAAGGAAGACCATGGCTCGAGAATGGCTAAATGACAATGTGTTGGGTGATGGAGAGGTTTCATCAGACGCTTAAATGCGGCCTCAGTTCCACTTTTTTACAATGCGTTATTAATTTGTAAATGGTCTGATTAATTCACCAGGAGGCCAAATTTCGGAGTTATTGAGTAGAAATGGGACTCATGGAAGGAAAATGTGTATACAAGACCAATGAAACTGGGAGTAGCAACGTTTTCTTGATTTGTACAAAAAATAAATTTTTTAAAAATTTGACGGGATTGCAAACTTGAGATTGAATTAAAGTTTATCATATATATTTGAGTTCATCGAAAATGACCTCGTTCTCGATGTTTGTAGATATCACTGATATACAATAAATAAAATTTAAACTAGTATTCGTTTTTAAGAAATTTTATTTGTAAAATTCCCAAACCACAAAATAATTTTTTTTTTGAAAATTAGAGCACAAATTTAAAAACTAAAAACAAAAACGTTCGTGCTACGAATTTTTCTTCAGTTTACAAAATATCCAAATAATTCTGGTGGTTGGTAAAAATACGGATCGATTATAAGCGTCATATACGAAATTGCCATTTGTATACCATACACTTCTTCAAATCTAATTTTCCGATACAAAATAATTCTTTGTAAAATTCCGTAAGAAAATAATAACGCTGAAATTAAAAGAAAACAAAATGACTTAGAAATGAGACTAGAGACCAAGGTCATCGACGACACACTAACGACTCATCACCGACAGCCAAGCGTAATACAAATATCGAAATTAATCAGCAAATAGGAATAACTTTCGTTTGTGACATATCTGAGATGAATGATACTTGATATATCCTAGATCGAGGGGGATCGGGGATCACCAGAGAACAAAATTATTCCTGCAAATTAGATGTATGTGACCTCTTGTTGGCAGGATAACCTCCAATATGCAAATTACGGAGCACTACTTTTAGTTCACTGCCGGTTACAACATTTTCTAACCCATCGCATTAGAATTTATTCAATAAATTTCTCACTCTCGACCACTTGTCCAGGAGTTTTTTTTCACTTTCTATCCTATAAAGCAGGTGGTATCGATTTATGTTTCCTGATTATACTGACTACAACCATTTCAGCCTATTTGTTTTTCATTGACTTTTCTTTAACCTCTCCACAGGAATTATTGACGTGTTTATGAGAGATCCTTATTTATTAATTTTTAACTATAAACCCCGCAGCTTTGTTGGAGAATTTCCAAATTGTTTGCAACTGCTATAAATAAGCGAATATGGATCATTGCAGCATCGAGACTTTCGAATTTCAATATTAAATTCTGCATTCCGCTTAGGATGGCCATTGGTCAATAGTACAAAAAATAATAAATTATTTTATCCCGTTTGTAGTTTTACGAATTTGGGGTATTTCTTACCCCATTTTATTCATTTTAAAACGGAGTATGTCTGGTCACCCTAACTTCGCTTAAACACTTTTTGCGTTAATTAGCGTTTATGGAAATCAACGGTGGCAGTCCACGGAGCCAAGAAAAGTGGAAATAAAAATTTAGAATTTCGTATTAAGGACGATACAACGGTAATAAAATTTTCATTTATTATTTGAGGTAAGATACTACACACATATGGTGGAAATAAAATGCATCTGACATTCAATAAAATTTGTATTGAACACCCAATTATTCAACGAATATCAGATAAAGCGTCAAAAAACCTGATTAACGGCACTTCTGATTAAATTTTTCTATCGGAAATTTTCAGTGATATCCGGAAATCAAAGCGAATGAATCTTTGCTAATCAAGAATTGACCCAATTCGATTATTGAACGAATTTCTGACATAGGGTTCTAAAAATAAATGAACCTGACAACACATTTCTCCCTCAACGGAATTGAATCAGCAACTATTGTTTTCAGATGGTAAAGAATATATTTGATAGGAATATGTTGTCAGAAGTGCCATGTTTCTTGGTTTCTCAAATATTGGGAGTATAACTTAGTTTTTTGGATTTTTCTGCAGAAAAAATACGTTTATTTCTGAAAAATGGTAAGTTTAATTTTAATCAAAATATTTTCCATCGTTTATGGATTCCATCGAAAATAACTGTTTGTATTTTGATGCGATCCATTCGTCGAGCCATTTTATGATTTATTCGTGGGTTCTGAAGTGCTGTTCTTGAAGATCGCTTTGCACTGTTTGGAATAAATAGTAATCTGATAGGGCACAACCTGGTGAATAGGAAGCATTCTGTAGAATTTCCCATTTAATTACTTCCAGCGTAATTTTTACTTATTTTGCGACATGTGGCGGAGCATTGACGTGCAGCAAAATCACTTTACGCTGTTTGTTGGCAGTAATAGTTTCGCTCCTCGGTTTTAGCAGCTCATAGTACACCACTTCTTTCTGATCCCATCAAATGCACAACATAACCTTACTTCAATGAATGTTTCGTTTTGCTGTTGTTGTGGATGGTTCGCCTGGATCAACCCATGATTTTTTGCATTTAGGATTATGGAGTAAATCCACCTTTCATTGCCATTCACAATTTGAGACAAAAAATGCCATCTTCGGTGTCTTCGGTGGCACTCATTTTCCTAATTTTTGAATCATTTTTATGGCCGGTAAACGTTTGCTTATAGCTGCTTGAGTGACACTTAACTGTTCTGCAAGTTCGTTTTTTGTTTGAGCTGAGTTTTCCTTCAATAATACTTCCAATTCTTCATCTTCAATTTATTTTGGTTAACCAGAACGTTCTTTGTCACTGACATCAAAATCACCTATTTTGAATCGTTTAAGCCAGATTTCGCAAGTTTGTTGTATTGGTGTATGTTCACCATAAGTTTCTTGAAGCAAACGAAAACTTTCAGCAGTTTTTTTTCTTTTGACTAAAGCAAAAATGTAATGCATCCCACAAATGCTGTTTTGTTGGTACGAAATTCGACATGTTTAAACGGGATTAAAAAATATTTGTTAACGCTTTCACGAATAACGACAAACTAAATTTTAATGTGAAATGTCAACATTTTAAAACGCCGTAGGTGTCATTCATTGTAAAAGAAAGTTTAGTACTAAAGTTACGCCATCTCTTAGAAAATCCAAAAAACTAAGTTGAACACCCAATACTTTTTGTTAAGAACTTATTTATGCAAAGGTATTTGTTGCTCAACCATTTCTGGATTAACACCAACTGAGTCAGTATATGTTTGGGATGATAACCAAACATAATTGAAAGGCATACGTAATCACCTGTGCCAAGGCTTTTGAATTTTGGAAAATTAAAATTTGAACGATAGCGGTATTTCATTTTCGACATAATATAGAGTTTTTTGTTGTTCCTTGAGAATTGTTAAATGAAAATTGTTTTGATAAGCACATATTTTCAGATGATCATTCATTTTCAAATGATTTCCGACTTTTCCTTGAATTTTTTTTTTCATCGACTTTAAGGCGAAATTTGAAATGTTGATTTCCTGTTTTCTCGGCTTCTGGACTAGTTCTAATATTTGTATTTAAACACTAATTAGTACAAGTTGAGCTTCAGTCGTATGCAAGTTTAATTTTGAAATTCGAAGTTTTCCACACCATATGAACTTGTCAAGATCTACACAAATTTTTACGTTCCCTAGAAGACCGGGAAGACGTTCAAGTTGACGAGCGGCCTGGATGCCCCAGCATATCAATAACAACTAATGATAACGTGGGAAAAATAAAGGATTATCAACGTTCGCCAGTGACCAAATTGATTGCGAAACTTGTTCGTAATTTTTTGGCAAAAACGAAACTGTAATGATGAGCCAACCTCTATATTCGCCAAATATGGTCCCGTGTGAGTTTTTCTATTTCAAAAATAAAGAGAAGAATAATTTATAGGAAGCGTAAAATAAACATAAAAACCCATAGAAAGGCAGAATTCTTGCCAAAAATTATTGAGTATTCACAAGCAAAAGTTAATGAGAAGCGCCACCGATCGATTAATGTGATTGGCACAAGAGTTCTCAAATATTCAAACTCTATTTAAATCGATGTCCACCAATGGATACCGAGTAGTGGCACTGTAAACAATAACGAATGGAGATCAACATACTAGATCTCGATGCATATAGAATAAAGCTGCACAGCTCCCTCATCACAAAACTCAGTGAGAAAGGTGAACACTGGTACACCCAGGAAGGTTGAAATAACTAAGCAACTAAGGTTAAGGTCAAATGTGTTCATCACATTTGCATGAAGAACGTTATAATGTAATAGAGAATCGTAATTCGTAATACGAGTATGACTGAAAATTGAAGATGTAGTAAATATCTTTAAATGAGAGAATTATTTATGTAGGTTATAACAGAACCACTGAAAATGACGGACTTTCGCAGTACATCGAAACGATTCTGCAAAATGTATAGACTGCAAAACATAACACCCTGCAAATCATGGAGAACGCAAAGTTGCTGTACAACTGCAATGGTTCAGAAATAAACCGTACCAATCAACTCATCAACTCTAACGTCAAAAGAGAGGGAATAGAAACATATAAAACATTAAAGAGTCCAGTGTCGAACCATTAAAAAGCCTTTCGAAAATTTGATGGTTGGTATTAAACGATTTCCGGTTTTTCCTGGTATTCTGTTTTTTATCGTGTTTAAGGCGAAAATCAATCGGTGTGAACTATTTAACATTTATTAAAAGTGTAGCTACACAAATTAACAAATAACAAAAGTGTAGTTACATAAAAAAATAAAAAGTGTAGCTATACACAAAAAAATATGTCAGGGTTGCTTTTACAAATTCTCTTATTAAAAACCGAATTTTACAAGAAAATAAAAACCGATTATACAAATAAACGACTCTCGGGGAATTTTTTTCCAATTTACAAGAAAATAAAATTAAGAAAAGGTACAGTCTTGTAGATGTTTGGTGTCCATTAACACATAATTCTAGAGATCCCCCGAGAGTTGCATCGATATACCGCATATCATTAAAAATTCTAAAAAGTATCGCAAAAATGCAGGTATAACCAGATTGTCGTAGACATCTCTAGAACTATTTGTTAATGGCCATCAAACATCTACAAGACTGTACACTTTTCATAATTTTAGTTTCTTGTAAATTCGAATACAAATTCCCCGAGGGTCGTTTATTTGTATAATCGTTTTTTATTTTCTAGTAAAAATCGGTTTTTAATGAGAGAATTTGCAAAATCAACCCTGCCATATTTTTTTTTGTATATAGCTACACTTTTTATTTTTTTATGTAACTACACTTTTGTTATTTGTTAATTTGTGTAGCTACTCTTTTGATAAATGTTAAATAGTTCACACCTGTGAAAATTAAAAGGTCAATTGTTTCCTGTTTTCTCGGCTCCCGGACTAGGCCAAATTATTTTATTTAAGCAATAATCAGTACAAATTGCGCTCCAGTGGTATCACACCATCAGCATGTCTAATAACTGAAAGACCGCTTAGTAACAATGACTTTCTTGAGAACATTTTCTTGGAAACCTCGAATAGAGGAAGCCAAACATGAATTTATTTATCGAATTCCAAGGAATGAAGTTAACAGTTTCGAGTTTCCGTTGGACTCTATAAAATGCGCAAATTTAAGGCAGTTATCATTTATTACTTGAAGAGTCGCGAGTGGGTTGCAGGAGCTCTGACAATGAGCTAAGACAGTGTAAAAGTTCGCCCTGCGAAAAAGGGGTGAGCTATCGCTTCAATGTAATATTGAGGACAGTATGTGTTACCTTAAATAATTAGCTAAAGTGGATTCACGTCAGGGCGCCTATTCTTGAAATCAGTTGATATTTCCTTCTGTGGATTATATTTTGCTTTAAAATTGTTTATACTATTCGAAATTTTCGCGGGCTACTTTAACCGTTTTTTTCAAATTTCCTTGAAAGTTTTCTATTATTTAGTGGGATAAATCCGCATTGATTTACCCAGAAATTTCCACCGATTTTTGCTTAGTAATAGAATAGAAATAAATAATAGAATAGAATAAATAATAGCAGACTTGCAAGCAAATTTGAAAAAACGGTTAAAGTAGTCGGAGAAAAATTCGAATAATATAAAGAATTTTAAAGCAAATTATAATCCGCAGACGGAAATATCCGTCGATTTCAAGAATGCGTGCCCTGGAATGAGTGAGGCCCGAACGTGCAAATGTTGGTTAATTTGGGTTGAAAACCCATCTCAAAAATATATTTTTTTATGTGGTGTTTTCCCACGTTTTTCTGAAAAAAAAATAATAAAAAAGTGAGTTTCCCGAAATTTTTTTCCCAGCACATTCTACCACTCGCGTATCATGAATTATTACGAATATTGGTAATTTATGTAAGTTTTGCAAAATCCTGTTTTCTAAAATATGCGACAGTGGTGGCGTTTTAATTTCTATACCAATAATCCCCCCGACATTCTAAAGGTAAATGGACAGTTATTTGTCCTAAGGTTGGTGAATCTACACAAATTTACAAAAGTTTGTTAAGTATGCAAAAAATAATTAAATTATTCATTTCTACCAAAAATCCAGGTGATATTCGAATTGGAGTTGTGTGGTTATTTGTCCTTAGGTTGGTGAACAATAATTCATTACGCGCAAACATTACCGGAACCGGCACAAGCAATTTTTAAAATGTCTGATTTAAACATTATGAAAAATCATTCTTCTAAATAAGAAATTATTTTTAAGCACATACAACTGAAAACCATTTGAATTTTCAGGGTCTTTCAATAGGGGCTCAACACTTTTTAGGTGGCGGCTATGCCACGTTGTTAAAGCAACATTTTTCAAATTTATTGTGAATTTTTCAACAGTATATGCGGCAAATTTCAATGGAAGGTTATAGTGGTAGGCAACGTGTGCATGGACATCACCAAATTTCATTTTCAAAATCAAGAGGATTTTTATCCTCGCCACAAACGTCCTGCCAAGTTGACTAGTAGGTTCGATATTTTCCGGTTCGATAAAAAATCAGTCAACACCCATACGTCACCGAAACGCAAGGTTTGCTGAAAATATCGCTGTAATATTGTGTAGGAGTGTACGGCGTACCCCGCAATGCAGTCAATTTCTCGTTGTTCACAAGAACTTGGGTTTTCAGCGACTTCGTATAAAACCCAACTGACTCAGAATCATATGGTAAAGGACCATAGACAACGCCGTGTATATTCGCAGATTGGGCTCTGGAGCACTTGGAAGTTGACCCACTTTTATCCAAAAAATAGAAATCGTTTTTAAAATATTGTGCTGTGGAAATTTTATTTAAATGTAGTTTCCTATAAAATAAAATTAAAATTTTTGTTGGGACACAAAAACTTTACTCGTATGAGAAATTTTGTTACTTCGTTAATCCATTAATAGCGGGCTGAAACTTACAGGATAGGCGTAATCCCGATGACAATATACTCTGATGTATATTTTTGAAGTTCAAACTCTCAAAATAATTGATAAAATTATTAAAGCCAAAAATGGAAACGCTTTTGTGATGTATATGCGGTTATTGCATAATATTAGGCGAATCATAATCATGGCTTGCTTCTGATTGGAGAAATTTACTACTAAAATTTTTTTGTGTAAATTTTGGGTGAAATGTTTTGAAATAGACAAACTTTCGAAAAACATTAATATTAAATTATAGAAGTTATAGCCGTTGACTTGGGAAATTCACTAAAACAAACTTCACTAACGTGAACTTCACTGCGAGATTTGCACTAATGCAAACTGCACTATATAAAATGCACTAAAACAGTGTTGTAGGTGTCTAGCTAGGAAGCAATTTGTTAGTCGATGGACTAGATCAGTCTTTCAATATCAAAATTTTAATTTGATATTTTTTTTCAAGGCTCGAGCGGTATAGATGAAAAGGAGGCCAAAACTATCATAGTAATTTTTCTAATACTTTTTTTAAGAAAAATTTCAAACCGAAAAATTTCATAACTTGCCCACTAATTTCCGGAATATTTGTTTAGTGGGGGGTCAATAAAGGGGTGAATTTTTATTTTTTCTTAATTTTACAGAATTCCAAAATTAATTTTTATATGGTTTGGAATACGTCAAATAAGAGAAGCTAACAAGCTAACTCGATTTTAATGACGAACTTTAGCCATTTTTCTGGGCTAAGCCATGACAAACATCGACAAAAAATACCAATTGTGGAATGGAACAAATCATGAAATAGCCAATTTAAGTCTAAAAAGATCAATTTGATAGGAAGTAAGATATTTCTTTAGGGATTGAGAAAACAACTCGGTCCACATAGTGAAAGTGGGAATTCAATTTTGCTCTGAGCGTTGCTCTAAAACATGGCCAATTTTAATAAACTTAATTTGTGTAATTTGAATGGAGTTTAACAATTTCTTCAATGATTAGAATAAAATACGGGTAGATCAAATTCAACTGCCACAAGGCGATGGGTTCTAGGAAATGGCCATTTTTCGAATTTGAATTTTTATTTTGTCAACAAAAATTATAAAAACGGGGTTTCAAACTTTAATATTGACAAGTCAACTATCACAAGTATATGTAGAGAATTTTAACCAAAACGAAACCAAATCAGTTACTAAATCCGGTAGAGTGATTAAACCGTGTGGAAGATGTCCACTGTATGTCATGAATGATTTGGTCAAACAGGTTACCATAATCGTTTTTGATTTTGGATTAATGAAAGACTGGCTCATTGAATCATGTAGCAAGTTCCTAGGTCTATTGGATAAGCAAACTAGCATGCTGATTTCATTTGCTACATTTTTCCCATGCAGTCGCCTTACTTTGCACTAACCCGAGCAATATTTGCTTGATCTTGGTAGTAAAATTGTTCTTTCCTCTTACTGCTTCTTAAGAGAAAAACTGAACTAGGTAGTGAAAGTAACATTGCTTATACCAATTGATTTTAACAAAATCGTCTAGTGATTTTAATTTCATTGAACCACTCTAAAACTCTAATTCACTTTTTGGCTGACAAACATCGGTTTTCATTCCCACTATCTAAATGTCTAATGAATCGAAGCTCCACCACATCTTGTGTCATATGTTGGTCCACTAAATCTATGCACTTTGTGAAAACATGCAGTAAAAATATAGGCAGCAATGCCAAAATATAACAATTTGAAAAATTTATCGTTAGCGACGAGGCTCATTTTTGGATGAATGGATATATGAACAAATGCATCCCGAGAAAGTCACTGTTTTTTGCGGATTTTGGTCTGATAAAATCATTGGCCCGCATTTCTTCCAAAACAAAACTGACGAAACTGGTATTGCCATAGCCGCCAATGGCGGCACTACAGATCAATGATAAGCCACTTCTTGTTACTTAAACCGAACAGGTTGGCGCAGACTTCATCTTTTGAAGACGTGACCTCACGAATACGTGTCACCTCGCAAAGGTGCATATTTGAACGACGTTATATTCCATACTTCTTGCCATAAAATACGCTTTCAAATAAATTGAGTGGATATCTCACACACAACTTATTTTATTTACATTTATAAATCGAGCGTCTGAAAGATAAAATTACGAAAAGGCAACTAAAGCAGTTTTAATTTTATGTAATTTCTTCCAATGTTTTTTTCTTAGCAAAGACTTAAGCAAAAATAAAAAAGACTTTGCGGGCTGAAAATACTTCCGATGAAAATTTTGTCATGCGTAACCTGTAGCTCATTCCAGCTTTAAACGACATGAAACTTGAGCTTTAAACGACATGAAACGACACTCTGAGAGAGAGACCTGCTAAAAGAGTGCAGATCAACATCTTTACGCGTCTCGAATGTGATAATGATTGACAACCTTAGACGATAGCAAGTACAAATTTAAAGTGTAGACCAACAAAAATGTATGGTACTGAAAGGGAATTACCATTTGTTTACAATAAAGGTATGGCCCGACGAATAAATTTCCAAAAAATGGAGAAACTTGGCACAATTTTGAGTTTGAGATTGACCAGTCTGCACGAACTGAATAACTATTAGACTACACTATAGCGTAATAAATTTATACAACAAACGAACAACATTCAAAGATTAATTATTATCTTATAATTTCGATCTCCTTCGTACATCGTCCAAAATTAATTCTGCGATTTCTAATTATAATGTTTTTGTATAATTAAAATTAATAATTATATATTCCACTTTTATTACCGTATTATACTCATCTATTAGCTGTCGTTTCCATTTCACTTTATATGTATGTGTGTGTGAGAATGTTTAAATTTTAAATAAAAATAACTTTTAAATAATTTATTCATTCGAACACTTTTTAAAAATTAACTCATTTTAGCAAAAAGCAAATTTTAATTATATAAGCCATACACACACACACACAGTTACCAAAAAACTTAAAAACAAAAAAAAAATTAAGTAATGATGAAAAGCGCACAACACACCGAAACTTTATTTATTTTTCCTTTGCAAAACAAAAAACTCTTTTTTTCAACCCGCGCCCGCGTTTTCTTTACAAATCAATTTAAAATTAAGAAACAAGTTTTTTCCTAAAATTAATTTAAAGTTTAAACTTTTTTTGTTTTTGATATTTCAAAAAAAAAAATTAAAATAATTCCAAGTTTATATAAAATTTGGAAAAACTTATCATTAACTGCGGAGATGAAAATATCGCGAGATTAAAAAAGCTTTTTTCTCGTATATATTTGTGCTTTTTAAGTATCTCCTATATATAATACAACGCTCGATTCGTCGTTGAACGCAGGGATGAGACGAGTCAAGTGTAAAGTGGAAATACACAAAAGGAATCAAAAACGTTAAAATGATAAGATTTTTTTTTTTTTTTTGGAAAATAATTTTCAGGAAAATTGTTTTTACTTTTGCAAATTTTCCTTGGTTTTATCTTAATTAAAAATTATTTATCATAATTATAATTCACTAAGCACTGTTTTATATTAAATTTTAAACACTTTTTTACCCGCCATACTTCGGTTGTATAATGTTAACACTTTAAAGGTAGATGCGGTACTAAATGAAAAAATAGTGTAACAACAACAACACGGCTCAACTGAAAAATTTATGTGTGTGTAGTGTATAGTGTTTGTGAAAAAATAACGCAAAGTAGTTTTTGTTTAGTTTTTGTGCTTTTGTTATAAATAAATACGTAGCTCGATATACGTGTATAGTGTATCATTGTTGTTAAAAATTGTTATAGTTTTGTGTATAGTATCACACAAATATGATTGAGTGGAGTGCTCGAGCCTCGCTCTCTGTGCGAATATATTCATGTTATTATATTTCATCTCTCAGCTTATGCTGTTACACTTTGACGATTTTTTATGATTTAATGCGTTTACAATTACAACCGTGATGGGTACACACATGTGGGTTCAATTGGTGTATGATTATCGTTTTATGATGATTTTTTTATTTTGAAAAACTATTATTTGTGGTATATTCATTCAATTATTTGTAGTTTTTCAAGGCTGTGTGTTTTGAGGTGCTACACGACTTTTGCGAGGTGTGATAGGTAATACAGTGTTTTTTTTTGGCAAAATTGATCAATTTACTTTATGAATGAATATAGAATAATTGATCAGTCTGATTTAGACTGGGTGAGGCCTTGTACTGAGTGAAAGTGACGGAATTATTAGATTATCTCATTTCGTTAAGTGCAATACGTTTGCAACACCTATCTGATGCAACTGATGTGCAACACCTATCTGATTATGCCAACTCGGTGGCCCAAGCCAGTAAGTAGATTTAGATAATAAATGTGAGGTAGGTCTGATCAGATTATACGGCTAACATTTAAATTTTGCCCTTCTTCTTTCAAAAAAAAAACCGGCATCACTCGAAATTTTTCCAAATAGACACAGTTCTGACTATGTGAATTCTGACTATGCCGATGAATATAGGAAGATACTGATCATAGACTTGGGTATGGGTCTGAGGAGATTTTAGGGGCCAAATGTCATATCAAATGTTTCAACAAATTTAGATTAGGTCTAACGCGGTTATAGGGGTGAAATTTTGATTTGCCCCTTCTTCTTTCGATAAAATCGTCAGATAAATTTTGTCAGATAGACTTCAGACCAATCAGATCAGAGGTTCGGATCAGACTCTGTCAATTTGATGGCTCATGTCCATAGGTAAATTTTGATTATAGGTGGTTTTGGTTGTGATCTGGTGAGGTTAAACGAGTCAAATGCTATATCTGTGTGATACAGCCGACAGTTGCCGATAAAGAAGTTTAATAATTGTTAAACATTTAACGGTTTGTAATTGTCGTTAAATGGATTACAATTGGAGATTATGTCAGACGGACACCAATCTGACTATGCCAAATCGATGGCTCATGTCCTCAGCTAAATTTTGATTATAGGTTTCTAGGGTTTGATGAGGTTATCAAGGTGAAATCTTACTTTCCCCTTCTTCTGTCGATAAAGTCGTCCATTCGATCATTCGAGATTTTACCATATGACTTTGGTGAGGACATAGCGGTGAAACTGATCAAAGTTCATCGATAAAACCATCCATCATTCGTGCCAAACAGACGTCAATCTGACATTGCCAATTCGATGGCTCAAGACCATACACATAATTTGATTATAGATTTGGGCTGCGTCTGATGAGATTATCGAAGTGAAATTTTAATTTTCCAGTTTTTCTAACTATAAAATGATTTGTCATTTGAGATTTTGCCAGATAGACATCAATTTGACTATGCCAATTCATTGGCCCATCCCCTTTGTGGTGCGTGTGATGAGGTTAAAAGAATTAAGTTGTTATATTCCCCATGTTTTGTCGAAAAATCGTTCATCGTTCAATAAAATAGTTTTTCATTCCACATTTTTTGCCAGATAGACACCAATCTGAGTATGCCATTTCGATGGCCCAATAACAAAGGTAGGTAGATTTCTTATTTTTTTAATCCCTGCTATCTGTTCTGGGGCCAAAGCACTCCCAACTCTTTCGCGATTTGTTTTTCCCGCCCTAGCTTACACAGTTATGCCAAATCGAAAAAGTACGCCTATTGGTCCGATTTACGATAACGTGGTTATCTGCGTATTGCATATTTCCATGCTAGCCATAAATCAACGTTTCAGTCCATCAGCACTCTTTACCTCTCACCCTATAACCTCACGAAACCCACAAAAAACCTGTAACCAAAATCATTCTAGTCGTGAGCCATCGAATTGGTAAAGTCAGTCTGGATGCTAACCTCGCACTCCAAACTTAAAATTAAAATCCATCTAGATTCATATTCTATAGAGTTTTTATAGTTAGACAGACTATAAAATAGACCGGTTTTTTGACAAAATCTCAAATGGTGGACCGTTTTATCGTCGAAACAACAGAAAATGGAACATTTCACCCCTATGTAACCTCTTTAAACCCACTTCTAACATTTAATCAAATTCTACTTAGAGTTATGGTTCATCAAATTTATACAGTCAGATCGGCATTCATCTGGCAAAATCTTATATATAAAACTTTCTTTAGTTAAACGTGACTGTTGCCTGGCTATTGCATAAAAGTCGGTTATGGACATGTTTGGTTGATAAATTGATGATTAATTTCTTTCTTTTAAATTTGTATCACGGACATTTTTCGGTTGAAATTAAAGCCAAACTTCTATGTCGATACAATCTGCATTATCTACATTTTTCGGCTGACTTTAATAATATAAGAACGATGTACTAAGATATCTGACTCCTTGGTCACGTTGATGTACAGTTGACCGCATTCCACAATGTCTTGCGTGGCTAGCATGTTGCAGTTTATTGCAGTTAATTTTCACGGAGTTAAAATTCTAATTAAAGTAGCGTAATTTATTGATGAGCGGTTACACAAAATTAATATTACGACTACGTGAGACTATCAAGCAAAATGAGTAGAAGGTCGACCGTTTACATAACGGTGGGGAGAAGATGTTGTTAATGACTGTCACTAATAAGGTGGAACCGGATGATGAAGATCATCTAGCGGATGCGATTGGTCCGGAGGAACCATTAGGTTTTGTGGAATCAATTGGTAGCGAGGAAACGGCAGATACAGGGAATCAGTTGAACAATTCAACCAGGATATTGTCACAATTAAAAAAACACCGAAATACTCAGAAGTTTAAATGCTCAATCGGATGCAAAATCAACGTCCCATAGTGAGCCATTTATTAGTCAGCCAAAACCAGGAAAGTTTCTGTCTATAGTGAAAAGGATAGACAACTGATCATCTGGCAAAGATGGTTAAAATATAAATTTTGAAGTTTTTGATATAGCATTTCGGTTGCTAAAATAACAGATTGTTTTCCGTTTTTTAAATGTTACGTAATTTTGTCTTTAGAAATTAGGAAATACATCCTCTGAGATTACTGCGTCGAGATTTGAAATGTTTAAGGATGATCTGGTTCCTGTAAAATATAACCGGATATTACCGATAGGCCGATCTGACAAATGAATGTAATAATCGTTCGATATATTGGCAGAATGGATTATGTCGGATTCACTGGAGGCGTTGCTTCTTCATTCGAATTGTGAAAATTATTCTCATTAGTTTCTTGCAGGATTATACTGAGTGCGTTGGCTACTCAATTGGCTTTTTCTTGCTTTTAGACGACATTGTAGCCGCAATTTTCAAGCTCCAAACGCCTTCTCAGTAGTTTTTGAATTTTTTTTCAAAGATTGATGATGAATGTGAGGGTGCGTTTATGATGGGTAAAAAGCTTAACTTTATCTCTCTAAAGGAAAGCTTTATATTTTTTTTCTGCCCATATAATGGCCAGTGATTCTTTTCATTCGATGGATATTTAGTTTCAGTAGAGTTCAGAGTCCTGTCCTGAATGCAAATACCTTTGGTCTTTCCGCTTTGTCGTGTACAATCCCTAAAGCATGTTCTGGCGCGTCTGTTGTAAGGATAACAGATTTTAAAAAGAAATGGTTAGCCAATTTTCCGCCAAGGTCTAATCATCTTGAAAAAATACAAACCTTGACCAGAAATCTATAATTAAACGACAACAACAAGCTATCTACACTCAAGGCTCTATTAATTTTTTTTTAATCTGCTCATTCTAGAAAAGCATTAGGCCTTATTATTTCACAACAGCAGAACCCAAATCAAAAATCGGACTAAAACCGAAATTAAACCGCAAACCAAAATCTATTAACATACGGCAATAATTTTAGGGTTATTATGGCTTATTTAAATTGCCCGATAAATAATTTTGGGTTCCACTCTTTCTTGACTAAACTTATGGTCATTTAATTTAAAGCTAACAGCGCCCAAATTGATAATCGGGCCAAAACTGAAATTAGACCACATAACAAGATCGCCTGTTCCAAAATAAATAAAATAGTTAATTATGATATAAAAAGCGAATTTAATTCAGGGTTTGTATGCAGATTGAACTTAAAAAAAAAATTACATTTAATAATTCTAATGTGAACTCCGGAAAAACTCGCGCACTTTTTTCGAAACTCTCCGCATTAAAGTCTGCACACCACCTTCAGTAATTTTGTTGGCTCCCTGAATTAAAAAAGGCTGAAATTAAAAAGGTTGACTTAAAAATGGTGATTTTATATGAAAAAATGAGACCTTTTTTTTACGTCATGCCAATTTGCAAATTTAAGTTTGTTTTATATTTTCATTAATGAAAGCATTATTTGCAATACTTGAATTGTTTGGACTTACATGTCCAATAGAGAGTACCATTAGTCAATTTTAAAATTAAAAAAACAATTTAATAAGCCAATTTTGTTTTGAGACGGCATCGACATGTCAGAATTTTTCTATTCTTCTAAGTCATTCTACCTCTCTTCCGTAAAAATCCTTTTATTTTACTCCAATATGTTTCAAGTGGGCAAAGTTGTGGACATTTTGGTTGGTTGTGACTTTTAGGTTCGCCAAAAGAGCAGTGGTCCTTCGTGCTTTCGAATGAAAGGAATAAATTTTGTTTTCAGGTAATTTTCAGTGTAGGAATCCCAATTCATTGTACCCTTTGTGAAGTATGGCCGGGTCCTTTTTCCACAAGGACATATTCCTTGCCAAACCATGACTTTCTTTCATAATTTTTCGACGCCAATTATACTTTTTTTTCAACGATGCTCCGCCCTCGTCTAAGTAGATTACTGTGGGCCAGGAATTTGTTTTGTATAAAGCTTCGAATAGCTTTCGTCATCCATGTATATGCATCCTTGAATACTTGTTAGATACTCATTATACAACTTTCGGGCCCTTAGTTTGCTGATTTTTGTTGCTTCTCATCACGAAGAGCTAGTTTTTTCTTCTTTCTGGTTTCTAAATTTATATGTTTTTTTATTTTTATAACCGTACTTTTACAAACACCAACTTTTTTGCAACTTCATTGGCCGATAGTGACGTATTATTCGTATAAAGACGAACAACTTTATTGGCAGCCATTTCATCACAACGCTCGGACGACCAAATCTCGGGTTTTAATTAACGATGCCTTCCTCACGACACCTTTTCAAGCTTTTTAGTATTGCTCTTATTCTTGTATTACATTTTTTATTGTGCTCACTAGCAGTGATCACTAGCGAATTATACTAAAGCTTTTTTGCGCACATCTTCCCTTGTCTGTGTCCTTTTGATAACTAATAATTAACTACGATGCAACTTGTAATACGATGGAAACAATAAATCATGAATATAAAAAACAAAACACGGTAGGAAAAGGACAGCTGTATCAAAAGTTACAGTAATACGAAGAGGCTACATTATTTTCGCGACCATGTTATATGACGTTAAAAACACCGAGTCGCAACTTTTGTTTTTACTGGTCACCACCAGAAATCGAAAGCGAGAGCCCGAATAACAGAGCAAGCTCTATACTTACTAAGTTAACGAAACCGTCAAAATTGAGAACGAGTGGAAACCAAATTTTTTAATGGAGCATTGGATTAGGCCATAATAAGCCTAAACTTTACATCGAGTTGATTTTGAACTAATGAAACTATGGATCTTTAAATTAAACAATTCGGTCATCAGAATAACCCAAAATTTTTAAAATTTTATCTATGTCGATTGATTTTTTTATGCGTTTGTGAATGTTAACTCGGCATGTTTTGCAAAATTAAGTATTATGAAGTGATTCGCTTTAATTGCATTTTGTCGTACTTCCGCCTTGCCTCCAATTTAAACTCAAAACAATTTAATGCTATTATGGCAAAGTACAAATTTGTGGTTAAGTTTGTATGACATAAATCATATACAACCTTTACCTAAATTAGTAAAACAAATTCCGCTCATCATTATACAAATAAGCGATCAGCGATAAAGATCACACCTCAACAACTTTTTCCCGCGGATATAATCATTAAACCCCGTTAAAGCAACAATTATATTAATTATCTCCACTAATTACCATTTTAATTAAATAAGACAAGCAAAACAATTAAAAACTATTAAATTTTAAACAGCCAAACTAACGGCAGTCTTCCCCGTAAATAATTTATAATCCTTGAGCATTTAGTTACGAACTATGTGTAAACCCCCAGATACACAACGTAAATTGATTATTTAAAAGACTTTGCTACTATAAGTAAGGCAGTTACGATTTGTTGTGTTGTACATATCTACAAAACATACTACATAATACATATGTATGTATATATAATGTACAAAACTTTTTTTTAGAATTTTTTTGTATCTAGCTACGTACTTAAATGGGAAATATAACTTCCATTAAAGTAATGAAAAACTCTTTAAGCACTTTGTGGAAGCACCAAACAAAATAAGTTAAAAAAAAACGTTACAAGAAATAAATTTTAACTTATTAAAAGTAGAAAACTAACAACAAACATAAAAAACAATTTCACGGGATTTTAACAAGGACAAGGTTACATTATGAGAACGTCGTCTTAAATATGTAATTGTGTTCATATACGAAAAGTAAAAACTATTAACAATTTGGGTACTTACCGTTTAGTGGTCTATTATCGTGTGCGGTTATACAGCTGCGATTTCAATTGATTTGTTTGAGTTACCAAATTTTTGTTGGTGTTTGGTGTAATGGAATTATTTTTTCATTGTATTCAAATTCGAGTGACAGGAATGTGTCGTGCATGGTTCAGTTGCTTCCGGCGCAACTGAATTTTTTATTTTATGCGTGATTATTGTTACTGAAATTTTGACAAATTGTAAAATTTTTACGAGTAATCATACTGTCGAAATAAATGTTAGCTACACATAAAAAGTTTGGTAGATGCGGACTTGCTTTACTACCACGTACAACGATGTATTGAAATTAATCCGTCATCAGTTATTGGTGTAGTGGCTGAGTAGCCAATCATTATTGGCTATTTATTATACTGAAACTTCTAGCCCTCTTCATTTGTCCACCGTATAAACTTTTCTGTGTTAAAATCCTCAGGAATACATTTGAAACGCTTTACACTTGCTTATTCCAGAAACAGATGTTTGAATTTAATAATTTGTCAAACTAATAACAGTTTAAGTAAACAGTGAAAATTAATAAATAATTTAATTGAAATAACTTAAATGTTTGGGAGTCAATTTTACCGCGAAACGAAATAACGACATAGATTTTAATTAAAAATTAAAATAGAAACAGTGACATACATATAAAATGCTTAATTGCACCAAACATAAAGGGAATATCACAAAGTCATCGACATGACATTAATTGTGCAATATATAATATTGTTCTGCAATCTAGGGTAAAGAAAGCTGGAATTGTACGTCTCATGTACGCGACATTCGTCAAAACCATTTCAACGACATACCCCTCTAAATAAATTTTCGAAAGCGAATCGAAAACGAAACCCAGATAAATCGTTTTTTATACAACACCAACACTACCCCGTTCATATATAAGTTGAATTTTTGCTATATACATATTTATATAATTTTTACATTCTTTTACATGGGCAGCCATTTTGCATTTTAAAAAATAAAAATAATTCGTGTTGAATTTATAATGTTACACTACACCATTGTGATATTTTAAATGAAAGTTAATAAATCATGGAAATAAATATAAATCAAACCAGTTTTTTAACGATTTATATTTAATTCACAAGTGATACGTTTTCATGTCACCTGCATTTCGTTTCTGATTTCAAAACATTTCGTAAATTAATCAAACATGAAGAGAAATACGAACTATTAATACATTCAAATCAGTTCGCGCTCATTTTAATTGTCATACGCCAAACGAAATTCTAACGAATCGCTTTTGCTTCGCTAAAGCGATACGTTTGCGAAGTGTTTCATATATAAATTTGCTCGCCTGTGTAAACTAGGGGTTTGCGTTTGAACCAGGTTCATCAGGGTGTTGTACCATTTGATTAGAGTCGCAGCGGTTTCATAATGGCTGGTTGGTTTTACGGAGAGAGACCCATTTGTTTGCTACGATCCTATCCTAAAATTCCCAGTTAACCAAAGTCCAAAACCAATTCCCAATACTCCAACCATGATATTTGCCGGCTGTTGTTAGGTTCATGGTAGCGGTTTCATGCGTTTCATGCGAACAAACAAAAAGAAAGAAAAGAAAGAGATGACAGCATGATGTATAACGTGACTCCATACACACAGACAAAATCTAAAGTATGTAAGGCGAATAACCATTTTAATAGAGAGGTTTTATCCATTTTTTTTTTTTTTTTATGAAAGAAAGTAGACGTCAAATGTTGTTTTTTGGTGTTGTGAGAGGTGGTGTATCGTAACACATCGCGAAACAAATAAGTGATTTAGGTCCGATTTTGAAGGGCGTTTAAATCGTTTATAGTGCCAAAGCGGAGAAAG
Organism: Nephrotoma flavescens; assembly: GCA_932526605.1. Classification (NCBI taxonomy): domain Eukaryota; kingdom Metazoa; phylum Arthropoda; class Insecta; order Diptera; family Tipulidae; genus Nephrotoma; species Nephrotoma flavescens. Next base: position 26,119,083 of record OW052220.1, on the reverse strand, counting down.
TACGTAATAATTAAATCAAATGTTCATCGGCCCAATATATTAACCCTAATGTGAGTGAACATAATGTCTCAATTTAAGTGATTTATTGAACTTATTTTTTTCACGTTCGTCCAAGTTCTAACATTTCTCATTTTCAAGTATGTTTATAATTTGTTAATTGAACTAGAAGTTCTTACAAATTTTAAAGTTTTTAGTATTGTCAAAACGGAGTAAATACGTTGTAATTAAACCGGGCATTCAGCGGCCCAAAATATTAACACAGGTGCACCAGATTCTAATGCGAGCGAGCAGTAGAGGAGATGCTGTGTAAACCCAAGAAAAACCGAGCGGTGAGCTGGTATAGTAACAACAGTCGGTGAGTAAACATTACTCTGCTTTCTACTTTTATTTTCCTTGCTGATTTGCAATTGGTTTTTCTCCCTTAATAAGCCACGCTGGTGTCGACCACTCAATTGAGTAAGCACGAGCATCCACATATACGCTAGCGGGCCTTCTGGCTTAACAGAGTGGCGCCCAACAGTTTTACATGTACTTAGCCTAAACGGAGGGAATCACGATGCCACCCACATTAAACATTTACCTCTTGTTTATTTCGAGAAGTCGTCACCAACCACACATAGGGTTACAACTTAACTCGTAACAAAACCAATTCAACCTAACAAAGATTATAAAGAAAATGGTATTTGTAATAGGCCATATAGCCGGAATTAAATGTTTTTTTCATATAAGCCTGCTATATTTAGTTACCGCCCTGGGTAGATCGGATAGCGCGTTAAATTTGCAATTCGTTTTCGATGCGTTAAGTTTAGAGGGGCGATACATCCATATAACTTAATAATGGAATAATAGGTACCAGCATTGAAACAGTGGATTTGCGAAATAAAGGTTAAATATGAAAAGGAAATGTTGCTTTTTCTAAGACCTATCCTTTCAATGCCACTTGATTATATTGAAAATAGACAAATTTTAACTGCTTCCAACGCCACAACGTTAATTTTGAGCACTAAAATTACTTAGAAAAATTTACGTTATTATTCAAGACCTTGTGGGTGGTTTTCTATGGCAGATGCCCGATCTCCTTGACGTAGAGACCCCAAACTTTTTCAATTTTCTGATTTAAACTAAATTGGCGTTAAAATATTCGAATCCGATGAGCCATTTTTATGATATACAGACACCCACACGAACTCCAAGACATCGAGCAAAATGGTATTAGACCACAGTCATTTTTCATCATTTTCATCAGCATTTCAATAATTTGGTCTTACAGGCCGAAATTAAATGAGTTTGTCCTTTCATCTGTATGTATGTACCCAAGAACAGGATTACTCAAGAACAGCTTGTACGATTCGATTTTGTTTCGCCAATCTACTTTTATTTTGAACTAGCCGCATTACTCGGCGTTGCTCGGAAAAAATACCCAATTGAACTTTATACTAAATTAATCCTAAACCAACAAAAACAAAAATTAATGAGAGTGTATTGGTTTAAAGCAGTCATTTAGGCGAAGCCGAATATTTCTATTTAATATTTATTTTTTATTTAAAAATAAAATTTGTTTATTTATTTAAACAATCAAATTTATTTGAGCAAAAAACTTGACAATATAATACATATTTTAATAGAGCCATATGTATTATATAACGACAAGTAACAACCCGATTAAAATTATTCATTCTAATGGAGGTCGCATATCTAAAACGACATTCAATTGAAGAACGGAATTTGTTAGTAAATTTGATTGTAAGAAAATTCATATCTCAAGATTCACCGATCGGCAAACTTGTTACTAAGAAATTCCGTTCATCAATTGAATGTCGTTTTAGATATGCAAACACTATTAGAATTTTAAACGGGTTGGCATAAGTATAGTGCACATATAGGTCTACCAAAATATTATAGTGGCAAGTTTGACGATCGGTGAAAATCTTGAGATATGAATTTTCGTAGAATCAAATTTACTAAGAAATTCCGTTCTTCAATTGAAAGTCGTTTTAGATATGCAAACACTATTAGAATTTTAAACGGGTTAGTCCCATTAGAATTTTAATCGGGTTGGCACAAGTATAGTGCACATATAGGTAAACCAAAATATTATAGTAAGTTTGTAAATTTGAGAAATTAAATTTCTAAGAATCAAGGTTTCTTGGAAATTGCGGGTTCCACAATAATATCGTTATATGTACTTAACATCCTTAAGAATTGTATGTTGTTTCGCACAAGTAGAGTACATGTTTAGGAATTTAAATCATCTATCTTTTTTTAGTTTTGAGCACTTTGAATTAATAAAATGCAGAATACTACTTTTATTTTTTTTTTACTAAAATCTGTGAACGATGTTCAGTTATTTCTGCGTAACATAATTTCTTCCCAATTTTGCTGTTATTAGAATAGTGAATTTTAATCAAATTGAACCGAAATAAACATTATAAATTTCAATTACATATTTGTTAAAGTAACAGTTTTGTAAAATCGCCTAAATGTTTGCAAATCACTAATACATCTTCACATTTTGTTTTATTTTGTATTATAGTATAAACTTCATACTTCTCAGTAGAAGTTTGAAGTTTTTCCTAAAATAGTACTAACCGCCATTTTTACAATTTATTAGGATTAATTTAGGATAAACTTCATTGGCATGAAAAAATAGCGATTTGGTAAAATACATTTTTCACTACACTATCCAAGTTTGGTTTGAAAAACTAAACATTGAGGTTCATCCACCACCTACCATCCACCGTCCACCATCCATCATCATCATCACCATCATCATCACCATCATAGCTGTGTTTTATTTTTCAGGCATTATACCGTGTTGTTTTAGACTTTAGACGTTTCTCCATTCCATAGTAACTTTGGAACCCGTTATCATGCCCTTCCCTCGCCCCCCTCATGAGGGAGGAGGAGGCGTGAGAAATGCTCAGTGAATTTCCTTAAGTATTTTACGTTTGTGTAAAGTTTGTTTCAAACCGGCCAAGACGTAACGCATTATGTAAAAAATATACATAAACAAACAATGACTTATAGATCCCAAGGGTCAGACCCCTCGGATCCGAGCATACAATTAATTCCATTTAAACATTTATTTAAACTCATTCCCATGAAAATCACAAAAAACCGGAATTTAAAAAAAATAGCATGGCGACTCCTTCGAAAATATTACGAAAACCTGGCTATTTTGGTATCCCTTTCAAGTCCATTATACACATATGTGGGGGTAGATTATATACTAATTTCGACCATATAGAATATAATGGTATAATATTATATTATCTATAAAAGGTGGACCCTTAATTTAGTTTTACCATTCTTGACCGATATGCCAAAAACAAAAATTGAAGGGAATAGTCATATCCCTAAAAAAAATAGTTAATGTTAAGTGTGGATTACACTCAAAGTGTAAAAGTCAAGTGGCATTTGAAAAGATTCAAAAACATGGGGAAGAACTATCGAATTTAAGACTTTGGAAAAGTGGATTTTCCTGATTATTTTTATTACCTACTTGATGGGTGTCGAGATAAATATGAATCGGATGAAGAATATCGGGATATTATGTATAACCCTTTTTCAACCAAAAAAAAAATAAAAAATGCCTCAATTTAGGTCCAACCCACAGAAATGTGTGAATAAAAAAATCATAGTATGTAATGAAGTTTTTGATAAAACATTTCGCTTCATTTGAAGTAAAACCAACACAATTGTGTTTATCGTTATTTTTTTTTTCGGACGAAAATAAGTTTCAAAGGAATGCACAAATGTGTAAGTTTGTTGAAAACACATACAAAAATAAATGTTGACATGATTCTTTTGTCTTACCCACACAATTGTGTGGGCAAGTGGGAAAAGGGGTAAAAATGGATTAATATTATATGATGTCATATAAATCAAACCTTTTTATTTCGGCCAGAAGATTTTTACGCCAATTTGATAAAGAAACGTATGGAACATGCGTCAAATCAAAAATTATAAGATATAAAAATTATAAAAATTAAATTGGGATGGTAAATTTTTCCATGCCGTGAATAATAAAACGGCATATTTTAAACATTTAATGAACGATTTAATGAAGAAAATAATTTGATTTTTTTTCACTAATACCAATTTATAATTTTGGCCGACATCATAATGTATATGAAGTTGGCCCAAATTCTAACCCAAAAAAAATCGATGGCAATACTAAAATATACAGACTTTGACTATAGGCAAGTGTCAGCCCAAAAATGTTTAAAAATACTCTATTTTGTATATACCAACCCAAAAATTATTCTGTCAACGAAAGAAAATCGGCCATGTTTTAATGTCAGCCCAAAATAAATCTGTCGTGATACTATCATTAAACAAAAATATTACTGTCAACCCAAAAAACTTAAATAAAACGAAATATGTAATTTAATTTTATTTCAGTATCTGATTAATTTGTGTATGGCCTCTGAATATGAATAGCTTTTAAGTCAAAGGATACATCAGAGTATTAAAGGACATAAACAGTTGTTGGGGAATCGGAGGTTTAAGGGGCCCTCACTTGTCGTTATCCCATTGATAGTACCATTCAACGAAATATTTTATTGATTTTAATTCTGTGTTGAATTAATTTGAGTATGGCCCCACAGAATAAGCTGTGATTTAACATATCGGAAATACAAAATATTTGGCAGATACTTGATGCAGTAAATGTTTGGATATTTTATAGTACCTTAATAGTTTTGGGGTTAACATTTAATTAACAGGAAACAACAACAACATTTTAAAGATTTATCATATTTCTATCTTAATTTTTTCTATCACGATAGTTTCATTTTTTCACGACACTTGCATTAGTGTTGCCAACTTTTAAATCCGCCATTTTTTGAGCTAGAATTTTGGGCCAACTTCATATAGGTGACATCATATACGCTATGGCTTTTAGGGTTTTCGCCATTGGTACCGCCACCAGAGCAACTACATTCATTGGTTTCCGGAAATGCGCCAGATTCTAAACATTTTATGATTTGATAGGAAAAAAATTAAACATAAGAAAACTTTTGAAGTAAGCAAAAAACTGACTGTTTTTTTACAGTTGCTGAGCTATCGTACATAATAAATTATAAACCTACTTAATTTGTACACAACTATCCTTAATGGTGCAAGTATTTTAATTAAGTCGTTAAGTTTTTTAAAATTTTCCATTTTTCTGAGCATTTTTCTTAAATTTTCATTCCGTAAGAACCTTCTACAAAGTATAAGGAAACTTAAAAACAGAAGATGAATGAAATCGGTAAAGTCGTTCTCAATTTATTGCGTTACCAAGGAAAATAGGGATTCATTATATTATATGTAGACTCCAAGAATTGAAAAGCTTTTGAGATCTCCACCTTAAGGGGCCAAGTACCTGCCGTTGGAAACCTCTCAAAAAATACTCATTAGTACGATATTACTTTACGTTATTCCCAAATATCCGCATATATCGTTGGAAAAAGTCTTGGATCCCAAAACAATTTTGCCATATCTTTTTAGTTCTTAAATTTACCGTTTTGACTTGCTTGTCGTATATGACTGAAAAGGTTTTAAAGTATGCCGTAAATTTTGCTGAATCACATTATTTCTACATTATTATTATTATTACTGTTTTGACGCCGAAAGATATTGAAAAAAGGATAATATCGAAATTGCCGCTTTAGTTCATAAATCCACCGTTGTGGCGGTGCTATCTAATTATTCAAATATTATAAAACATATCTGTGTCGCATATCTTTGCAGATGGTCTTGAAGAATGTCACCAATTTAGGTGATACAACGTAGTAATTAAAACTTCCGTTGTGACACTGGGAGCAGTTCAACAATCATTTTGTTATTACCACTTTAGTTGATAAATATATACCATTATGACTTTGGTAGCTAACTTTTGATTTATTATAGAGTACATAAGTGTGACATATCATTTAAAAGTTTTTGAAGAATGTCACAATTTTAGCTGAAACGGTTAAGTACTCAAAACTGCTGCCCTCTAGCAGGAAGTACTTTTTTCCATTTCGATATAATCATGTGGCATATCGTTTGAAATGTTTTGGATCAAGCAACGTTTTGATGCTAGCACTGTAGTTAGAAAAATCACGGCTTTGATGCTTAATCCTCTTGTATTTTTTACGAAACATATTGTTTGAGTTGTTTTATGACGAATTTTTTAATGGAAATTGTCTACCAAATATTTTTTACCAAATTTTAAGCATATAAGAACAGTTTTAAATGCTCGCTTCATTTTTTGTCTAGAAAATTTTTAAAATAGGTGTATTTTTTACGATGATGGTAAATAAAATTTTCAAAATCAACGGTTTCCGTGCCAGTCAATTTTCAGCCCGAAGAAACTATGAATTTTCTCAAAAAGGTATTATTTTATTATTCAGGCCCGGGACTTTTGAAACCGCCTAATATGTACCTCACATATTTGCCTCACAAATTTTATATGTTTTATGCTCTTAAATTAAAATCTGTAAATTCTTTCAAAGAGCAATATATCTAGGAGAACCGATACTTTATTAAATGATTCAAATTATAGTTTGTGTTCAATCCGTTTTGTTGTATTCTATGAATTAAATATTAATTAAAGTAACTCTGGCCTTCAATAAAAAGGAACGTATAAAAATAGTTATGGAATTAGATACAACTTAAATATGAAGTTAGTGGCTCAGGGAAAAAACAAAACGATTTAAAAGTCGAATAACTCAGATTCCATCTATATATAAGAACAGGCAATGGAAGTTGGGTAAAGAGCAATGAACAAAATACAGAAGACTTGGCTGATTACATACACAAACAGAGATGCTGAAGATAAAAAAATCGCCCTGCCTCTCCGTCAGAAATGATTAAAAAATAAACTTAACATCGCAAAATAGACTTCCTTTAACTTTTTCCTTACAGAAAACTATGAAAAAAACTTGAGAATTTTTTTTTCTCAAGTTCTTTTTTCATACTTTTCTGTAAGGAAAAAGTTAAAGGAATTCTATTGGGGATGCGCTGTAATAATCTAAAATTCAAAAATTTTCCACCCTAACCTCATCAAAAACATATTTAATACCCAAGGTATGGAAGTTCGGTAAAATAAACCAGAAAAACCTCCTAACGAAATAATGCATCATATTCTAATATTACTTCCACTTATTATACCAAAATTATTTGAAATGCTAATTGAAAGCAAATTAATTCGCTAACTGAAGTACTGCCCAATGAAAAGTCTAGCACGAGGGTCTATTCTCCCAAATTTAGGAGAGTTTTACCAGAACAATTGTGCCACCTTCTATAATCAAATATTACAGAAAGGCACTTTCGTGGAATGCTACAAGAGAGTGTCTTAGGACCAGTCCTATATACCACCTGTTTATAAGCGGCATTACAAGCGGCATTACACTCATTCTTGTACATTTGCCGAATACACTGCTACCATGCATTAGATGATGCTACAGAGGAAGCTGTAAATAAAATTCATATTGCTATATACACAGAATTTTAACGGCTTTGTCAAGCGATCGCGTATCAGGTTGAATGAAATAAAATCTATACCTGTTGACTACTTTAACAGAAAAGTTTACTGTTTGCCTGTGAGTCTGATGCATTCAATTTCAACAATAAAATTATTCAGTGAGTCTAACTTCACAAAATTTTTTGTACCAAAAATACGTCATCACTTTGTGAAATTGTAGCTAGATTAGCTGCACTAGATAACCTGCCGATTCAAAAAATGGCCGATTGCCAATTTGTTTGACATAGCTTGAAACATCAAGGCTACGATCTTCCCGAACAACCAACTAGCGTTACGAATTTATAAATACTGTGATAAAGTTAGGGATGAAATTCTAACGAAAACCACTGCAATGAAAGCCGACAATCAAAAATTCAACCAAAGCATCGATGAATGGACAAGTTTGAGCAATCGGAGTTATTTAAACGTTTATATTTATTACGAGAATGTTGAAACGCAAAATTTTGGACTGGTTCGTATACATGGAAGTTGTCTAGCCGAAAAAATGTCATCACAGTGTCCGGTGTGGATCTTCTTTCCAGCTTATATAAAAGTGGGGTTACGTTTTTTGAGTTCAGTCTCACTTAATATCTCGTATTTTGAATACAGATTAATTTTTGAAATGTTAAATAAGTTTGATTATAGTTTTAATGATGGATTTCAAAATCAAATCTTGTGGTTAGAGCTTTGGCGTTTGGATCTGGTGGTACCTGAATCGAATCCCGATAAGGGCAGGATGTAAAAACTATTTTTCATCGTCAGATTGCGATCTGTGATGAAAATAAACATAACTATGACCTCTTGTCGAAGTGCAGATATCATGGCCCGACCCATCTTCTATAGATGCCAGTACTATAAGCTGTCATGGAGCTATACAATGTGCAGATGGTTCTACGAATATCGGACCTACAACTGGCAACGGCGTAAAGTAGGACGTTAAAAATAAATCGCGAAAGAGTGCTTCGGTCGAAGAACAGAATGCAAAGATAATAAAAAATAGCAGCAGTAGAGGTAAAGCAGTTTTTCTAAATGTTATGGTCCAGTCCGAAAATATCATAGACAAGACATGTTTTGTTTTGTTTTCGAACTACTTTGCGGGTCACTTTCTCATATACATGCAAAAATTGATGAGCACATAAATTGAATGCGAGAAGCTTTATATAATTAAAAACTATTGTCTTTAGTGTGATGATCACACAACTATTTTCTACTTCATATCAAGAAAAATCTGTGTTCAATGACACCATACAATACACTTAATTGCATACGTAATAATGCAACACATTACAAAACTGTAATATTTCTTAACGGTATATCATCTTCACATTACACCTAACGGAAAACTAGAAAATTGTCCACAAGAAAATATTGATAAAATCTCGAAAATATAACACTTAAACGTCCGCCAGTAAATTCCCACCACAAAAGTACTTTTGTTACGGCAATTTATTAACAAATTCCCATAATTAGTGCTCCCTGTTGTAAATCTCATAATACGAATTTTATTCCAAACGAAATTGAAAGCACTCCATATATAAATTCCAATTATATTTCAACTGTTATGTACAGTAAAAATATTTAACAGATTTTTTTTTTTCTTAATTGATTTGTTACAGTTGGGTCGCGCAACCCATCAATGAATTATGTCCAATAATAGTAATTACCATGCAAATAACTATTAATTCCACTATCCACAACTGTATATATATAATACACAATGGTAGTCGAGTAATAAAAAAACACCAAAATAAAATTGTAGGTTAACACTCCATGGTATAATATATACAGTTTATGGTGCCCATTAAAATGACCAACAAAAATCTGTCGCTATATGCTTCGATGATTTTATTTTTTTGTTTGTGCTTTTTTTATAGTTTTTAAAACTATATTGATTAAAACACATTGTTAAAATATGAACTTTATATAAATCGAATTTAAATTTGTGAATATAAACAAAAACAAGTGAACAGTTTTTATTTTCAATCAATATCGATAGATATACTGACAAAAAAAGCTTCAAAGTTTTACGACACAAATAAAAAAAGTTGTCGCTTGGAAAAACTAACTTTGAAACTTTGTTATATATAGTTTTCATAAGATTTTTTCCAATTTATGGATTTTGATTTAGCGCAGTGAAAAAGCTCTTCACTAAACTTTATAATTTTCTCGACTTGTTGATAAAATAAATTAATAAAAAAAAAATAAAATATTATTTATTCAATGTGCACTCTGGGTGATATAAACTTAATGATTGGTGAATATTCAGATTGTAGGGTGTATACTAAAAAAAACTATATGGGGCAACACTAAATGTAGTTTAGTTTTATTGCACTACACGAGAATGTGAACAAGCGATATAGTTAGGAAAACTTTTCCGTCACAAAACCAGTCCAAATATCGTTAAAGTTTTTTTTTTTTTGCATAAATGTACCTGCACGTAAATTGAAAATTATTGAATCCGATATTAAAAATTATGCTGAATTATATAAATCTGGTCGAATACGAGTAAGTTATATATAGTTCTTCTCGATATTAAATTTATTATTAAAAATTTGGTTGGTTTGCTTTTATTGAAGGAAAATATGGTTCATTAGGATTTGTCGGACAAACAAAAGTTTTTGTTTGTTTGCCATGTACCATTTATTTTGCGCAGCAGATGTCATTTTATAATTTTTGAATTTATGTATGTCTATGGTTGGTGACATATTTTAGAAAAAACGCGAAGTTCTATTTCTGATTAGGATACAATTCACGAATGCATAGGTTCTACTGTGCTAGTATTTCTAAAAACGGACAGAACGTTCGTTCGGCGTATATTGTAAATCTGAGCTTCCTTGTTCCTTAGTAAGAGTTTGTCCGAAGAAATATTTTGTAACACAAATATTTGAAATTAATGCTTAGTACGCAGCTGAAATTAAATTTTACATACAAAAATAACACAAGCGAAAAGGAAAATGATTTCATCGCTGAATTTTTTTGCGGCACACAGTGTATCTTGTGAAATTGAACGATTTCTATGTAGATGATTTCGTTTCCGAAGCGGAAACTGTCGAAGAAGTTCGCAAACTGGTAGATTAAAAATAAGAAAGTAGAAGTACAATTCAGATAATATTATGACGACAAATATTGCTGAACAATTTTCGATGTTCCAAAGTTTACAAGAAACGAGAATATTGGGTCTTCAATGGAGCACGGTTGAATCTATGTGAAGCTGGCACGAAAAACCAGCCCGAAAACACCTTTTCAATTTTGGTGTGTTTCTTTGCTAAATTAAATACTATCCCGAAAAATTTATTGAAAATGCAAGAAAAACGAGAATTTCATCCCGAAATATTTTTGAAGTTGTATTAAATAAATAGTAATTAATATTGGTGAAAAGGAATAAATATCACGGTGTTATTTGATCTATTTAGACTACACATTAAGTTAAAGTATGTGACAACAAACTACCTTACCTGGTAAACTATGTGACAAAAAATTTAAATGACTGCTGTTGTCCAACAAAATGAGTATTCTTATTATTTAACTACAGAAGACACGAAACATATAATCATCATATGCATACACTGTGTCGAGATTGTCCACAAAGATTTAAAAATTTCAAAATATTTAAGAAAAAGCAATTCAAGTCCTTATGGCTTCAACGTACCTTTGGTTTGATATGAAAAATCGATTAAATCAATTAATTATTTGTGGAAATCCTAGAGATAACCCCATCGGGAAATTAAAATTGAAAGATAGATCCATCTATCACGTAAGCCACACCAAAAGCTCATCTTGGAATCACGACTATAAGATCGTGATCTTAATAGTCGTGATTCCAAGATGAGCTTTTGGCATGGCTTAGGTGATAGATGGATCTAACTTTTAAACTTAACTTCCCGATGGGGTTATCTCTAGGATTTCCACAAATATTTAATTAATTTAATCGATTTTTCATATAAAACATGAAGAAAATCGAAACCATAAGGACAAATTGCTTAAGATCAGGATCTTATAGTCGTGATTCCAAGATGAGCTTTTGGCATGGCTTAGGTGATAGATGGATCTATTTTCTAAACTTAATTTTTTGATGGGGTTATCTCTAGGATTTCCACAAAAAATTGATTAATTTAAACGATTTTTCACATCAAACATGAAGAAAATCGAAACCATAAGGATAAATTGCTTAAGATCAGGATCTTATAGTCGTAATTCTAAGATGAGCTTTTGGCATGGCTTAGGTGACAGATGGACCTAACTTTTAAACGTAACTTCCCGATGGGGTTATCTCTAGGATTTCCACAAAAAATTGATTTCTTAAATATTTTGAAATTTTTAAATCTTTGTGGGAAATCTCGACACAGTGTATGCATATGATGATTACATGTTTCGTGTCTTCTGTAGTTAAATAATAAGAATACTCATTTTGTTGTACAACAGCACTCATTTAAATTTTTTTGTCACATAAGTTGGTTTGTTGTCAGTTTGTCACATACTTTACCTTAATGTTTCTTGTATTTTCAATCAATTTTTTCGGGACAGTAGTTTTTCGTGCCAGCTTCACATACATCACAGTTGATGCCGTTCTCATTTTCAAGTATACGAGAGTGTTTGATTCTCTTGGGTGGCTATTTCCATCAATAATGGTAATGACGATCGTTGATGAAGCTGGTCTGGGACGATGAACGTGTAGAAAGTCTACGGATTAAGCGGTATGTTTAACAAAAGTGGCAAGGTGAAATTACATGAGTTTACGGATGCGAGCACAAAGGCATACGGTTCGTTAAAGGTGACTCTAATGACTTCCAAAAACAAATTAGCGCCCATTAAGCAGATATCCTTCGTGGCCAATTGTACATCGCAGATTTTAGATGAGCTACTCCGAAAGTTTCGGAACCATATACGATCTGAGAAAAATCCAGTTGACCACGCATCTCGAAGAACACTTCCATCCAAAATGGTAAGTTTGCGGCCATGGTGACAGGGTTCAGTTTGGCTTCAAACCCCTGAATTGATTACCAATATTGAAAGCGATGAACATTTCAATTCAGATTATCTGAGAATGCTCGAAGCAAAGAAAATCATCTCGTTCTTAGTGTCGAAACATTTTTGATGTGTTTCTGCTAAGGAGTTCATCGTATAACAAGCTTGTTCAAAGTCTCGCTTATGTTATGTAAACAAATGCTTAGGTTGCCTAACTGTAGGGGAGCTGCGAGCCGCCAGAAGCATCATTCACCTGTGCAGCGAGATCCATTTGGTCAGGAAATCGATTGTTTGCAGTAAAGCAGAAAATTCAGAAAAAACTGAGCATTTAGACTGTCAATATGATTATAAAGCTCCAGTTGTTCTTCTAAAACAACACATATTTAGCAAAATAAATATATGTCATATACACGTATAGAATCTGCACCCTGTGGTCTATCATTGACGTTTCATCTAATAAGGCAGCAGTTTTAGGTAATTGGAGGAAGAAGCACTATAAAAAAATTTATAAAAAAGTGCGTCGTATGTTTCAAAAACAATACGAAAATCTTCAATCAGCTCATGCGAGACCTGCCGATAGCAAGATTGAAAGAAGAAAGACCTCGTGCGGTGTCGATTTTGCAAGCCCATTGTAGCTTGCTTCAAAAAAGGGAAGAAGCACTATTCACCATGGGCTTCATTGCGGTATTTATCTGTATGGCCACAAAAGTTGTACACTTGGAGGTTGTGATGAAGAGGACAGGTAATGGTTCGAACTAAATCGGAGCAGCGTGAAAAATAAATGAGGTACAAACAGGGCATTTCTCAGAACTTCAAATACAGCGGCACTTCAATCCACCTGTTGCTCCACATTTTGGAGGTGTATGGGAGCCTGTTGACGAGGAAATAAATGAAATTATTCATGTTACCAGACTCTCCAGTGATCCTTTTCTGGTAATTCCCAAAGAATAGGGAATTGGGGAAAGAATTTACATATCTTTTATGTATAAATCTGTATTCTCCGGCCTACTGAGGAAAAAGTTTGATGTACATTTTTATAAATGTAACTTGATTAAGGTAGTGTTTAGGATAGGTAGCGAGGAAGCTTTATAAAGCACTTATAAGACCTGTGCTTACTTTCGGAAGCGAAAGCTTCACCATGACCTCTAACGATTGAAGATTGTTATCTTCCTCCGAAAGGAATGTCATCCGTTCAATCTTTCGTCCAATTAAAGTTGCGAACAATGAATATCGGATTTGTATGAATCACGAAATAAAACAACTTCTCGGAGGCAGCGATATTATTGGACTCATCAAATCCAATCGGAGGAAGACCCCGACTAGGCTGGCGTGGAGACATCGAGCAAGATCTACGAACATTACGATGTCGAAACTGGAGGACCAGAGCGATGGATCGAGATGGGTGGAGAGCCTTAGTGTAGGCGGCAAAATCCCTTCATGGAATGTGAATGCCAGAGAGAGCGAGGAAGCTCCGAATTAAAGTTTTTTTTTCCTTGCAACCATCAAGGCGATAACACAAGCTAATTAAAATACAAAGAATAACAAAGAAGTCCTTTTCAACACGCAAAAATTGGTTTCAAATTTTTCGTGTTAGAGTATAGATGTCCCTGTTCGACTCTTCACATTTTTTACTGCATTTTTATCTGCAGATACGATAAAGTACAATTTTACTAAATTTTTGACATTTCGTCGATTATTTTCATTTGTTGTTAAGCAAACTCACAGAAAAAATATTTTTTTTTTTTTTTGAAAAGAAAGTTTTAATTTTCCAGTGGATTTAATGTCCCTTGAAGGTCAATTAATACTCCCCTTTTCATTCACGCACACACCATCCATTTACACCTTTTAACAGTATACTACCTGGTGCAAGTGCAGAAGCTTTAACCTCTGCACCACTTGTCCCGTAATTTTAGCGTTAAGTTATAAAAAAATAATATTTCAACATCTGCTATCTTCGTTAAAATTTTACCAAAATCGACAAACTATTTTTTCATTGATAATTTATCTCGTTTATTTTGGAGACCATGAAAATTTCATTTTACGTCAGCTGCGTACTAGCCTTAACGTGGAAAATTTTGTCTTTCATGAAATTTTTTTTGTAATAATTTTTTATTCAAATTTTCCCGCCATTCAGTTTTAATTTTAATTTTAAAAAAAGACTTTTGAAGTTTATGAGTTTTTTTTATCTTGAACCAGACCACCCTTGAGACCAGTACTACTGTCAAATTACTGCTTCTATTGTACTGCTTCTGCCACTGAAACCACACAGACTCAAATCCACCTTCAAATCGAATTCACGCTTTATGTATTTCCGCTTTATGTATTTCATATTGTCAGGTCACGTTGCCATGGCCAAATACATTCCGAAGACATTCGTAATGAAATAATAAAAAATCGCCCATTAAAAACAAAAAATACATCGAGGCGCCAACCGAATCCGTTTGAATTTGCCCACAAACGTCCACAGGAATAGTTTTACCACATTCCATTGACTCTTCTTCAGGAGCTTCCAAGCTTATTTTCCGTAGAAGTTCTCGAACCATTCACGTCGATGACACCTAAGTAATCTTGCCTCCACTTGAAGTCTAGCCGTTCTTGTTATCTGGTCTTTGCCTTGATTCTAATGAAACACCCACCGCAGATCGCGCCTTAGGGAAACCAGTTTAGTTTTCTGTAGTATCCGCAGTAAGCAAATTAAACGAAAAAGCGTCAGGTATTCCACTAAGGAGACCCTTCGGCTACATCACTAGCTTGTGTTCTTTCCATTTAATGGGAGGCCCTTCTAGCGTTTGCAATTTCAACTATCGGTTATTTCGAGCGTGGCAACACTTACGTCATTCGTGTTATGACAGTTAGTTTAATGTTTGACATTTACGAAATGGGTCGAATTTTCGAAAAATCTACTTTCAAAGTGGTGAATCTTTTACCCAAACTGTAAGAAATTTACGTGGAAAATTCAGTAAAAATGAAATGCCAACAAAGAAATTTGTGGATCTATTTGTGAAGCAAGTTCGTGAAACTGGATCGTTATTGGATCAACAAACACGTGCATGCAGCCGAGAACATTGCAGCTGTTGCCAGAATGTGTTTGAGCGTCAATCAACATCAACTCGCCATCGTGCTCAAGTATTCAACATTTTACGCAGTTCTGTAATGAGAATTTTGCATAAATACCTCGATATAAAGGAGTACGTAAGTTCACTTAAGTACAAAAAATGACCACCGTCAACGTTTTCGGTTCGCTAATTGGGCTGTGGAACGCAAGAAATAAAATGAGCATTTTTACCGAATAATCATCTTTTCCATCGAAGCACATTTTCACCTCGCAGGCTACGTCAACAAACAAAATTGCCAAATTTGGGGCTCGAAATTCCACACGTAACCAAGGAGAAGCCAATGTATCCACAACGAGTGACTGTTTGGTGTGGATTCTGAACCGGGGGAATCATTGATCCACCTTTTTCGAAAAAGAGCAAGGAGCCGCCCTAATACAGTCAATGGGGAGTGTTACCGAGCCATGATTAATGGGTTTTGTTACCCGCAAGATTCAAGAGGAGAACACAAACGACAATTCATTTCCACAGGACGGCACAACTTGCCACACAGTAAATGCAACAACCGGTCTTTTGCACACTGTCTTCTGGGATCGAATAATTAACCGTAACTGTGTTGTCAATTGGCCACCACGCAGCTGCAATTTGACTCCGTTGGACTTTCTTTTGTGGGAAACCGTTAAGATTTGAATTCCAAGACTTGAAAAATTAAATCGAAATTGTCGATATTGTTAAGATAAGAGCCCATAAAATCGAGAATGTTCTGAAAATTTGGGTTGACAGGTCTGAAAATTTGGGTACTGTAAGCCAGCCGTGGAAGTGAACGTCACGCTTCTAGTCCCTGGAATTTTAACAAACTATTTAACTGGAAAAGTTGGCGAACTATGTGATACACAACATTACCAGACAAGTAGGAATATTAGTGTGTATTAATTCTACTTTGTTTCATCACCGAATGGGTCGCGATCGGCTTCTTCACAAAACTCTTGAAAGTACTTCTGCTTATACTAAGTTTAATGGGGCTTTTGTAGTTGCGATCCAGCTTCAAAATATCGTTGCGGCAAAGCATGCCAATCCCTTAGCTTTTTTTTAGTTGTTCTGTTCCGATAAATGACCCTTTCTGAATTGATGTATTTTGGAAAAAAGTTCTTTCGAACTGACCCGTCATTTCAATTGATGATTGTATTCAACTAGCAAACACATTAAACTCTTCGTCATAACCTTCGAATCGGAAACCCATTGATCATACATATACTTTTGAGCGTCGCTCACATTGTTGCTGCCGAATTACAATTTATTATTTGCAACAATGGCTACTTGAGCGTTGTCGAAATTTTACGTTTTGACTTCGATTCATTCTATTTCCATGTCTTAATATTCAGCACATAGTCTGCATCTGCACAATCGTTGGTTTTGATTGGTGCCATGCACTACATCGAATAATTCAATGCGGCCTCTAGAATTTGGCGCATTCGATGTTAGCCAGTTTCCATCATCCACACTGCGCAACCTTTAAGTCAATTTCATCGTTGGCTTAGACCTGGACCCAGAGGAACGAATAAAATAAATATTGGCCTGTGTAAAGCAAAATTTGATTTCTACCAAAATAATTAAGGCGTGTTTCTTGTTCACTGTCAAAAATACAGAAACAGAATCATGTTGCACAATTGAGTACACGGGTCGAGTTCACCTCTCACAATTTTAAGTAAAATTCACCAGAGAGTACGTCCACAATTTCAATAAACTTAATAATCTATGCGTCTAGACTTGTCAAAAAAAAATTTATTTCCATTATTTCAAATCCATTTTTTTTATTTTAATTGAATTACGAATGAATAAACGCAATTATTCCATGTACATGAATGATTTGCTGATTTTCGTGAATTTTCTTTGTGCGCGACTGGCAATCAAAACAAAAATAAAAGCTTTTTACAAATTATAATTGGTCTCGCGATCTTTATACAACGAACCAACATCAAAGGGGTTCTCGTTGCTGTGCGCGTACTATTAAGAATATTATTAACTTGAAATCGAAAGTAATTTGATTTTATATTGTTTTTTTTTTGTTCAATTTGCTTAATTAAAGTGCAAAACTTATGTTCAGTAAAAAATCGAATTTAGATATAAAAGCGGGAGAGAAGAAGAACTCGTTGCTAAAATAATAAATCGTATAAATTTATTTATGAATATCGATCGAGGCCAAATATATTATATATTTTCAGTAATGCAAGGAAAAGCTTTACATTAAAACTAATTACTTTGATGTATGAAAACCGCGCAGCCACAATATTAAACTTTGAATACGGAGAATTCAAGAGTGGTGGTATATCTTTGATAAAATCAAGCCATACGAGTATTTTATCGAATATATTATTTTTATCGTATTTACCCTCATTAATTTTAATATTTTTAATAATCCATATGGTATATTATTTATAAGGTCTCCCACATTTTTTTTGTATATCCGGAAAATTACAAAAAAATACAACAACACCAACAAATACATTGCATTATCGGAATCTTTTCATTTATACAACAACCAGTAGTAAATAAGTAAGCAGCACAATCGACTGTGCAAATAACAAAGTGGGAACCCCCATAACGACTTCTTTACTGATTTGCTATAGAATTTTTACAGTAATACAAGAAGCGAGCTTTATTCTATTCATTACTCTAAATACCGTCATGTTTTGTACAGTTATATGTATACATTTTCATCTGTTCCATACCAAGACAAGAAAAGTCAATTTAATTTAATCACTCATAGAAATAAAAACGTACTTCAGTTACGATTTTATATTCTGAATGCTTTGTGTAGCGACGAATTATATTTAGCGAATTATGGAATGCATTTTTATTTATAAAAACGATTACGTTATTTATCTGGTTTTGCAAAAAATTCAATCACTATGTCGACCGAAGCATGTATTTATAATTTTGAAACCATATACGAATTGGTTACTGTGGAAATTCGTCATAAATACACCAGTGGGGTTTTGTGGTTTGATTTGTCCATCCTTACTTTTACACCGCTGCCAGCCAATTCGAGGACGTGCGGCTATAGATCCAATTTTATCACCATCAGCATATTCCATAGCACCATGCCAGCTTATATTGACATGGAAGATCGGTCGACCCATGAGCTTTGCACCTCGATACGGGGTCATAGACGTTTTCTATTTCATCACAGACGTAATCCGTTGATGAAAATTTCCTTTGAATCCTGACCCTATCGGGATTCGAACCCGGTACTTCCCAAACCAAACGCCAAAGCTTTAGCCACTGTGCCATTTGGTTGGTAAAGTTTTTAAAACAATGATTTTTTGTAACAAATTTAAAATTTACGAAGTGTGATTTCAAACGATAACAGTGTAATTAAACTATGAACGGAATTACTAATAAGTATTAACAAATACCTAAAATCGTACGCGTAATTAGTAGTACGCGTAATACAGACAGGGACCACTCAGGTATTACGAATTTTTTTTTTTTTAATGTCCTTTGAAGGTGAATTCACGCACATACCACCCATTCACAAAAATTACAGTATACCACCTGCACATTGCAAGCTCCACGTCAACCTGCACAGTGAAATGGATGGTGAATCGGCGCTGAATTCTACACTCCAACAGAGGGTCCTAGTTGTGTTTATTAACATCACCGATCGTAATCGATGACGAAAATTCGCTTTGGATCCTGCATCTGCTGGGATTCGAACCCAGTACCTCCCGGTCCAAGTGACGAAGCTTTAAGCAAAGCTTTAAGCAATTGTCCAGTAAATTGGGGTGAACGCGTCCTGAATTGGTACATGTTATTCTAATAAAAAGGGTTGTCCTCATCTGAGGATTTTCTAGAAATCGTATAAATTCATATAATGAAATGCGAATAGGATTACACACAAATTTTATCAATTGACAGGGAACACCGAGGCCCGTCTTACTTTGGTGTGCGTTATTCGAATAAAAATGGTTGAGCTCGCCTGACATGCGATTTTATAAAGAACAAAAAATAATCGTAAGATACACGTCGATTACTTGTCAAGCGCAATGAAAGCAGGTGGACCCCAGCGACTTATGAATTATTATAATTTATAATTATTAGGCCTGAGTGTCCCCTGCCTATTTATATAGGTGGTTATGCATACACATCTCTGATATTTTTGTTATCAGGTATGTTGTGTGAGCAATTCTTTTCCCATTTCATTTTATGAATTTATACGATTTCTAGAAAATCCCCAGACGAGCCCTCTCCGTTTTATGAGAATATTACATTGGCTCTGTCTGCTCCCGTAAAAATCCCGTAATGTCGATATTATCTGTGTCATGTCTTAGCCAATCATGAATAAATTAAGCATGTTGGCTGAAAATAGGATTTTAAAATCATTTTTGGACAAACTTTTGGAGTACGACCACCTGCAACGGAACTCAGCCATTTCTTAACCGGTTTTCTTAACCAATCCCAATTGGGTTGGTTGGATGAAAATGTGATTATAAAATGATTTTTTGTCGGAAATTGTGGAATATGGCAACCTGGGACAGAACTCAGCCATACAATGCTTTTTGAAAGAAGTTCTATAATATGGTCACCAGGGACAGAACTAAGTCATTTCTTAACCGCTTACGATGAGATTGGGTTTGTTGGATGAAAATGTGATTGTGGATGAAGTACTGGAATAATGGCCACCTGGAACGGAACTCAGCCACTTCTCAACCAATTATGAGAGGGTAGAGTACGTTGGTTTAAAATGAGAATGGTTTAAGATGGCTTAAAAGTTCTGAAAAATTGCCACCTGGAACAGATCTGGATAATTTATTAACTGTTAACATGGGATTGTGTATATTGGATGAAAATAGGAATATAAAATAATTTTTGGAAGATGTTCTCGGATATGGCTATTGGGGCGCAGTGTTGTACATCTATAGCCAATTGATTTTTGCACAGATAATGTCGATAATTGGTAGAGTATGTATAGACAATTCGAGAAAATGTAGAATAATATTTTGTTTGTAGGTTTTCTCATTGTTTTTTTTTATGCGAGATCACTATCTTATAGTTTACCAGCAGAAATTGGTGGTTTCATAAAATTTTGGGAATTAATTTTCAATAGTCCAAATTGAAGTTTTTCGAGATTACACGTACATTAAGCTTTTCTTTCAATAAATTGATTGTGTCATGAGATGTATGGCATGTTGCACCATCTTGTTGAAACCACATTTCATTCAAGCCGAAATCATCGATATTTTCAGCAGTACCCTCGTTTTAGAGCATTTTCCATAACATCTTTCAAAATTTGTGGCTGTAGTGTTCAAAGTTCTGCAACAATGTTTGCCTTGAGTTTAATGATTGTCTCGGGCTTGTTCACATATCGGGCAGTGTGGGGCAGTGGCTCCATCCTGCTGAAACTACATCTCAGGTTTGTTTTCAAAAGTAGGATGTTCTATCATAAACCGATACCGCTCTTCATTTACGGTTACAGTACTTCCATCTTTATTTTCGAAGAAGTAAGGCCCAATGATATTTTCAGATGTAATGCCACACCATACTGTACACCTAATGGGGTACAATTGGCGTTGATGAATCGCTCTTGGATTTTCAGAAATCTATAACCTGCAGTTCTGCTTATTAAGAAAGCCATTCATTTGAAAATGAGCTTAATCACTCATAATCAGATTTTGAATAAAGTTGATTTCATTTCTGGCCACTGGATTTAATTCTTGCACCAATTGCACCTTATATGGGAACAACAGTAAATCATTTTTTTTAAATGCACCGTAGTGACGTACGCGACATTCCTAGCTGAGCAGAAGCAAAGCCAATCTAAATAAATGAAGCCTACCTATTAAATCGCACTTTCAAATACGGGATATAAAACATAAATAAAAAACTAACTTTTCATACATTTTATATGGGAGATAGTATTAAGTTTGATAAATAAAACCTGAATTAAAAATATTGTAAAATTGATTTATTTTGACATAAATTGTTGACAGATATAATATATTTCATCTCATTTGAAGCACGCTATCAGTAGGCTTCTCATTTTCTACAAATTAATGAAAATATAAGGGATTTTCGCGGTACAACAACAACAATTTAAAAAATACTGGAAAATGATGACGTCATAATATCGTCATTTAAAACCAATTAGTAGAGCGAAATAGTAAATTAAATTTTATAAGAAAGTAAGAAAGACAACAATGTGTTTAAAAAAAGAAATCAAATAGAAACGGCAATATGAATACGAAATCAAAAACAATGAAGAGTACAATCATCGTAATTCAATGGTGAAGATAAAGTAAACCGTATGATATCCGAAATAAAATCCGAAGCCACAAAAAACCAAAATAAAATAGTTAGATTTTAGCCATGATACAATAATTTTCTCTTATCAGATAAACTCACTAGAAATATATTGTCGCTAGTATACGAATTGTGGTGACTTTATATTTTTTCATTTTCGTTTGTTTTGTGCATATCTACACTAGGGTAACTTTAATCTGGTATTTTTTTCGTTTCTTTCCCCTTTACCAATAAAATTGGTTTATCTGCGCCGCAATTTTTTGATTTTATTGGTACAGGGGAGAGAAACGAAAAAAAATACCAGATATAAGAAGATAATTATTTTAGGTCACCGTTTTAGTTCATTTTTTGAACGTTTCATGGTGGGTTTATCTATAAGAAGAGAAAATTACTGTATCATGCTTTTAGCTATTTGATTTGTTTAGTTTAAAATAGTAGTCGTTTGCAGTTCATCAAAACTGCACGTCGTTTTTGTCTCGATTTCAGATACGAACAAAAATCGTAAATATTTGAATATTGCTTTATCGATTGATTAACGTTTTTATAATGTTGAGGTTGTTAATCAACTTTTATGGAACCATCCTTCAATTTTTAATTAGGCTTCCATATCATTCTACTAGAGCCAAAGTATTAAAAAAAATATCTGTGACCTACTTTTCTCTATGTGGAACGGTTGCAGAAAAAGTATGTTCGATTTTCGAATTTTAGTAGTTTTGTTCTTCTATTTCGATATGATCAAGTAGGGATGACCCCGTATCAATATCTCCCAGATTCCGAAATGTCTTGAATTTTGCTCCCGATCTTGGTGTCTGTTGTAACAATTTATTTTCATAATTTCGATATTTTGATATTTTTAATGAATTTAAAACCGAAATTGTAACCATTATAATTATAGATAGAACGTTAACCGGAACACAATTTTCAAACGGTTCAATTCATCGTTATTTCGGTTCCCTCTATAAATTTCTGTTATAACACTTAAATGTTGAGTCTAAAATAAAAGCTGCTGCTCGAGAATCGCATAACAATTTTGTTTTAAAATATTTAAAATGAAAATGTAATATCATTTCAAAATTGTTGGAGATTGATTATGAACTGGAGTTATATAAGTACCGAAATTCGTAAATGTGCTTATCGGAACGTTATTAATTTGGGTTTGACTCTGCTGACATGCCATCTGAAATCACACAATTCGTAATCAAACTATAAATTATCATACGATAATACCATTATGTTACATGGACCACATCGTCAAAGGTTAACTAGATTCCATTGTATCAAAATCGTCGTAGAAAGTGTAATTAGAATCGTTCAAATATGCAAGATGAAGTCTCGCTATATTTTAATGTTACTTGAATGTTTCGATCTGGCAGATAATTAGGTGGCAAAGACGACTAACTGGCTTACCAGATCGCGGTTATATTTTTTAGACCAGAATTATATTATTGTACAAAAAACAATAAAATTTCTATGATTATTACCACATTATCACTATAGTTTGTTGATCAGGCATGTTTATTATTCACACATTCGGTCGCACTAATTAAATTTCGGATTCAAAATACTGCATACGCAACGTGGCAATTACAAAAATTTGTGAAAAATTTATTCAATACTTAGCTGAATGAAAGCACGCAGATAAATAAAAGATGGCACGCAGATAGATAAAGAATCATTTGAAATAATTTGACACTAGCTTGCCCAAAGAAGCCAAAGCCATTTTGACTGCTTTTTAATTTCAATTAGTAAACAAATAATATGTATTTTAAATTAATTTTTAATATTTTTTCAAAGCAGTCATTTTTACTTGTTTCGATACAGTTTTAACGTACCTTGACTTCACAATTAGTCGTAAATTGCATAAATTGGATTTAAATATTTTCAATTTCGTTCATTTTTAGATGCAGACTATAATGTTTTTGTTATCATGCAAAAGTTGCTTCCAAAAATGATGTAACTTTTTGCTGGAATGAGAGTCATATTCGTTATTATTTGCATCACATATTAATTTTTTATTTTCAAGTGGGTAGTCATGCTATGATCCTTTCTCTACCTAAAAAAGTAAAGTCCCTTAAGCTAGCAGAACCCATACGGCAGAACATTACTAGATACTATGGACAATTATAGTCTAATTATAGGCTAATTAAATGCTCTATTAAAATATGTTAGGCTCCATCCCTTCCAACTAAAACGCGGGTTCTGTTGTTAGCTTAAGAAAAAGTTACCAAAACCCATATCAGGAAACGATTTAAAAACAATTGGAAAATTAAGAGTTAATTTTAGGCTAATTAAATGCCTAATTTAATTTTTTTAATTATGCTCGCTCTAGGAGAAAAATAAGGCTTTATCACTTAAAAGCTAACAGAACCCAAATCGAAAATCGGGCCAAAAATCAAATTCGAACGCAAAACAAGATCAATTGACAAGAAATAAATTTAGGCTCATTATGACCTAATCAAATGATCCATTAAACATTTTTGAGCTCCAGTTTTTCTTGACCAAACTACAGGTCATTTTGTCTAAAGCTAGCAAAACCCAAATCGAAAATCGGGCCAAAACCGAAATTAGAACGAAAAACAAGAACAATTGACTTACAAATATTTTTAGGCTAATTATGGCCTAATCAAAAGCCACATTAAAAATTTTTGGGCTCCACACGTTTTTTACAAAATTTCAGATCATTTAATCTAAAGCTAGCAGAACCCAAATCGAAAATCGGACCAAAACCGAAATTAGAACGGAAAAAAAGAACAATTGACCTACAAATAATTTTAGGCTCATCAAAAGCCACATTATGTCAATTGTTCTTGTTTTCCGTTCTAATTTCGGTTTTGGCCCTATTTTCGATTTGGGTTCTGCTAGCTTTAGATTAAATGATCTGAAATCTGGTTAAAAACGTGTGAAGCCCAGAATTTTTTAATGTGGCTTTTGATTAGGCCATAATGAGCCTAAAATTATTTGTTGTCAATTGATCTTGTTTTGCGTTCGAACTTGATTTTTGGCCCGATTTTCGATTTGAGTTATGTTAGCTTTTAAGTGATAACGCATTACTTTTCTCTTTAGACTTCTCTCCTAGAGCGAGCATAATTAAAAAATTAAATTAGGCATTTAATTAGTCTAAAATTAACCCTTAA
Source organism: Nephrotoma flavescens (assembly GCA_932526605.1). NCBI lineage: Eukaryota > Metazoa > Arthropoda > Insecta > Diptera > Tipulidae > Nephrotoma > Nephrotoma flavescens. The sequence goes on along the minus strand of OW052220.1, from coordinate 26,094,139 downwards.
TTTTCCAATTGTTTTTAAATCGTTTTTGATATGGGTTCTGCTAACTTTTTCTAAAGCTAGCAGAACCCGCGTTTTATTTGGAAGGGATGGAGCCCAAAATTTTTTAATAGAGCATTTAAATTAGCCTATAATTATCCATACTATCTTGTAATGTTCTGCCGTATGGGTTCTGCTAGCTTAAGGGACGTAAACTTTTCATTATTTTGTCACTAGCAGCTGAGTTATGGTCTCAAATTTTTTGAAAATGCGATTGGAGCATTTATTGAAATTCACATAGATAATCTTTATGCCATGCCGAACAAGTGCAAAGCACATCGTTTTTGCCTACTGTCATTAAAGTCTACGCAATCTGAGCCATCAATTGAGGCATTTTTGGATGTGGATTTTCTTGACGATAGTGGTTGTAGCGTTTAGCATTCTATTGAGGGTATTTGGATTGAAAAAAAAATAATTGAAACAACAAAAATAAAAAGACAACTGAAAATTTTAGAAAAAGGAAAAAAAAATGAAGGAGTAAAGAAAAAAAAGAAAGAAATACCATCCACCACATGCTAGGCTGTAGAATTTGATCTACTCAGGGACTCAAGCGGTTGTTGCGCGGCTAAACGTCAGGAAGTGGGGTGGGGTTTTTGAGTATGAGTAGGCCAGGTTTAACCGCTATTAGGAAATGCTAATTACCTATATTCGTTATTGTCACTCACCCTAGTTCATCCTCAATTTATGATTTAAATGTTTCTCATATTTATGAAAGTACAACGCCATAAAAATTTAATTTTTGCAATACCATTAATAAAAAAAATTTATTGCACCAATAAAAAAAAAATAAGCAAAAACTAAAAAAAATATAATTGAGAAAATCAAAAAAAAAAAATAATTTTAAAAACTAACTAGCTATAACTAAAAACCCTACCCAACCTAACTAAACCTTAATTACCCGCCACCAAATTAAATACTAGTGAATTATTTAAAAATAACGCAAACAAAATATTTTTGTGTCATGTGAGAGATAAAAAAAAAATAACTAAAATTCTTACGGTGTTGATAGTTGTCGTTGCTCGTATGTGCATAATCCCAAATTGGTGACGTGTTGAATGATGAGTGTGTTGAGACTCGATTTTAACATAATGATGAATGGTGGATTTTTACAGGATATTTTCACATTGTTATTTATTATTACTAATATTATTAATTTTCAGATTAATTTCAGTCGGTGCTTCGATATTAGTTTAGAAATATATAATTTTATAATTATAATTAAAATTTCATATACACAATTCACAATTTTATTTAACGGTGGCTTATCCAACCGCATTGAGTATCACTCTTCACCTTGTTTTCTTCCGCACCTATTTGTACTTACTGTACGTACTACGTATTATATTTCATGTAATAATTTTTTTTTTCAATGAGTTTTGGCTTGGATGCCTATTAAAATCGATTATCAAGTTAAATTTTCTTTTTATTTTGTTAGTTAAACATGAATTTAAAAATGAATTGAACCTACACGAAAAGTATAGATAGTCTGTTCACTACAACAACACAAAAAAAAATGTCTCTTTTCAAAAAAATTGTCTAAACTGTTTCTTTTTCTCACATCACTTAATTACAAGACAGTCTTATTTTTCGTAAATTCTAGTTTCACGTTATTCAGTTAAAGCATAATCTTATTTTTTTTATTAATTATAGATATGTATTTATATGTATATATAATACTTTCATTAAATAACACTAATAATTCAAAATCAATTCTCATTAAATCCAAGTAAACTTCTCACTACATTTTTCTTTCATTTCTTTTATTTTTTTTTCTAAAATTATTTATATCTTTTCAATTTTATTTCTATCACGCCCGAAATGATCGCCAAAACTTAATTGACCTCCCAAAATTTTTTTTCTTTTTAATCCTCGCAAAAAAATCTCGAAAACACATAACGTACTTCAGACGATTCACATACAAATTCAAACATAATTTAGAAACTTGTAACGATGCCATTCGAAATCGTTACATGTTGTATTTTTAAAGATAAATTTTGCTCGTCAAATAATGATCCAAAATCGATAAATAATCTTGAACAACATATTTCGCATCATACAAACGACCATTTTCTGGAAATGCCTCAAATGATTTGGGTAGTCCTTTAACCTTTAACTTTAGGCAAAATGATGATTGTAATAATTGCTCTTATTTCGATGAATCGTAAAATCTTCATAGGAACCCATTGTGATCAGACACAATTCAAGGATAATATTCATAATGGTGGTAGCAGGGCGGGCGTGTAATCACCGGGGAAGGGATAGTTACAAGAAGTTCTAGACTCAATTTGGATGTACAGATAAAATCGGTAATATCGATAAAATCTATTCAAAAAAAGTTTCAACTGGTTTTCAAAATTCTTGAAAAAAGCTCAAAAATATTTATTGTGCGGTGGCAACCCTAAAATATTATAATAAATGAAAAGTCAAAACTATGTCATTATTTTGGTTATCCAAAAATATTACGAAATGGTCGTTCTGAAAAAAAACATTTCGTAAATTACGTGATGATGGTCAACTCGATTTTGATCAACTTGGGCATCATACAGAGCCTGGGGGTCTATTATGAAATTTTCGACCGCGTATTTTTTTCGACGTTGTCGAAAATTTGGTATTATGAAATATTTTCGACCGCGTTTTTTTTTCGACGTTGTCGAATTCTTGTATTATGAAATACTCGACGCGTTTTTTTTTAGATAACGTCGAATATTTTTCGACAGCTCTTGAGGTGTCGAGTACATAAAAGAAAAGCGTTGTGTTGAGAAATAAAAAAAGTTTGTTAGTAAAAATAAATTAATAATTTACTAATAATTTAATTATTTAAACTGATAAAATTTTAATTAATAAAAATTACTTAATTTAAATTTAATAAAAAATAATTAATTTAAATTTAATATTTTTGATAATACCAAACAATAAATATTAATTTTAATAATAAATTATATTTTTTTTTTATCAAAATGTATGATTTAAATTTTGTAAATTTTTATATTAGTGTTTTAGTTTGTTATATTAACAATAAACTTTTTTTGTGTTTTATATATAATTTTCCTTATAGGACCGGAATAAAATAGAATGATAGAGAAAAATTTTATTTTGATCTGATTTGGTTTTTTGGTATTCACTTTTTACTATTTTGTCTTTTGAGGAATAAAGGAAAAAATTAAAAAAATATGTTTGCGTTTATGCTTTTGGTCCCTTATATACGAGTAACACAATTTTTTTTTGTGTTAAAACCAAAATTAAAATCTAAATTATGTATACTAAATTATGTATTAATGAAACCCTCAAATTTACAAATAAAATGCATTTGCATAATATTTTCTTGTTTAAGCACCTTTCTTCTCAAAACACCAACGAAATAAAAATGATTTTATGCATACATAAGTAAAATGCAATTATGTATTTTCCTTCAAAATTATTCATAATACCAATTTTCGACGTTGTCGAGTTGTCGGCATCGTCGAAAAAAAAAATCATAATAGCGATTTTCGACGTTGTCGACTGTCGACGTTGTCGAAAAAAATACGCGCGTCGAAAATTTCATAATTGACCCCCTGGAATTCGCAAAATTGTGGAACGTGTTGAAGAAACTGGATAAGTTGTGTGGAACAGTAAGAGCTGTAAGTGAAAATGATCGTGCAGATCCAAGCATCTCTTTCAGGCGAAATTTTAGTACAATATTGTATCCCATAGGACTAAAAAATATTTTTAAATTAACTACGCGTTGATATTCTTTTGGGATGATTTAAAATCAGTTTATACAATGTATTCAAAGGTTGCTTCAGAAGCATGATTGATAGATGATATTTGTGTCTTGTGATTGACGAATCCGTATAGCTGTATACACAAACAAATGAATGTATTTTCAAATTATTTGTAACAACAAGAAGAGTATCTAAAAATAACAAATAAATCCGCGGCATTACAAATACGACTTTGACAAACTCCGTTTGGTTCTGAGAAAATGACGAATGTGAAGTTTGGATTATGGTATCTCTAGGGATGTCTCAGTTAATCTGAGAATTTTTATTATATTTGGTAATAATACAAAGCTTTATTAAGTGCCCCTCCCCTAGATGGGGAGAAATTGAAAATATTTTCTAACTAAAACTGTCCCCAACTAACACCCCATATACCTGAGGTTGTGTTTACATCTCTAGGGATATCTCAGTTAGCCTGCGAATTTTTATAATATTTGGTCATAATACAAAGCTTTATTAAGTGCCCTACCCCTGTATTGGGAGCAACTGAATATATTTTCAAAATATCTATATTCAATGCGGAATTTGTTGTACTTATGAAGACAATTGGCAGCAGAACTATCAAACTGAACGTCGACACCATTTTTTCATATAAAAATATTATTCAAATTTTCGATTTATCCGGTAGATTTTTCCACAAAATTTTCTTTCATATAAAATTTGTCCTGACAATTGCGAACACAACAAATATAAAATCAGCCAAATCGGTTGAGTCGTTCAAATCTTTCATATATAAATTACACAAGACAGACTCCAGATATTGGGTGAAATCTTTCTTAATTTACCTTGTTAAGCGTAGGTCAACTATATTCAGGTGTATAATAAATAATTTTTGAGTCAGGAAAGACGAAATTTCATCCAAATGGTAAAGTTGACAGATGTATAATTTAAATGTCAATTTTATACGACTTTAGTAATTTATTACACCAGGCCGCTACCCGATATTGAGTGAAATGTATCTCATTGGATACCGTGTAACCTGACACAAAATAATTTATTTTAGACCTGGATAAGATTTATCTGCCCTTCACAACGTCCATACAGTAATATTTGACGAATTATTGGTGGCGGTCTGGCACAAAAGTAATTTATTACACAGCTGAATAAGGTTGACCTACCCTACACAAGGTTCAAGTGGCGGTGGTGGTCTTGTGTGATAAACTACTAAATGTGGTAAAATCGAACTACTAAATGTGGTAAAATCGATTTTTTTTCATTTATTCTCCAAAAAAAAAAAACAAAAGTTCTATACAGAAAAAAATTATAATATGAAGTTAAATAAGATGGCAGAAAACAAACAAAAACAATTTTTTTTTTTAAGTAATGCAACTAATGCATATGTCAAACAAACAATCAACAACAAACTTCATCAATCAATATCAGTGGTAAAGGTTATAATCTTCGATAAATTTGTCAAACAGTGACTTTTTCAAATATCGCTTGAGCCTAGAAATTCTATCATCTTTCAAGTCATCAACCAATGCATTAAATAATTTGACACTGACCGAGATAGCTGCGAATTAATTTGCAATCCAAGATACATAGCACAGTCAACACGTTTAATTTTCTCATTTTTAAATTTAATGTCATTAAAAATTTGTGATGGTTTATGTTTTAAGTAAAAAACAATGAAATTCCGATAACCTGACACAAAAATAATGTACTACCCACCTGAATAAGGTAGATTTTTCCTTCACTATGCTTACGAAGTAACATTTGACCCAATATCTGGTGGCGACCTGGCGTATAATAAATTATTAAGTGTGGCAAAGCCAACATTTGTATTGCAATTTGAAACCTACATCTTCTGATGCCAATTCCGTCTGATATAACAAAAAAATATTTTATTACACACCTGTAAGAATAAGGTTGACTTACTCTCGACAAGACTTCTAGTACAACATTTGGTCCAAAATCTGGTGGCAGTCTTGTGCAGTAAATAATTTAAGTTGGTCAAATTGACTTTCTTGTTATAAATAATGTTTTTGGTGAAATTTACCCTCTCGCAAGTTATAGGGGTGGTTTTGAAATAACTAATTCAATGTTAATAATTTGTAATAAATTCCGGTCCAAGAACCGATTATATTATGCCGATATTATAGTTATATTAACAGTTACAATTTTGGCGGTGCAGGTTCAATTGTAAGCTGAACCGAACCACTTGTTCCTCGATAACACGAACTGTAATGAAATCGGGACTTGTTATAATAAACTGTACTAAATGTCTAACAAATTATGGTATGGGTTTAATTGAAGCGGACTAATTTGGTCGGTGCAGGTTTAAAGCAGTGAATTTTTACTATATTTGATCATAATAGAAAATTCTATAAATAGTGGCCACACCTGGATGGTGAGCTCCTGATTATTTTTTCTCTAATTCCCTTTTTATTGAACTGAGTTTGTGTTTAGATTTCTAGGCATATCTCAGTTGATCTAACAATCCTTAATATATTTTCTGCTATAATACAAAATTCTATAAATTGTTCTCATCCCTAGATAAGGATGTCCTCACTATTTTTCTTACTAACGTGAACCCCAACTAATAATTCATGTTCCGCAACCTTCCTATTAGTGAATATTGGGCAATTAAATGGGAAATATATTATAATTTATTTCAGTTTATTTTAAAGATAATTGCCAAATATTTAAAATAAAACTAATAAATTAAGAATTACGTTAATTCCGCTTAATACAGGTTTCATTTTGAAATTCACCAACACATATAAACGTTTAGCATAGATTTAGTAAAAACTTCACATTGCTATATAAACATATGAAGTTTTTGCTAATTTTTTTACTAGTAAAACTTTAGCAGTATCTTCACATGCATGAGAAAATGCCTTGTTTTGGTGTCGGTTCCTGTTAGAAGTCTTGATTGAATTTTTTTTTCCGATTTATCCCATTAAGTATTGCTCCAATTTTAAACTTGTTGCATTTATGTTTAAAGACGTTAAGAGTTCATTTTACTTTTACAACTTGTGAACATGTTATCCCATTGTAATACTGATTTACTGATTACAAACCATTAAAGTAGTTTTGTGTTAAATGCAGTAACATCTGAGAACTTATATACATAATATTTTATGTTTTAATGCCCGGTCTAAAAATATTTTCGTAATTAGTTGCACAAAATATGCAAAATGCATAGCGTAATGCTATTACCAACCGATAAAACTCCCCCACAAACTGTACGCCATATAATTACTACGTTCACTTAGTTTTTCTTAAATACTAATTAACCAACCAATTCAATTTTTATTACTTTTATGATTTGTACGAAAAAAATAAGAAACAGATTTGAATTTTTTTATTTTGTGTAAAACAGGAAGTCATAAATTATAAAGTTTTTTTACTTCTTCATATCGTAATATCACAATAAATAATAAAATATTAAAGTGATTTTAACTAGACGATATGTAGATACAGTGAGGCAAATAAATAGTTGTACTGTTAATATTTGGGGTAGATAAAATCACTTCATCGAATGGTTCAAGATATTCGAATATTTTTGTGAATTACTGTAACATCTAAAGACAGGTATTTAAACTTGTAAAATTTTTTCGGTTTTAGATAAATTGGTTTCGTACTTCACTCCACTCATTAAACTGTTCAATAATACCGATAAAATTTAAAATTTTGACAGGTTTCATTCACGTGTTCATTTATATGTACAGTGTATATCATGTAGAGCAAATTTTCGAATGATGTAAGTCGAAAGTAAATCATACCTTGTCTACGGTATATAATACAAAGATGATGCGGATGTGTAAGCACGAATCTTTATAATGTAATGTTCATGTTATATGATTCGCTTAAACTGAATTAACTACTCTAAATATTATTAATAACTTTATTGTTAAATAATAGTTTTGAATGTTATATAAAACAATGCGCGCTTGTTTACCTGTCTGTGTCTAGTGTATTATGTGTGTGAAATGAGCAAAATGCAGGAATTGTTTTTTCTCGTATTCTTTCATTTTAAGATAAGCATCTTGCACAAATTGTTACAATGTATGATCTAAAATAAACTAAAGTTTGGGAATCACTGATTTAAGAAATAAATGGTGGCCGAAAGAAAATTGTAAGTCATTAAACATATATGAAAGTTGGATACATCTACATAAATAAATGCAAGTTGTCCAGTTAATTATTTTCTACTATGCCTCAATGCATCCAAAATTTAATAATTTCCCACTAATAAAATTTAGATGAGTTTTCATCATACTGCGCTCGCTCTCATAATAAAATTTTTGGACAAAAAACCTTGATTTAGGTCAATCTCTGTCAAAATATTATTATATTCATTAGAATTTTTTGACACTTCATATGGAGCACACACACACACGCACATCTATAACAACTATATATCGTTTATGGTTCGATGACAATTAAATTAAAAAAAAAAAATCGTTTTATTATGTGCGGTCAAAATATTCGAGGAGGCAGCCAAACACCATCAACACGAACATCATCATCATCATAATCATAAACATAGATAAATATTTATTTGGATGCTGTCAAGCATAATTTTTTTTTTATGAACACAAACATGAAATGAGTTTTAGAGATCAGTTGTGTTGTTGTTGTTGTTTATATTTGGTGCGACAAAGTTTTGTATTAAACTATAAAGGGCCACCCAAATTGTTTATTGCCAAATTTCTCTTTTTTAATCAACTGAATTAACGATTTGACGAGTGACCTTTCTTTTATATAGATATGATTTATATCCGGAAATTAATTAGTCCGTTCTAGTTTCAATGTCCGATATATAGATAAAAGTGTCGTGCAGTTATATTTTTGTATAGAACTGAGACAGAACTATGAACAGTATTAATCTCGCTTATGATTGTGAGTAATTATAGAGCTTCGAAAAACTGTACTACGGGTATTTGAAAATGTGTAATGATCGTCTATTGTTTATCGATATAAAAAACTATCGTACATAAGGAGGGGGGAGCTCTGAAACTGATTCACAATTAACGCATGCTGCAGCCGTAATCGAGTAGAACATTGAGGAACGTTTTTGCCATTAATCGGTCCTTACACATATGAGTATATATTGTGCCAATCTCAACATACGGTTGGTCTTATGGTTCTTTTCGTAGATAGTTGACATCATGTGCTCTGTAATTTACAGTTTAATTTAAGTGGTCCATCCTAAGATCCTATAGCGCAAATGCTAGAGTTTTGCGCTTTTCAATATTAAAACTCAGAGAATTAAACTCGCACCATAATGCTACAGATTTTCAATATTTTCTTGTAGTTTATTGACATCAGCTTTTCCACAAATCTAAGTTTTACCTCCTTCCATTGGGAAATGATTGACCCCTACACAAAATTTACGGTATCATGAACCATTGAAGTTGATTTCATTTGAGAACCATCTGAACAAATGTTTCTGAATTTAAAACTCATGATAATCGATTCTTAGCATTCGAAAACCCCCCTCATTCATATTTATAAATCGTTCGACTCGAAAAACCTTAAATAAATTTTCCGAAAATCTAGACTTGGATATGGAAATGCATTCCTGCCAATCTTGAATTACAAAAACCTTATCATCACAATTGTTATGAGAATCGTTCGAGTTGAAAAACATTTCAAAAATTGTTTTGAGTTCACTTATAAATCAGAATCGGTCAGAGATCAAAATCGATCGCACTCGAAAATATCCAGATGATGAGAAATTTTAAAAAAACCGTCCGACAAATCAATATTGTTACTCATAACAAGGAACATTTTCAAAAGACGCGATTAACGAAAACTTACAACATGTCACCGTAATGCAACCAGCTCAACATGGCGCAACATTCCTCATTATTTAGCAACATCACACAACTTTCCAACAGCAACGTAATGCAACATCTTACAACAAGATTCATAATTATGCAGCCTGGTGCAACATGACGTAACATGGAAAAACGCAACATGGTATGACGGCCATTTCGGAGAACCCTGAAATGAATTTTCCGAAAATCGGAACTCCTTGTAATCGTTTTCTTGCAATCGAAACCCCTGTTTGTCAAATTTTATCAAAATCGTTGAAGCCGCCTAATAAAATGTTAAAAGAAAGCCCCAACAACCTCTGTGTATATAAGGACTCATCGTAATCAATTTTTGGTACTCGAAAACTTTCCCTCAACAAGTTGTACCGGAATTATTCGAGCTAAATTTATTTTCAAAAAATCGGACCTGGGATCCACTGGAAAAACCATAAACGGATTTTCTCGAAATTAGGACTCATTGCAATCCATTCCATTTACTAAAAAACTCCTATCACAGTAATTTTTATTAAAATTGTTCAGGCCGAAACATATTACAACCTGGCCCTATCGAATGACCCTCTAAACGAATTTTCCCGAAACTACCACTCATCAACGCATTCTCTACAACTTTTAGAAAATCGTGAAAACCGGGAAAAAAATAAAAAAAGGAAACCGGGCCCACCGGACGGACGGCTCTCTCAATGAATTTTCATAAAAATCAAGACCGGTAATTCCTCGCATTTGAGCTCCCCTCCCCTTTACTTAGTTTGCGAAAAATCGTGCGAGTCAGAAAAGTTAAAAACGGGACACGGGCCCCAACCGGATAACTTTCGAAACGAACTTTTTCGAAATCAGAACCCATCGCAAGCGATTCCTGGTACTCGGAAAACCCAGACATTTTCATGAAAGTCGTTTGAGTTAAGAAAAAAAATAAGAAAAATTGAATCAAAGTCCCATTGGAGAACTCCCTAGACGAATTTTCCTGAAACTAAGGCCTTGTAGGTGACTTGGGTCGTTGGTTGTTTTTTAAAATGATTTTTGGTTAACAAAGATTGTTTGATCTGGCGATAGATGTGCTGCCGCTGGATACGAATTCCGGTGATTCAGCTTAGATGTACATTGAACTTGGGTCGGAGATTGTCGAAATAGGTGATTTAGGATAAAATTAATTAAGGAATAGTGCGCTTACCTAGAGTGGGTCATACACCTCTATTTACAGTTTAATGATGAGACTTTGACTGTTTGGTTTTGAGACCTGTTTAGATATGGTCATAGCAAATGCGGCCTTATTAGGAAGTTGACGTCGTTTAAGTTTAAAAGGTATAGCTCCAGGTCGAACTTGGCAGATCGATCCTTGAAAAATTGATGTTATCGTTATGAGATCTACTGAACACCCTTGTCTCAATCACGTTATCTTTCATGCTTCGACTGGCATAACTATAATTCCAACTTTAAGATTCCGAATATGTTGAGGTAACCCAGCCGGATTCATGTATTTTATTCTAGTGGAACTGGAACACTAAGACGCTCACTTTCATTTTTCTTATCGACATTTTCGGTACTTAAGTACACTCGACTTTGTTCAGGAAGCAACCCAATATTTTAATTGTTGATACTGTCCACATCAACGTTCTTTGGGCATAAAATTATTTTTCTCTACAAAGAACGGATGTCAGTTGTTGTAGACATTGCTTTCCAAAAAATTTCTGTCACCAAATCATCGTGAAAAAATTTGTTTTCTGGAATTTCAATAGTGTCAGGTGGTAAGTTTTTCCCACAATCAAGTGTTCCAGTTCCAAATTGCAACAATCAATTATTATAGACTTGATCAACGCAGCTCGTGTCCTGATCAATGCATCCCGTGTTGAGGTCTCGACTTAATAATGGCTTGAATCTTGGTCAGCATCGTGGAAAATTCCTGTATTATCATAATGGACTCTCTAACCATCCATGGACTCTTAAACCAACGGAAACGAATTTTAGCCTGTTTGACAACTGTCCCCTATATGCGAAACTTTCAGTTTATTTTATATATTTAAGGGGTGCTGCCGAGCTGCCAATACGACAGAGGCTTTCGAATAGGAAATGAAATAAATATTTGAGGTTTTTATTAGCACCAACAAAATGTGTGCCTTTTATTATTGTATGGCAAGTGCCTCTCCGTGAAATGAATGTAGTAATCGCCACAATAAAAAATTCCGCTATTAGATGTCCTATCGCCTCTACTTGGTTTCGCTCGTGCTGCTTTGATGGGAGTATATTCGAATGTTTGACTTCGTAGGATTCAAATAACTTTTGAATTGTTTCGCAATAACGATTTCTTAGTTTGCAGCGCTTCTTTTTCTAACGGGAATTCCGATCTTTGAATTTCCGTATTCAAAATCATCTCTACTCCTCCTTACTAGTATTTTAACTTGCTAATAAATCACCTGGTTAATGCCAACACATTTGACATCTTGGTAAAGCTGCAGCAATACCTGCTAAAGAGATCTTGGATTAAATTATCGTTGATAGCACGACTAATGTGGTGGTTTTTGAGGTCCGTAATTTGTAAGATTTTTTCTCTTGGGTTAGTTCGTTTCTCAATTAAATAACTCTGGTTCGTTCCTGATCAGCCAACCAGTAAGGGTCACTTTACCATAACTTTCTGTTTACCAATAACTCCGCAGTGTTTATGACTATTAATGCGATATCTGCAGGGTTGTCTTTATCCGCTACGTACTACCAATGCTCTCGATTATACAGGTCAATTACATCATTGACCCTGTTTTCCACGAATGTGGTTCAGGTACTCGAGTTTTTGACGCGATTATATGTGTCTTCAAATCATTATCTGTGTCCACTACTGCATTTATCAACGGTGCATACGCTTTTTCGCTGCATCACTAAATCATAAAACATGTATTTTCTTTCTGGACTGCAACCATCTTGGAATTCTTACATTGGACATTTCAAATATTTGATTTCAAAGTTTCAACCGCAAGACTATGGTATGTTTGGAGGAAGTTCATCGTCCCAATCAATATTCTTCATCCGACTACAGTGTTCTTTTAGTGTGCCTTTCTCGTTCAGAAAGTTGAACCATGAATTTAAATTGTCATCATAGGGTCATATTGCAATCCCACCACTTTGGTGTTTCTGCATACACTTCGATTACTGTAAGATCTTCTTCCGTATTGGTTTATAAAAACGACCGCATTTCATGGGTGTTAGTCGGAAGCTTCCACAGCTTAAACCCATGTTTGTTTAACGTGTACGAGTTACATGCGTCAATAGGTGTTTGACCTGTGGTACGAACTAGGTCCGCGACGTTAGAGACGTTCAATACTGGGAATAGTAGTATTTTGCATGTTTATTATTGCTTGGTTCTCGTTTCGTATGACCTAGAGCCTCATATACTCGGGATCGCGTTGGACTTGTCTTCAGAACGTTTAGTTCAGCATTGTTGTTTTTCCGGTGACTGTCTTATATGGTTTCGTAGCTCTTCTACCTCCCAGGAATTGCGTAGGAATCTATCGATGCCTTAATATGAACGCTAATATTCAGATTATTGGGTCATGGGGATTTGGAGGCTTGCATGACTCTGGCCTACACAGAAATAAAAAAAATTGTTCCGGATGTTCCACCGAAATTTTTCGGACGAAACTTGAGGAACGGAGTAAAATAATTATAACCGAGTATGCTCATTCGATGACGATCGGATCTTCCCCAGTGACAAGTACCCAGTCTGCTTACGAGCCCCCCCCCCCCGAATAACCCATCCCAGGGACGTCTCCCCAACAGAAGAAGCCTCTCTTCACCCGGAGAGACCTCCAACGAATCTTCCTCAATTCGCACTTCAACAGCGTTTCGAATGGACGACACATTCACTGGACTCACCACTCCGACCCTGTGGCTGTCCTACTAGGTTGAAAGGAATAGTAAGCCCGGCCTATACATATGGAACCGACACAGAATGGAGTATTTCCTCCCATCATACCGAACCTGTAAAAGATCTAGTAATTCACTTTATGGAAAGTAAAACGAAGATTACTAGAAACGAAAAGAATGATGGAAACTACTCGTGGTCGAGAAAAGAAAAATTAAGACTAGATGCAGGGAATAAGTCGCCGTGCGGTATTTTATAATTTATTTGAGAATTTTTCAGAGTATAAAAAATAGAAAGGAGGAAACGAAGGAAGAGAGAAAAGAACTACAGCTACAAATGGCTGAACGAAAAATAGACAAAAATGAAATCAAACAGAAAAAAAAGAAAAAAAAATATATGGTCACCGAAACAAATTTTGATAGCGATAACCAATGTATATTCCCAGCCACGTGTACGACCACCGTAACGTGTGGTGCTCGATTACAATACAAATTAAAATTTTATAATTGACAAAAAATTTGAAAATTTGAGAAAAGTAAGTTCAAAGATAAAAATATTTTAAGAAAGAACACATAAAATTTTAAATTGAAAAAAAAATAAATTGTACCTTACAACCTTCAGCAAAGGTCACCCAGTATTGTTATAATGTCCAAAAGGTTTGCGGCCTTGTTGCCGTCATGCCACAGGCAACTCCAGTTACCCGGACTGTTGAGCGCCTTCCCGCTAATCCATTGGGCACGATCGCCAAAATCCGTATATACATATTTTCTTATGACGACTTTTTTGCCCCAAAAAAACCGGACCTGATGAGGTGGCCTCAACTGGCTCCCTTGTAAGTAACTGGTGGAGCGTCCTTCACAGACGTTGGGGCGTTGGCTCACCAATCCACAAATAAACAAAGTGGCCTCATCTGGCCACCCGTAAACAAATTGTTGGGCGCTGGTTCGTCTATACCGTAATAAACGAATATCCGGTTGCCTCGCCGAAAACCGTAGTATGACCTGTAATGGCCACACCTGCCCACCCGTTATCGCGCCGCCAACAAACTACAATAGCGATGTTGGTGTATCACATATGATCAGGTATCACTCTAACTCACTATCCAACAATAAGATATGTATCACAAATTGGGCAGTTTGCCATAAGGATCCAAACCTCAATCTATACATTTTTATACACGACACGATTTGTAAATCATAAATTTTTTTATAAAATATTTTACAGTTTTCGTTACAGTTATGTATTTCAACTAAGAACAATGTGGACATAAAAACATCGCTTTTAAAACCCAAAAACCAAAAAAAAAATCCTTCTCAGTTCAAAAATTAGACTTTTCTAGTATCAAACCAACACGAGACTTCACAATCCAAAAAACTCTACTGAAATTTTTCCAAATTCAAAACGATACTGATTTACTCAAAAAAAATTATCGCAAAATCACTCCCAAAATCAATATTTGGAAAGGCTATCGTATAATTAAATTGACACAACACAAAAACCGCTCGTTAAATTCCCATCGAAGCAGTCATAGTATTGCTACTCATACATAGATGGCAATGCCATAACGAAAAAATGCCATAAATGAAAATGGGAACGGAATTTAGATGTTATGACCAATGAGTCGTAACAGTCTTGGAAATCATTTGCTCCTAATTTGAATTCGTTTGATAAACCAGACAGATTTACGAAGTCCATTTAGAATAATCCGAGCGTTTTTTGTTTAAGGTTTAAATCTTGGATACACGCTTCCGATATAAACAATCCTCGAGATGTCGAATTTAAAAGCGATGAATAAGTTTTCCAGAAGCCGTTAGCGTCCATGATATTGATCAATGCAGTTGGAAGAATTACTTGTGATGTCGGCTTGGATTGATTTCACTGCGTAAGCTTCTTTATGGATTCGATCATATCTATTCTTTTTCCCAGAAATGCGAACGACTCCCCCGATCGTACAAAAATATTTTTCTGATATTTCGTGGAATTTTTCAAAATATGGGTGAAACGCTTTGTGCCTCTTTGAGCCCCCTTTCTGTCGTATTTCTATATACGTTTTTGGAATATCTCAATATAGTTGGCACCAGTAATTTCAAAATGCCGGTAAGTCTTGTTGGTTCTCTCTCTAACGCTAATTTAAGGTACTGAAACTTTTGGGCAGCTGTTACCTCGTTTGTGAACCGTGCAACTATAAATATCGATTAACGATTTTCACCTTCGAATTTTGGGGTAATGATTTTTTGGTTTGCTATGATGTTACTCGTCGTATTTTCTAGCTTTTGTGAAGAAATGCTGCTTTTGCGAATTGGAGCATTAGGTCCTGCGAAAACCACATAGTAATTGTCCATAAACTTACGTCTCTTGCTTTTTTGGGCCACCTGACTGTGTTAATGACAGGCTGAACTGCTCATTCCACTGTTGACAACAACACGTCGGCGGCTGTTGTTGCGAGTTTAGATGATTGTTTGAAACTATGTAACTAGACTGATTTATGCCCAACTTGGGTTCATGACCATCCACTAGCAGAGAGCTAATGAATACTAGCCTGAATGCATCTAGCCTAGCAATGAAGAGACTGGCAACCCAATTCCAAGAAATGACACTAAAAACTCAAAATTGAAGTGGACGATAACGCGATTTTTAACTATAAAATCATTTTTGGAAGTTCCGTTTAAATATTTTTTATAATTATCACAGCTTTTAAGCTTCTAGTGATTCTAGAAGATTCTTGGTTACTTTTGGGCACCACTTGAAATGGCGGTGCGAAGGTATAATTAAATAAGGCCACTTGATCTTATTAGGCCTCCTTTTGGCGGTACTTGAAATGGGCTAGCCCTTGCTTAAAGCCAAGGCCTACCAAGTTTCAAAGAATTCCCACTTCCGTTTTTCACCTCTCGCTGCATTGATTGCCAAAGCTCAGTGATATAAAGGAGAAACGTCGTGCGTGTTGGAGTGTTGGATAACGGCCATGATAACCGCAATGAAACAACTGAGGACGGAATTGAGTAGGCCTGCATGACTTGTTTCATTGTAGTTAACAAAATCGCTGCGGGAATCAATGCCGCAAGAGATGAAAAGTGGATAGTGGCAAATATATGAAACGAGGGCTGTCCTTGTCTGTAGTAAGTAAGAGGCTAACTCGTTTCAGGCTTTATTATAAATTTAAAGAGAGAAAACATAATTCTTAAATCTAATATTAGATATTTCTAATTCCATTTTTCAAATAATCTTACAAAAAACAAAATTACAGCAACCTAGGATTGAGAGATAATGGTACGAAATTCAAACCTTTAGGTTTTAAACGGTTGGATTAAATTTTTTCATCGCTACTAATCAACAAATTTTTTGTCAATCGAAAATTACTTTCGATGAAATAAACGAGGTATGCTTCCAAAAGAAGCCAAGTTGTTGGATCATTTATTTTTCAGATAACATCAAATTTTTGTCTAATAAAAATTTTTCTTTATTCTATTTTCAGGTTGCAAGTGAACACCATTCATATTCAACAAATGATGGCCTATTTGCAACAAAATTAGGTTTCCGTTTACAATTGCAGAGTTCACATTTTGGTGGCCCAGTACCAAGTCCGGGTAATAGTTTAGTATTAAGATGTACAGCACAAATTGGTAATTTCTATCAAGAATATACCGAAATTGAACTTGGTGTACCACAACGTGATCCAATACCAGCTAGAGGTAAGTTTATATCTTTGTTTTTCTATTCTATTCCAATTTTTCCATCAAATTAGTGAAAATTGTATTAAATTACCGGTTTAGTATACCCACCGTACCACCCACCCATTCATCTCTCCATCCATATCGAATGCTATTATCGGAAAATTGATAAAAACAATTTTTTTTTTACTTTTTCGAATTCAATACGAAGAAAATACCTTGTTGTATTTGGTATATGTATGTATATTGTATATATATTGAATGGGTAAATCGAAATGAACATTTTCATTTTAACACTTAAGATTAAAATATTTTCCACGAGATATTCTGTTACGTGTAAATTTTCTAGCTCAATAAACTAAACTACTGTTCAAGAGGTTTTCGTTATATAAGAAAATTGCTTCGAACCAAATAAATAAAAAAAAAAAATATTTCAAGGTATAGCAGCGCTGTATGTTGCTACACTCGCGAAGGATATACCTGTTTCGCCTGAGATAAAAGCAGTAGACGGTGGAAATGTGTTCGGGAAAATTTTAATTTTGTGCAAAGCGAAAAATTATTGTGTTTTCTTACTCTTTAATAAAATTAATTTTATAAATGCACTGCTTTCTTATATATCGAATGAATTACGCTTTTAAATGTGCAATGCGATGAAAGAAACTCGAATAACTATGGTGAAAAAGATTAATATTTGTTTTTGGATTAACACACGATACACAAAATATTCTCTTCAAAATTATCGTTTTATTAGAATGCGAATAAAATTAGATAACGGTAAATAAATTCTTTGGATGTATACGTATCGAAAATTTCGAACCTCCTTAATGGTTATATTTTCCACCATATGATGAACCAGCACCAAAACCACCACTAATTCCACCTCCATGTTGTTGTTCATCATCCAAAATAACAACATGGCTTGATTGTTCTGCATGGGCAGCAGCTGCAGCGGCATTACTTTGAGCGGCACTAGCTGAACGGGCGGCTTTAGCAGCAGCATTTTGAGTTTCTTCAAAATCAATACGGGCATGATTTAATTGTTCGCCTAATGCAGCAACAAGTGCCTTCGCCTTGCCGACCATAGCACTTTGTGATGCTAATTCAGCTGATGATTCACTAACCGCATGCTGGGCTGAATTTAATGAGGTTTGTGCACTATTCAAAGCCGATTGTAAATCGGTAACGTGTCCTAAAGCAAGTTGCGCTGATTGCTGTGTGGATTTGGCGGCACGTTGTGCTAATTCAAGTTGGGCGATTTCACCTTCGAGAGCGTGTTGAGCATCGACGTACTGTTGTTCTAGTCCATGGTATAAAACTTCTTTACCGGCGAGTGCGGCTTGAGCGGTAGCCGAAGCTTGAACTGCGGCCTGTGCGAGTGTTGTTTGGGCAACATAAGCAGCTTGGCTTCCGGCACTATTTTGACTTGCAACAGCGCTATTAGCTTGGTGTGCTGAACCTAATGCAATCGATTTTAAATGGCTTCCAGCACTGCTACCACCTTTTCCGCCGGACGAGTATCCACCGTGTTGTATTTGTTGTGCATGCTCGTCAGAATATACTGGGCCCTGGCTATACTCGTACACAAATTCACTATCACGTTTGTTATTGGCTTTTGTTCCAGCGGCTGCCGAACCTACAATTAAACAATTATTTTTATGAGTCATGTCATAAAAATTACAGGGGCTACAAATTTCTTACCCAAAACTACAAAAACTATAATTGCCACAAATTTCATTTTGGAATTATTATTGTTGGCTAGAAATGTATAATTAAATTAATAAATAATTATCCAGTTAATAAAAATAAATACTTACTGTATATTGATATGAAATGATTTCTTTAAGACTTGATGTATGTGAATGATATATATAATTTGAAGATTACTGGTTTTTATACACCGCATCGCGATTTAATTTTTGGTTAAAGAAAGTGAAAGAAACCGTTTTTTTAAATATTTTTGATTGTTTTCGTATATACAATTATAACAATTATTAATTTAATCAGGAAAACCCCAAATTTTGTTTAATTAATCTACAAATTGCATTACGTAATTAATTTGTACACCATGAAGTACAGTTGCCTACATTTCACGGGTGGCAGGTATACCATTTCGATTTGGTTTTCGGAGAAAAAGTTGAATGATCGCGAATATTACATGAAATCTACGCCCTGTCAAACTTGGGTGTTATATGGTGGAACCAAATAATTTATGTGGACTAGGTAATTTAATAAATTGAGCTTTACACCTTTCCACCTTGGTATATCACTTCAGCATACGGTTAATAGTCATGGGCGTGCAGTTACTGCTAAAAAGGCAAATTTATTATGTCACATTGGCGACAAAATTGTGAAATAATAAAAAATATAGGCACTAATGTCTAAATAGTGGATACTTGAACTTACCCATATTAGTACATCACGTCCAAATAAAAATTACTGGCAGGTAAAATAAATTATATGAAAAAATTTTGAATTTCACTCATATTTCTTTTTTGTTCGAGATTTGGGGATAGCTACCCAGTTGTCTGTATATGGACGTCGTACTAATTTGGATAGGCCAAAGTACTTACTCTTCAAATATTTAGAATTTCCACTTATGATTTTTCAAAATTTCACTCAATAGAATGGCATGTGAAAATTTTAATAAAAATGTGACAGTTATGTGACGCAGTGTATATTTTGTTATATTGACAGTATTTTCACACCATAAATAGACAACGCCTAGATCTGATTAACCGTTAAAATGGCTTAAATTAGCACTTTGTTATATATATTGGGCGTTCTTTAAATTCGCAAAGGATTTTGTAAATGAAAACATTCAGTTTCCCTGGAATGATGGCAAATCCTTAAAAATATGTAAACCAATCGTCAGTGATCGATATTCTAATTAAATTTGCATTATTGTAGCTCGGTTGACTTGCCATATATCTAATGTGAGGTTTTGTTGTATTTGTATTCGGTATAGTATACCGATTGTATCGAGTGTACATTTTCGATGCCCTTTGGGATAATTCTATATCAACCTTTTTAATTGTGTTGTTCTGAGATATCTGTTTGCCTTTTTAGTTGTTAAACCCGTCGTTTTTTATCTTTACATCTCATGGAGGGATTTTGCAGCCAGTGCAGTACTCATCCATCTATCTCGATCAATCGCCCTCGCCCTCCTGTTTCGGCATCAAATTATATGTCGGTTTGCTCGATGTCCCCAGCGCAGTTGGGGTCTTCCTTTAGGGGGTCCTCTACAACGTTTGAAACGGAGATAGCCTTCTACAGCCTTTAGAGGTTAGGGCCCAGCTTTCGCTTGCTGAAGTCAGCACAGGGCTGATGAGTGGTTACCTACTCGAGCTACAAAGTGAGCTGCATCGCCGCGAGTACATCGTCCTATCAAATATCAAATGTTAGTTCTGCCTGTTGAAAGTTTATACCTCAACTGTTTTCTAAAATTATCCTCTGAGTCTGGCAAGTACAACTGAGGCCCTATTCCTGAATACGAAATGAAAACGAGAGTTCTAGATTCATATTTGAATTAAATCATATTAGTACGATTCTCATTTAAAATTGAATTGAAATGTAGTACTCTCGTTTTCTTAGTTTTTATATTCAACATAGTCGCCTTTTTCATGCGGTCTGGTTGTTCCAAATAGAGACGATGTAATCGTTTAAATTGGATGCAAGAGTAGCGCTTTCCAGTCAAAACAATTCTGCCGGGATTTCGACGAGACCGAGTGCCTTCCCATTTTTAAATCGATTAATATATCTGTGTTTAGTTCCTCTACTATGGGATGTTCAACAAAGACCTCTTCAAATGGAACGCAGCTATTGCTCTAATGGGACTCACTTCGTCTTACCGATTTAGTTGATTTTGGAAGTTGGTTTGCCAAACGGAGAAGACATCAACCACGTTTCTTCTCAGCCTTTATTCTCGTCATTGATTGCTGTACTTTTTGATTGCTGTGAAATTCGTGGCGTTAACAAAACATTCTCGTCCAAAATGTCGAGTTTTGAGCCGAATAATAGTCATTTGCGGGAACTTTGCTTCTTTAATTTGAAGACATGTGCTGTTGAGGCATATCAATTGCTTGTATAAGCATATGGTGAGGCTGCAATAAGTAAGAGAAGTTTTCGAGAGTGGTTTCAACAGTTTAAGAATCGTGACTTTTTGTCGAAGATAAAGTACGAAGATGCAGAAATGGAATCATTATTGTAGCACTTGCACATTAAGAGTGACTCAAGATGGATATTACAGATGATATGGTGAAAAAATGAAACTTAAACATCACGATTTTTCATCATATCATCTGTAATATCCATCTTTAGCTTCCACTTCCATCTCCAAATTTACACAAGCTGATGACGAGTTATTAAGCACTGTTTTCAACACTAAACACTAATATTTTATTAATTAATCAAAATAATTTTATTAAATATAATTTAATTTTCACCACTTGTTTGTTTGCCAGTTTGAATTTGTGATGAAAAATGGATTCAATACGATAACCCAAAAACATGGGGATGAGCTTGGTGTCGTATATCGTGAGTTGCTAAATTCGAACGAAACCATTAGAAGACTCTCTACCGAACTCATTTAATGAGATTGAGCCGAACACTTAAGAAAAAACGCCCCCACTACTACTCCAGACACGACAAAATTATTCTCCTGCGACTGACGTGAAATAATTCCTAAAAAAAATCCTAAGTAAAAATTGCGTGTGTATTAGTGATTATACACAAAAAACAAGCATTTAGGCGTAAATAATTTTTAAAAAAAATTCAAAAATTCCACCCAAAAGTAAACATATTGTATAATATTAATATGTATATCTCACAAATCCACCACCGCAGTGGCTCTATTCTGGTTTTCCCTGGGAATAGGGATTTGGGAATTAGTGACGTTTTTGTAGCAGTTGGGATTTTTTTATTCCCCAAAGTGTATTCTGGCGTTTGGGATTTTTTTTTATTTAAAAAAAAATAATTCCATTTTATAGCAGTTTTGACGTTAATTTTTTCCCATTATTTTTTCGGGAATTGTAATTCGTACCTTTTCCAATTTTCAAACATTATTTTTGCTAATAAATATATATTTAAAAATAAATTAAACTTTAATAAGGTCGCAATACGTGTTTTAGTTTATAAATATGTATTTATATAAAAAAAAGTCCCAAAAAATGTATTCCTTGTCTGCCCGAATACACATTTGGGAACGGGAAATATATATTTGGGAATTAGTGCAATTTGTAATTACAGCAAAATATTTTCCTAATTCCCAATTTCCCGGGAAAACCAGAATAGGGCCACAGTACGTTTAAAATACAATAAATTATTAAAAAATTAATAATGTGATTTAAAAACAAAATACTATATAGCGCAAATACATATAACTTTAAAATTAAATTGAAGTTTGGTTTGATGAATTTTCTAGATTTCATAGAAACACTAGTCGAGATTTAGCGAACTGTGGCCCTATTCTGGTAATTCCCGGGAAATGGAAATTTTAAATTTTGTAGCAGTTTTATTCCCTTTTCCACGAAAGTGTATTATGGCTTTTGAAAAAAAAAAGAAATTTATGGGAAAAAATTATTCCCCATTACATATAGCAATTTTGACGTTTATTATTCCATACCTATTTTAGGAAAGAATTAACTTAGAATAGAATTTAATGGAAATTTATTGTACTTACTTATAGAAATATTATGGCTGTAAATTTATACTGAAAACTGGTAATATCAATTGGAAATATCAATATCCAATTTTTTACTTTAATAAACAAAATTTATTTTTTAAGTAAAATTCGACTAAAATATCCACAAAAACCAATTAAACTTAGTTAACTATTTTTAGACATTTGCTTTCTTGTTTTATTGCGATCACGCGTCGACCGCGAATAATTAAAAATATTTTACCGTAAATGTATTCCCCAATCGCCAGAATTAACTTTTAGAAAACAGGGAATTGGGGTCTGGGGAATAGCTCCTACAAAAAGATATTATTCCCTATTCCCGGTGAATTACCAGAATAGGGCCACTGGTCATTAATCTCACTATGCTTTTATGTTACTTCCAAATGAAACGTATGAGAAATATACAGTAGTTTTGCAATTCAAACGATTACTCCTTACTCCTATCAAGGTATATTTATAACAAATAGAAATTTAAAATTAATATGACTAAAAATATAAGCGTGGGGCGCTTCTTTACGGCATTCGTAATTTAAGACTACTGAAGTAAAGTCTTTTAGTAACACTAATGGAACAGTCTATTCTGATGTATCCTAAGAATAGATTTTTTGCTGGAGCATTTCAGTATTAACGTAAAAATGATATATTGAGAGATACATTCAGAAGGAGCGCCCCACGCTTATATTTTTGGTCATACTAATTTTAAATTTCTACTTGTTATAAATATACCTTGATAGGAATAAGGAAGAAAAATTTTGTTTTCTACTTTTCAAAGCTTTTTATTATCTTCTTTTTAGAGCCTTTAAATATAAGCGTGGTTTTTTTAAAAAGTTATTTTAAATATATTTTTTTTTCTATTTTTTATAGTCATCGAAATTTTTTAATGTCCAAAAATGTTAGAATCTTGTATTGTCATCGGAGTTAAGCCTGTATGCAAAATTTTGGCTTAATTGGACTATCGCAAGTGGTTGAAAATTGATTACAAAATTTAACGATACAAACAGACACACAGAGTGATCCAATATAAGCGTGGTAAAAAAATAGTGTTAATTTTATCTAAAGTACAATCAATCGAATCTCATATTTGAGTGAATTTTTACTTCAGTTCCTCTCTTTCATCATCACCATATTTTATTTCTTCATTTGTAATAAGATGGTGGTTGATGAATAAAATTGAAATGGTAAAAAGTAAAGTGAATGGTGGATGGTGTTTCAAAAAACTTAATTGATAATACGGCTAACCGAGAAACATAATCGAATTGATGAGTACTTGGCAAAACCTCCAGCAGAGTTTAGTTAAAGATGTTTTTTGTGTTTAACTTTCATTTAAATTTTTTAATTCGTTTGTAACTGCTAACTTCCATATTTTTTTAAATAGGAGTTTCGCTAAACATAGGATTTCATTAGGAAATATTTTACGGCTGTGTGTAGGAGTGTCAAATTTTTCCTAAAATTTTCCTAAATAATTTTTACACTTAGGATAGACTTAGTAAATATTTCACGCGCATCTCCTGCGTGATAATGCCCGTCATCATTTTGCGGCGCAGGTCAAAACCTACTTGGAAGCCCTCAATTGGGAAGTTGTATCCCACTCGCCGTATTTACAAGACATTGCCCTGTCTGATTACCACTTGTTACGACTGATTTCCCATGGACGAAGATACGAAAAATTTGGGTGATGCATGAATAGCGTCAAAAGATGAAGCGTTCTTCCGATATGGTATTCGTATACTGCCATAAATATGGGAAAAAGTAGTAGCTATAGCGATGGACGATACTTTGAATAAAACATTACCTACCGTTCTTACCGTTCTTTCGCCCAATTGTTAATAAAAACGGCTGAAATTTATTTATATACCCAATAAGGACATGCTCACTCCGACAACATCCTTAACTACAGGGTACGTATGATCAACATGCATAAAATTCCATCATAAATACAACAAACCACAGCATTACGTAGGATCTATTTTCTATTGGAGATTCTAGTTGTCTCATCCGTAATGGGTCTTTAGGAACACATATATCACATCAGCTGCTATAGAATCAATATAAGAATATAAAATTTTGTGCAGTTGGTGATAAAATCGGACCAATAGACGTACGTCCTCGATTTGGCAAGCAATGCGTAAAGTAGGACATGAACAGCGAAAGAGGGAGTGCTTTGGTCCCACAACAGATTGCATAGATTTAAACACAAAAAAAAACAAAAAATTCTGGGGATTATTTGACTCTTAACTGCACTGTTAAAGAGCTTGTGAAGTTTCTTACAAAAAATAACACAATCTTTTTAACAATTTTTTTTATTTATTGAATCTTTCAAACATTAAAAATAATAACTTTTCCAATCTTAATAGCTATAAGGTTATTATGTAAATCTGAGGGAGCAGAATCTACTTCTTATCTACTTCTAATTCTAAGTTTGTGTTGACTTATACCATTTGCGTTCCAGTGGCATATCTTCAGATAATTTATCGGAGACATACTAGTTTCTGGATCACGCAGTGGTTTGATTTTGTAGCAATGCTTGTAGCATATTTTGCGTTGTTGTCATTAACTGCATCATCAGTCGCATACAGTTATTCAGGGTAGGTTCAACATTTAAGGATTCACCTTGAGGAACGCTTGCGTATGTTGGTTTGCTGGTTAGTGTTCTGCGCGATGGGGACACCATTCTTATAGGATTAAAATAGATTCCCATAGCCGCCGTATTGAGTTGTTTTAGTATTGGTGATTTACTCTCTTAATATTTTATAAATGCGTATTAGTGAATATCGTATTAAAATTTATAATTATTAAAAAAAAAACATAATATGTATAAGAAAACTTAAAAAGTTAATAAACTCAATAGATATTAAAGAAATATATGCACTTGCTAGACAAACTATTTATTACGTATTTCTTAATCACTCAACAAATAAAAATTCATTTATTTCGTTTTTAAGGTTTTTCAGAAAATACACAAAAGCGAGGCAGAAAAAGTCTGTGTTCGCTTGGAATAAAAATTATAAAACAGAGACAATAAACAATTTGAAAAAGTAATTAGTATTTCGTGGGGTATCCTCGATTCGTTATGACTTCTCGGAGCATTTTTGACATCGAACTGACGAGCTTCGCGGCCTTTACTTGTCTTCTCCCACTCCTCTTTAAAAAGAGTTTTCAACATTTCATTGTTTGTTATTCGGTGTTCTTCTTCTCTCTAGGGAATCCCATAAGTGCTCGATAGGGATTAGGTCTAAAGATTGTGGTGGTGTATGTAGCTATTTTGAAGCATGATAAAGTAACTAGAGCCTAACAACCTCGGCTGTATGCTTTGAATCATTGTCATGTTGAACGAAAAAATCTGTACCTATAAGCCAAGTTTTATAGCACTTTCCTCCAAATTATTTTTTAAAATGTCGAGATAATCATATTTATACATCGTCGATTCAATAAACTTCATATTCCCAACGCCATTACTCGCCATACACCCCATACATCATTACTCCACCATCACCATGTTTTACAGTGAGTACCAAATTTTGTTTTTTGGAGTGCTGTTCCTGACTTTCGTCATGCCATCTTGCGTCTTTTATGCCAAAAATTCAGAATTTTCTTTCGTCAGAGAGAACATTCTTCCAAAACTTTATTGGCTTATCTATGTGCTGCTTGGCAAAGGCAATGCGCTCTTGCCGGTTGACTTGTGATATGAATGGTTTCTTCTGAGCTACCCGTCCATGGTATTCAGCTTTTTTAAATATTTTTCTTGCAATATCTGGACAAATAATTTTGTTAAATTTTTCTTTTAATTCATTTGCTAATTGGGATGCAGTCTATCGTGGACTTTTTCTTACTAATGCCACGGTATGTCGCCTTTTCCTGCAAGACAATTTTGATGGACGGCCGGAACGAGGCTTGGAGGTAAATTCTCGTGTCAATTTAAAATTATTAATAACCCTTTGCACTGATGAATATTTTCTCCCCACTATTTTCGCTGTTTCTGCATAGCTGTTCCCATCTTTCCATAATTTAGCTATGATTTTTCTTTCACTCACAATAATTTCTTTTCTTTTATTTTCCATGGTAAGAAAAAATTGCATTTTTGAAATAAACTTTGAAAAAAACTGTTTGACCACCTGACAGAATAACAAGAACTGAATGATAAATGCGAAATATCGTATAGGAATGAATTAGAACCAATTGTATTCTGCGGAATCCCATAATTTAACAAGTGAACGCAGATTTTTTCTGTCTCGCGTTTGTATTTTTTCTAAAAAAGTGCTGTTATCTAAAAAACTGTTAAAGAGAAATAAATGAATTTCTTTGTGTTGAGTAATTAAAAGATATTTAATAAATAGATGAAACAAAATTATGAAAATATTTGTTGGTTTTTGATTTTTTAATGATGGATAGATAGCTGGAGGTGAGCGCAGACCTTTCTAGCAAATGTAGGTAACTTAAAAAAAAAGTCACCAAATAAATAAAAATGAAAGGTTTAACACGAAAAAATTGAGAATTGTTTATGGCAATTTTTCACTCAAAATACATTCCAACATGGACCAATAACAAGCCACTTCCAGAGATTGGGGCAAGATACCACTATATAGGTGGCACTATATTGGCCCATCTTAAGCTTACGTTTTAAAAGTAGCGGAGAAAATGTAACCTTGTTAATAGCCGTTTTAATAATTACGGTGGCTGATCAAAATATTGGATCGAAAAATTTCAATAAACAATTCTGATATTTATTCATAACTTTCATTCATTCATAAAGCTTTAGTTTTTATTTATTTATTCAATAATTCACACCAGCAGCTCGATTCTGGTTTTTCCTATAGGAAAAGGAATTAGGAAAGGTAATATTGGTCACAAAATTTTTTTTTTCTGACATACTATTGTAAAGAGTTAGTGTAATTTTTTTCAAAAACAAAATTTAATTAGGAATATTTTTTCAATCCAATTTCGATACAGAAAAAATAATTCCTAAATTATAAAATTTTAGATCAAACATGATTTCTCAGTAGGCCAGAAAATTATGTTTTTGACAAAAACACTATGAAAATATTTTTCCTAATTCCTTTTCCTATAGGAAAAACCAGAATTGTCCTGCAGGGATGATATTGTCGATACTACTATAATACCTTTTTCGATACTTTGGCTCTATGAAAGGTACTTCGATACTTTGAAGCAATTTTTAGTATTTTTGAGAAACTCGAAATTTGATTGTGAAATAATTTTTATAGAAGAAAAGAGCAACAAGGAAGTAATACATTGGGTTTCATCTAGAAATCAGGGTGCTCAACGGCTCAAGGTATTTAATTCGTTTTACTATTAAAGCTTCTAACGTAGCTTAATATTTGAGGCAATTGTAAAATTTTGAAAAGGCGCCATGCATAATACTACTCTTTCTTATTGAACTCTATCATTTACAAAAGCATTACCCTGGAGACATACTCGACGCGACTCAGACGTGATCCCAAAAAAAAATTTGATTTAACTTTAACTTTTTGTTTTTGTTTAGTACTAAAGTGACATCTTACAGAAATTTTATGAAATAATTAACCAATCTTTGTTGTTGCTATTTTAAGTTTTAATTTTTCACAAAAAATGAAAAAAATTAAAACAAAGTTGAAATTTAAAAAAATTCATATAGTGAGCTTATCTTGGGTATACTCGTAAACGCGTTTTTGATATTTTGAAGCTTCTGTGTAACGTCGAGTACATCTCCAGCATTAGTCTTTTATAAGCTTAAATGATAGGTCAAAAATCCAGGTAATAAATTCATTCTTGGTAAATTGGCTTCTCGGGTGAAATTAAACACTAATATTGCATATATAAAACCACGGTAAGGATAAAGAAGCCCTTAAGTGGCCTTGAGTTTACGGTAAAAATTTTAACATAAAGCAATAACAAGGTTTAAATACCAAAGAAGCAATTCAGGTCTACAACAACAAAAGTATTTAATTAAATGGTTGCAGTGATAAGTGAAGACCAGGAAAGCGAGAAATGCAGGTGTTGAAATTTTTTCGTCTCGAATTTTCCGTGCTACTATGATCCTAAACACACTAGAAAAAATCCGACTACTATTTATTTAGTTAATGTACTTTGTATTCGATTGATCTTATTTTAACGTTTCATCAAAATATAGTGAAAAGTGATTTATATTTTAATAATATTAATAAAATAAATAAATTAATTATTTTAATAATATTAATAAAATTTAAGATGCTAAATTTATTATTAAAATATTTTAACACATCACTCAGCAACACGCTATTAAGATAAAAAAAAAGTTCAGCTGTCAAATTATTAAAAATCAAAATCTAATTTCAAAATATTTAAAAAAAAATAAATAATGTTGCCTAACTTCAGATTTTTTTTATACAAATTTGATAATTTAAATTTCATAATAGGATAAATCCGTGTCGGTTCAAATAGTTCCATTAATAGAAAAATCCGAGACCGAAAAATTTCATAATAGACCCCCAGTTTCAATGCTTTACTTGAAAAATTTTCTATAACAGCACCAGGAAAAATCTCAGTCTTACTAAACAAAAAATTGTTTGTCGTTAACACTACTTTTAGGTTGTTGGTTGTTAGTGGCTCTACAGCTATACGGCTAAATTGCCCAAAACTACGATATATTATCAGAACTTTTTGAGATGAACATCGACATGGTCGATATTATTAAAATAGATTATGTTTTCATTTTGCCATTTTTGTATTTGAGTGTGTAAAGTGGTTTACCAAACAAATGCTGTTTGAGTGATGTGAGTTCTATCAGAGTTTTGCAACTGCCTTTAAATTTGCTGAAATTACTCTCTAGCTTGATTCAGTACTCTGTTCCGAAAAATCAGTACTTTTCATTTTTTTCCAGTATCATCCCTGATTCGCACATTATTTTAGTTTGTAGTTTTACTTATTAGTTTAATACTTATTATATTTCATTAATATTTCATACTTTGAAATAAATTTTATTTTAAAAATTATAATTTTTAAATGTACTTGATTCGATGAGTGCTGCTAATTCCTCGGTAGGTACTATTAAATTTAATCTTTGCATGCACAAAATACTTGTCAGTTCAGTGAGCAGAATATTTATAGTTCAATTCATTTTCATATTATTCTAAGTTTGATCAAATGATGAGATGACAGCAAAATATGTTTTTCCCATTTTTATAGAGATGTAGCTTTTAATTCTTAATTGTGGTGCATGATACAATAATTTTCTCTTCTTACAGATAAACCCACCATGAAACGTTTAAAAAATGAACTAAAACGGTGGCCTAAAATAATTATCTTCTTATATAATATTCATAGGCTGATGGCATACTAGGATAACTTTAATCTGGTATTTTTTCGTTTCGTTCCCCTTTAAGAAATAAAATCAAAAAATTGCGGCGCAGATAAAACCGATTTTATTGGTAAAGGGGAAAGAAACGAAAAAATACCAGATTAAAGTTACCCTAGTGTGGATATGCACAAAACAAACGAAAATGAAAAAATATAAGGTCACCACAATTCGTTTACTAGCGACAATGAATTTCTAGTGATTTTATCTGATAAAGAGAAAATTATTGTATCATGATTGTGGTGTTCTAGCGAAAATTTATTTTTATGTTATGCAACTATTGTAGACAAAATTTGTAGTAGTTTGAAATTGACGTTTAACAACTTACCAAATCGATACCATTTTCTCGACTTAAATACTAAACTAATCTAATGTTAGTTTGTAACAGTTGTTCATAGATGGCGTTAAACACAACACACTAATATTTTATTCTAGTTTGCAAATTTAATTCGAGATTCATCAATTCGCGCTGTATTTTTATTGGACAATTAACATTTTAAAAAATATAATCTATAGAGAACTGTTTGTAGATCTGACGGCAAAAAAATTAACCTGATTGGGACTATTTTTGTATGTTATTTTTATTTTCATAAAGTATGCCGTGCTAAAATTTCATATAAAAAAAGACCCAATCAGCTTATTTTTAATGCGCTAGATGTCACTACCCCGGACATTTATAGTTCTCAATAAATATTAGACCCGAGCGCTGTCAAAAAATAATTTGTGTTTTTTTATTCAACCTGAGGAATTTTACTCTGCACACTGCGTTTTTATCTGTGAACCGCGCATACTCGGTTCTTCAAATTTTACCCTGAAATAAATATCTGGCACAAAAAGTGCGCAAAGTAAAAATAACAAATTATTACTCTATGCACACCAGATCATTTTGCCCAGCACAACCATTGCTCGGTGTACAATACTCGGTATAAGCCTGCTTGCTCGTGTTAAATTAAAAAGTAGAATCACGAAAGCTGTCGTTTTTAAATCAATAAACACAATTAAAAGCAAGTCCTCATTAAATCAAAAATGACTTGAAGCGATTTTTTCGAACAGCGCACATCAAAAGCAAATTAAATTTTCCATTCTAATTCATCCCATTATATGTGAGTACATAAATTATGTACAATACAAACATATAATGTATGTATGTTGAAAATATTTTTCATTAATAAATTTTATTTCATTTCGATATTTTTATAAATATTAACTTATTTATTTATGCGCCGAGTACAATATACGTAAGTACCCCCCATACACAAATATTATTGTCACTCAATTGAATTTTATCAATATCACATTTTATGATGGGAAAATCACAAAATTTAATACGATGGATTTTTCTATACCATAAAAGCTGCTATAAATGCTTTCTGTCGCAATTTTATATTTATTTATTCACATAAATTTAAATGAAATCAAAATGACTTGCTAGGTATTTTACAGGGATACCTGGTAAAATATTGGTTTGTTGTTAACGTAATTTGGAAAAATATAAGGAACCCCAATGCGGCGTTTTCTCATCTACGTTACGATATTTTGTGTGGGAATGTTTCACAGGTATTGGTTAAATAAATTAATATCGTGTAATGCAGGGCATTCCTGTAATAAAATGCCATAAAATATTTTATAAAATTCAAGTAGATTGTTGAATTTTGTATCTCATTACTATTACAGTTTTTATTGTTTTCCACCGCCCTCGTCACATAACATTCCATTTTCGTTTGTTTCTTTCGAATTTTTGCGCCTCTTAAATAAAAAACGAACGTAATTTATGCTCGTAATTATAATAATGGAAAGTTGCAGTAAGAAATTGCATTAATATTGTATTTTTGATGAGTAATCCACCAGTTTCAAGTTCCGTGTGAATCCATTGGAAAATATTTTCGAAATGTAGAATAATTGTTCTTCCAAAATTCTCTTCTTGCACCGAATTAGTTAGGGTTAAATATCGCGGAGATATGGCCACTGGTCTGACCGTCGTCTACTTTCTGATATTATTGAGTCGAGTTTTAAAAGCCAAGTCTCTAATAGGTCCTATTTCGTGACCATCATGCCAGGCGGACCATATCAATCGGGACCAAATGAACTATGGTTTAAATACCGCGATGCATTGTATCTCATTCTGCATTTTCTAATTTATAAGTCGTAACCAATTAAATGAAATCATTATGGTTGTACGACATGTACACTTTCAGTCGCGGAGATTTCCACAACTATAAAGTGACCCTTCGTTGGACAATCTTCGATAGTCTACATGGCTTATCACATCCGTACCACGCGAAAACTTATTGCTTTGAAATACTTCTGGCCATGAATGAACACTGATATAAAGAAGTGGGCAACATCTTGAATCCCATGTTAAAAGTCCAAATTTCACTGTCACACGAAATTAGAATTTGATAAATTCGAGCTACCAAGTGGAAGGGTTCAACACATCCACATGAATGGTCCACTGTCCCAATTACGTTTTAACGATAGTTGGCCGATTTACTCATTGGCCAGACGCTGATCCAATCCGAGTTCGTCTACAATGAGTGTTGGTTTTAGTGTTTCGCAATAGTCAAATGAGATCACTGTTTGCCAGCAGATGGTGCTGCAGTTCAATTTGAAAGAGAGGCAAAATATTTCCGCCAAACTTGCAGGTTGGTATATGTGTTCATTATTAACTCTTCAGATTCATTGAGGATGTTGTTGCTACGAGTTGGTAAATCTGATGCTCAAATTTCCAAAGTTGAGTCTACGTTGTTTATACGATTTTTGCTTCCAACACGAGCTTCGTTGGTAATGAGTATGACAACTGTATGTTGTCGATAAACGAAAAGTGTATTTTGAATCTTTGATTAAATGCTTTTTGACTGCAATGTTTTTTTTTGAAATATGTTGTATGGTGTCTGAGCCTATGGTGTCACGATGTAATTGGGTAACATTGACAATGTGAGCATGAAAATCTCCCAAGATGATGTTGACATCATTTGATTTCATTTATAAAATTCTCTCAATTCTCTCCGCCTACTTCTGAGCATTTTGGGATTTGTAGAACCTTTGAAGTTTTACGAGGTTACTGGTTTTGGCCAGCTTTGGAAAAGGAAACACAAATTATTACTCTCTACGAATCAAGAATAAGAATGAAGTCCTTGAATTATCGTTGAATTATTATTGAATAAATCTTAATACTTCACTGAACTTGATGTGATTTTTAGATTCTCCGCAAAAGGCTTAACTGAAAGGTGGAACATTTCTAAAAACTAACATAAAATTTGGAACACCTCCAAGGAAACCCGTTTTCCCGTTTTTCAAATACTAAATTTTGGGAGTTTGATGTGATTTTTGATTCTCCACAAAAAGCTTAACCGAAAAAAGCAAAAACTTCTAAAAAATAACATAGAATTCGGAAAAAACTCAAAAGAAAACCCGTTTTCCCTTTAGTTTTTTGGCAATTTGTTGTGAATTGTAGATTCTCCACAAAAAGCCTAACTAAAAAAGTGAAAAATAACATAGAATTCGGTAAAACCCAAAAGAAAACCGTTTCCTTTTGGTTTTTTGAGAATTCGTTGTGATTTTTAGATTCACCACAAAAAGCTTACCCAAAAAAGCGGAAACCTTCTAAAAAATAACATAGAATTCGAAAACCCCCCCCAAAAAAACGTTTCCGTTTAGTTTTTTGAGCATTTGATGTGATTCTTAGATTCTCCACAAAACGCTTAACCAAAAAACTGCAAAACTCCTAAAAAATAACTTAGAAATCGAAAAACCCCTAAAGAAAACCCGTTTTCTTTTTAGTTTTGTTGGGAATTTGATGTGTTTTTAAGATTCTCCACAAAAAGCTTAACTAAAATTGCGGAAAATATATAAAAAGTAACATAGAATTCGGCAAAAAACCCAAAGGATGCGATTTGATGAAATTTTTAGTTTCTCCACAAAAATCTTAACTAAAAAAATGGAAAACTTCTAAAAAATAACATAGAGTTTGAAAAAAACCAAAAGGAAAAACCGTTATCTCTTTAGTTTTTTTGATATTTGATGTGATTATTAGGTACTCTCTATAAAGTTTTACCAAAAAAGGTGAAGATTTCTAAAAATAATATAGAATTTGGAACACCCTCATGAAAAAAACGTTTTCCCTTTAGTTTTTGTGGAAAGTTGTTGTGGTTTTTATATTCTCCACAAAAAGTTTAACTTAAAAAGTGAAAAATTTCTAAAAAATAACATAGAATTCGGAAACCCCCAAAGGAAAAGCGTTTTTTCTTTAAGTATTTTGGAACTTTGATGTGATATTTAGATTCTCCGCAAAAAGCTTAACCAAAAAAGCGGAAACCTTCTAAAAAATAACATAGAATTCGGAAAACTCCAAAAGAAAAACCGTTTTTCTTTTAGTTTTTTTAGAAATTTGTTGTGAATTGTAGATTCTCCACAAAAAGCCTAACTAAAAAAGTGGACAATTTCTAAAAAATAAGATAGAATTCGGAAAAACCCAAAGGAAAACCGTTTCCCTTTAGTTTCTTGAGTACTCGTTGTGATTTTTAGAATTCCGAAAAACCCAAAAAATCGTTTCCTTTTAGTTTTTTGAGAATTTGTTGTGATTTTTAGATTCTCCACAAAACGCTTAACCAAAAACTGTGAAAGTCCTAAAAAATAACATAGAATTCGGCAAAACCCTAAAGAAAAACCGTTTTCTTTTTAGTTTTGTTGAGAATTTGATATGCTTTTAAGATTCTCTACAATAAGCTTAACTTAAATTGCGGAAAATATATAAAAAGTAACATAGAATTCGAAAAAATCCCTATAAGGATGGGATTTGATGAAATTTTTAGTTTCTCCACAAAAATCTTAACTAAAAAAATGAAAAACTTCTAAAAAATGACCTAGAATTTTAAAAAACCAAAAGGAAAAACCGTTATCTCTTTAGTTTATTTGATATTTGATGTGATTATTAGGTGCTCTACAAAAAGTTTTACCACAAAAGGTGAAGATTTCTAAAAATAATATAGAATTCGGAACACCCTCATGGAGAAAACGTTTTCCCTTTAGTTTTTTTGGGAAGTTGTTGTGATTTTTATATTCTCCACAAAAATTTTAACTTAAAAAGTGAAAAATTTCTAAAAAATAACATAGAATTCGGAAACCCCCAAAGGAAAAGCATTTTTTCTTTAAGTATTTTGGAAATTTGATGTGATATTTAGATTCTCCGCAAAAAGCTTAACCAAAAAAGCAGAAACCTTCTAAAAAATAACATAGAATTCGGAAAACTCCAAAAGAAAAACCGTTTCTCTTTTGTTTTATGAAAATTTGTTGTGATTTTTAGATTCTCCACAAAACGCTTACCCCAAAAAGTGCAAAAGTCCTAAAAAATAACATAGAATCCGGAAAGCCCCTAAAGAAAATCCGGTTTCCTTTTAGTTTTTTTAGAAATTTGTTGTGAATTGTAGATTCTCCACAAAAAACCTAACCAAAAAAGTGGACAATTTCTAAAAAATAAAGTTTCACTTTAGTTTCTTGAGTACTCGTTGTGATTTTTAGAATTCCGAAAAACCCAAAAAATCGTTTCCTTTTAGTTTTTTTAGAATTTGTTGTGATTTTTAGATTCTCCACAAAACGCTTAACCAAAAAACTGCGAAAGTCCTAAAAATAACATAGAATTCGGCAAAACCTTAAAGAAAAACCGTTTTCTTTTTAGTTTTGTTGAGAATTTGATATGCTTTTAAGATTCTCCACAATAAGTTTAACTTAAATTGCGGAAAATATATAAAAAGTAACATAGAATTCGAAAAAACCAAAAGAAAAAACCGTTTTCTCTTTAGTTTTTTGGAAATTTGATGTGATTATTAGATACTCTACAAAAAGTTTAACCGAAAAAGGTGAAAACTTCTAAAAATAACATAGAATTCGGAAAACCCCCAAAGAAAAAAATGTTTTTCCTTTAGTTTTTTGGGAATTTGTTGTGAAACTCAAAAGAAAAACCGTTTTCCTTTTAGTTTTTGGAAAATTTGTTGTGATTTTTAGTTTCTCCACAAAAAGCTTAACTAAAAAAATGAAAAAATTCTAAAAAATAACATAGAATTTGGAAAAACCCAAAGGAAACCTCGTTTCCCCTTTAGTTTTGTTTAGAATTTGATGTGATTTTTAGATTCTCCACAAAAAGCTTAACCGAAAATGCGGAAAATTTCTAAACATAAGATAGAATTCGGAAAAACCAAATGGAAAACCCGTTTTTCCTTTAGTTTTTTGGGAAATTTGATGTGAATTTTAGATTCTCCACAAAAACTTAACCAAACAATTGGAAAATTTCTAAAAGCTAACTATAGAATTCGGAAAAACACAAAGCAAAACCCGTTTTTTCCTTTAGTTTTTTGGGAATTTGATGTGATTTTTAGATTCTCAACAAAAAGCTCAACAAAAGAAACGCAAAGCTTCTAAAAAATAACATAGAATTCGGAAAAACCCAAATAAATGCCGTTTTTCCTTTAGTTTTTTGGGAATTTGATGTGATTTTTAGATTCTCCACAAAAAGCTCAACAAAAGAAACGCAAAGCTTCTAAAAAATAACATAGAATTCGGAAAAACCCAAAGAAATCCCGTTTTTCCTTTAGTTTTTTGGGAA
Source organism: Nephrotoma flavescens (assembly GCA_932526605.1). Classification (NCBI taxonomy): domain Eukaryota; kingdom Metazoa; phylum Arthropoda; class Insecta; order Diptera; family Tipulidae; genus Nephrotoma; species Nephrotoma flavescens. Next base: position 26,057,439 of record OW052220.1, on the reverse strand, counting down.
TTTGATGTGATATTTAGATTCTCCACAAAAAGCTCAACCAAAAAACGGAAAATCATGGTTTTGCTAATATTAGAAGGTGTGATACTGTAGAAGTACTGTTTATTGATTTTAGTAAAGCAATCGATAAAATGTCCGAACTCAAAAAGTTTTTTTAAAAAACCTCTTATCTCGAGAAATAAATATTTTATCGGGCGTGCCATTCTAATGTAAAATAGTGCTTCAAATATTGTGAATTTTCGATTTATTTCGATGATGCTAAAAACTTTTGCTCATTGGTTCGTTGTTTTCTAGATGTAGGTGACATGTTTTATGGATCAGGGGCTTATTATGGATTTTCACATGAGACCGTCATTAAGCGCTATTACAAAGGCCTTACGAACGCCTTTCGAAATCAATAAAATTAAAAAAAAATCGAACTTTCTATTGACATTAAAATTAAGTATCCCAAAATTTTATATTTAAAAACAACTTTTGAACATAGAACTCGGAAAAACTCCAAAAAACCGTTTCCCCTTTAATTTTTTGGGAACTTGATATGATTTTATGATTTTCCACAAAAAGCTTAACCGAAAATGCGGAGAATATCTAAAAAATAACATAGAATCCGGAAAAACCCAAAGGATGTGATTTGATATGATTTTTAGTTTCTCCACAAAAAGCTTAACTAAAAAAGTGAAAAAATTCTAAAAAATAACATACAACTTGGAAAAACCCAAAGGAAAACGCGTTTCCCCTTTAGTTTTGTTGAGAATTTGATGTGATTTTTAGATTCTCCACAAAAAGCTTAACCGAAAATGCGGAAAATTTCTAAACATAAGATAGAATTCGGAAAAACCAAATGGAAAACCCGTTTTCCCTTTAGTTTTTTGGGAAATTTGATGTGAATTTTAGATTCTCCACAAAAACTTAACCAAACAATTGGAAAATTTCTAAAAGCTAACTATAGAATTCGGAAAAACGCAAAGCAAAACCCGTTTTTCCTTTAGTTTTTTGGGAATTTGATGTGATTTTTAGATTCTCAACAAAAAGCTCAACAAAAGAAACGCAAAGCTTCTAAAAAATAACATAGAATTCGGAAAAAACCCAAATAAATGCCGTTTTTCCTTTAGTTTTTTGGGAATTTGATGTGATTTTTAGATTCTCCACAAAACGCTCAACAAAAGAAACGCAAAGCTTCTAAAAAATAACATAGAATTCGGAAAAACACAAAGAAATCCCGTTTTTCCTTTAGTTTTTTGGGAATTTGATGTGATATTTAGATTCTCCACAAAAAGCTCAACAAAAAAACGGAAAATCATGGTTTTGCTAATATTAGAAGGTGGTGATACTGTAGAAGTACTGTTTACTGATTTTAGTAAAGCAATCGATAAAATGTAATCTTTTTAAAGTGGATTTTGTCACATTTGACGAAGTTTTTTTAAGAAACCTTTTATCTCGAGAAAAAAATATTTTATCGGGCGTGTCATTCTAATGTAAAATAGTGCTTCAAATATTGTGAACTCTTGATTTATGCTGATGATGTTAAAAACTTTTGCAAGCTTCGAAATGGTTCATTCTTTTCTAGATTTAGGTGCCATGTTTTTTGGATCGGGTGGCTTATTTGGGATTTTCACATTGCATTGCGCAACGCCTTTCGAAATTAATGAACCCAAAAAAAATCGAACTTTCCATTTACATTAAAATTAAGTATCCCCAAATTTTATATTTAAACACAATTTTTGGATTATTAAAACAGCAAAAACTTTAAATTTTTGTATGATATTCTGCCACAAATTCAGTTTGACCATCGGTTGAATGGCTGATCCCACAGTAGACTTAATTGTTTGTTCAACATTTTCAGTTGCAATCTCACAAAACCATGATGAAAAAATCTTAAATTCGGTTAAATGATATTCAATTCGGACTTCATCGGCATCATATTCCTCTTCGTCTGATTGATGATCATTATCATCGTCTTCTTCGTCATCCCCATCATTTTCAGTTACATCGTCTTCATCTTGATCATCTAGGTCGTTTGGTTCATTTTCTCCATTATCATCATCTTGATTTTCTTCAACATCATTATCCTCCTCATGATCGGTTTGTTCATCATTATCAGCTCCAATAACATCATCATTATCTTCTTCATCCGAAATTTCATCGTCGTGATCTTCAATCTCATCATCTTCAATTATATTATGTTCATTTCTGTCTTGATCTTGATTATCATCTTCTTCAATATCTTCTGATGAACTATCAACATCATCTAAATCTTCCTGCTCTGGAGCGTCATCTAAACATAAAAATTGGTTCAAATAAAAATTTTTACTCAATACTTAAGCAAAAAAAAAAACTCTTACAAATACGGGTATGGTTTGATTGTTTCAATTTTGGAAGTTGTACAATCAAATCGGGCGTTAAACCAGGTACAAAAGTGGTGGCAAATACCTCTTCCAGTTCGATTAATTTCAGTACATTCCATTCTGGATGACTTTCTATATATTTCGAATTAACAAACGCGATTTCAGTAAATTCCAAATGAATTGCCTTCAATTTCGTCATGTGGCGATATATTGGCTCACAGTCATGTGTATTAATTTTCCTTAACCACAAATGTTGTAAGTGAGGTAAATTTTCACACAGTTCCTTCAACACAACACTATTTATTTTGATAAGCGTCAAACTTTTAAGATTTTTCAGTTTTGTACAAAATAAATCGATTAACGAATCATCCGTTGGTTCAATTTGATGGTACAGCGTTAAGCTCTAAGGAAACAAAATTAAAAGTTTTATTAAATTTTGAGCCAATCAACGGTAAGGCTTATGCTCACCTCCAATTTTTTTAAATATCCAATTGGACGTAAATAAGTAGCGGTTACACCATCCAGATGCAATGTTTTCAAGTTTAACATAAATTTGCATATGTCCGCTAAGTGGTGATCGTTGCATGCGGATAAATTTAAATTTTCTAGTAATTTATACGCTTCACAAAATTTCTGAAACATGACGTCATAATACGATTCTTTAATATCTTTTAAGTGTAACGAGCGAAGTTTTGTCCGCTTCAAACTGGCAAGTTGTTCAAAGAATTTACTATTTTCTTCCCAATCGAGTGAATGTACCGTTAAATTTTCAAGACACTCAGATATACAATTACTATTCCGATCGAGCAGTACTTCATGCAAAAATGTATCTGTTTTTATAAATTCAGTATAAAACTCGTTCCAGTATAACGTTTTTAAATTCGTACAGTACCTTACTAAAATTTCGGCCCCTTTCATATCGGTCTCATTTGCTTTTATGTGTAACTCTTGGACTCGTGATAAATTTTCCTTAATTCTCGCTTTGTACTTAGTAATTCGACCGTGTTTATAAAAATTTTTTGGTTTGTAATAGTGGTGACCGTCTTCAAGCCTTAAAATTTTAAGATTTGTAATATAAATAAACATTTCGAAAAGTTGCGTATTTCGAAGTCGAACACAATCATTTATATGTAACTCGGTAATTTGGTGGCCTAAATTTTTTAGTAACATTTTGTAATCGAATTTTGTCAAATCAGTTGCATTAAATCGTATTTTGGTTACGGGACGCACAAACATTTGCATATCTCCTGAAGGCCCTTGAGGTTTAAAATGCAAATAAAGTTTTGCAGCAAGTTTTGGGTCACAGGACGCATAATACCATGATTTGCATGTTTGTAATGCATTTTTGAAATCATATAATTCCAGGTGAGACAGTATACTGGCCAAAACCTAAAACGAATCGATATGGGTATCGTAACAAGTTTATTATTTTACTGATATACTTACATGGGGCGGTAATGTACTGAAATCGTAACCCTGTTCTGGTTTGCTTATAGTTTCACATATTGGTGAAATGGTATCATCCATGGCCTGTGTTTGCTGTAAGAGCGTATCTTTATGGTGCCAACAGCAACGGAAATATTAAACACTAAACACTTCACAACATATTATATTTCTAACCACTACACTGGCAATATTATGTTTTATTTTTGAACGACCGAAGTACTACATCCGATCCCAACTACTAATAGACCGCGAATGAGCAGATTTATATTTTTAATTTTATTTTTTATTTGATTCACGCATGACGCAATCGTACTATCAAGTGTATTTTCCATACATTTTGTGTTCTGTGTATTGTCGGATAAGAGCATACACATATAAATGTAATCGTATATTGCTAAAATAAACGTCGATTAAAACGATTAACGATATCGTTTCTCGTCTTATTTCATATTTCACAATATTTCGTAATCATATGTTACCCACATGGCAGCCTCTAAATTGTTTTTCATTATCATGTAAACAAGACTTTTTTTTTTAACAATTTCATTTTATTTATTTATGGAATCGTACAATTAGTAAGTACAGTAATTATAAAAATCTGCGGGAGCAGAATCTACTTCTTATCAATAAATAAACTTTATAAGTTAAAATGAACTCTGATTTAGGAAGACTCGTTTTTTAATAAAACAATTCCAGAATGAAGTTAAAATATTAGCTTGTAACCGAAAGGTTCGTTAAATATTTTGAGAGTTATTTCTAACAACATAATTTCGTTAAAAATTGATACAACAGTTTGTTTAAATTATTTCCTTATTAGAAATGCAACCAACTATATAAAAATTATTTAACTCCTATTTTAAGTAATTTCACGACTGTTGTAACCGCCTGACTTGGTTTTAGCCTGGGTACGGTAGCTCCACACTATCTCGACTGGTAGCTCGTAGTCGGCTTGGGGGGTCCCGTTACCACCGTACCAGCAGCCATGTTACAAATTTGTTCATTTAGTGTGCTTTACAAAATAAACAATAGCATATAGGAACGTTCACATAGCACAACACTGTTTCTTCTTATCTTCCACTAGCTAAGGTTAACTACCACATAATTTACAAACCGATTCTCACACGGTAAGGAAATGTTATCATCTTGTTAGAGAATATATTAACGAAACGCGCTTATATCCTCGTTCACCCCTAAAATCTCCAACGGAAGAGAGAAGAAAACGAAAAAAAAAACCACCGGACCAAGAAAAAATATTTACAAACAGCTTGCATAAAAAAAATTAAATTAATAAGTATAATGAAAATTATTCTAAACTGAAATAAATAAATTATTATGATTAAGAAAAGATAAATGCCATGCAATACTTTACAAATCGGACCATAACGATGACCTTGTGGATGGTTGACGATGACCGACCTGGTTGACGATGCTGCTGCTGGTGTCCAATCATCCGCTACGAAATTTACAGCTAACAATGTGCCGGTTTCGAACTTCCAAATTTGTCTGTAGCGTCTGCAGGTTTCGACACTGTTGAGTACGGCTGATTGTTGTGACGAAATTCCCAATGTATAATTTTTGTGTATACATGCAAGTGCAAACGCACCAATTTATATACACTGAGCGATGTAATGTTGCTCGATGATAATGGCACACGTAAATATTAATTATAAAATAATGTTGGAGTTCGTCTTGGTACCCGGCCTCCCAATGCGTACTTTGTTGCAATTTAATAGGTTACGTAAGAAAAAAACTTCTCGAGGTTGAAGTGGTATCAACCGGGTGTTTAGACAGACCGTATTGATAATGTAGGTGTGTTCCGTTATTAGGTCACTCAATCAGATTTTTTCTTTCATGCACGTTTTTTTTTTTTACGGTTTTACTGTTTACTATTTCGCCTACCGCGCGAAAACAAAAACTGGTGGTCAGCTTGATTGCTACCAATATGATACTAGAATTGACTTTTTGTTGTTTTTTTTTGTTTTGCGTTTCGCAGACTATATTTAAAATTATTTTCAAATTAACAATTTGCAATTCGAAAGGTAGCACATACACATACACGTTTTCACCTTTTTTCTTTATCTACCACTTTAGCGTTTCGATTTATCAGAAAAGTACACAGAGAATTCGAATATTGTTCTTGTTTTTTATTCAATAATTTATTGATTATTGGGACAGCGTTTTAGTTAATAGGTGTTCAACTGCACATCCATGGAATTTTGGTTCACAATTACCCAATGACTTTTATTTTTATTTTACAATAGATAACTTACAATCAATGTATTACATACAGTCTTTTTTATATTTTTCTTCTTAACTATAAAATTTTTATCACATTATTCAAATTATTTATTATTATATTTCTTTTTGGTACATTGAACCTTCCTCGCTCGAATTCCCAACTTGACTCCCTTTCCAACTAGATGATATCTTCCTTTTCACCTCGATCATACGCGCGCTTTTTTCCCTCCTTCTGTATTTTACACCAACACTCACTCATTAATTGACAGCTAAAATCGATCGGTGTAATAAAGGTAATTATCTACAAAAACAAAATTATTGATGAGAATATATAGTAAAGGTGGTATTACATGAGAAAAGCCTATTGCATTAAATGGAAATGATGTCGCTTCTACACAAATCACTGGTTAGGAAAATTTACCTGACGTGGGCGATTGCTAAAATTAGTGCGATCGTTACACTGTAACGAAAATAAATTTGGCTTCATAATTAATCAGTACAGACCCAGGTAGATTTAAAACTGATATTTAGTACGATGTGCTTGTAAAAAACTGATATTTTTAGCCACATTTAATAGGTGATGATATTATCAAAAATTAGGAAATAAAAGAATTATTTGTTTGTTTAATATCGTGTTTTAACTTTTATTTATAATAAAAATTGTTTACATAAAATATATAAATTATGTTATAATAAGTGATTCTACATTTTTTTAATAATTTTTATATATTTGAACCGCCGTGATTTCCATTTCACAATATTTTATTGTATTTTTTTAAATAAAGAGTTAAAAAACACCTTTTTGAAACCACAAAAATAAAAATAAAATTCAAAAAAAAAAAAATTTATTATTTTGAAATTTTTAATTTTATTCTACAAATAAAAACTTAACGTTTTCGACCAAGGTATATGGTCATCAACAGAGTTTTGTTTCAACTAAATTTTTTTTCCCCCTTTTTGGTACATAAATTGTGTGCATTACATTTGTATACGGTATTGAATACAGAAATTACAGAGATCAAAAATAAAAATATACGACAGATTACCGTACATGATTTTTTGAGAGAATACAATTTTTTTTTTTTTTTTTTTTTGATAATTAACATAAAAAAAAATTATAATAAAATATGAGAGATCTGAAAAGTTTGTTTATATATACAAATGTATTATATGTCAAATTATTAAAAGTAAATAAAAGAATGAAATTAAATATATAATACAAATTATGAAACGGAACATGAATATTACATATTTTTAGTGAAAACGCAAAACCTAGTAACTGCAACTTACTATTGTAGATTTTGTGATTATTCGTTTTATTAAACCGAAATAAAATTATGTTTCTAACGCTCTGAGAATTATTGCTCTACGATCATTATTGACAACTTTATTCAAAAAACAAACACCTAGTAACTTTACTCAAAATATCTATTTACAAAAAGAACCTAGCAACTATGTTTTTTTTTTTTTTAATTCATTTGATCATAAAAAATGAAAGAGATAGCTATATTTATCCAATTGATGGTTATTCTTCATGATACAATAATTTTCTCTTCTTATAGATAAACCCACCATGGAACGTTCAAAAAATGAACTAAAACGGTGACCTAAAATAATTATCTTCTTATATAATATTCATAGGCTGATGACATACTATAGGGTAACTTTAATCTGGTATTTTTTTCGTTTCTTTCCCCTTTACCAATAAAATCAAAAAATTGCGGCGCAGATAAAACTGATTTTATTGGTAAAGGGGAAAGAAACGAAAAAAATACTAGATTAAAGTTACCCTAGTGAGGATATGCACAAAACAAACGAAAATGAAAAAATATAAGGTCACCACAATTCGATTACTAGCGACAATATATTTCTAGTGAGTTTATCTGAAAAAGAGAAAATTATTGTATCATGGTTATTCTTCGTGTCTATGTTCTTTGCGTATTTAGTCGTGTGTTAACTGTCATTAGTTGCAGTTTGTCATTAAAATGCAGTCGCGTGGAAAAATAATGGTTGAGCTGGCCCAAAAACTGTACGTAGGTATTAATATATTTTTTACAGAAACTAGTAATTTTTAAATGATACTAGATTATGTGAGAAAACTTAGAGTGGATTCTGCACAAAATATAGTATCTTTTAAAAATTACTAGGTTATGTTGTAATATGATGTTTAGTGTTTTCATTTTATAGTCAGAAGATTTCAAACAATACATAGTAATTTTTCAAAAGTTACTATGTTTTGTTGGAAATTGTCGTTTTTTATTTTAACGAAAATAATGATCATTGGTAAAGATCCAAATTTGGCTTCTCTCTAAACTCAACTTTATTCTACCAACAAAAGAAAACATTATAATATTCGATTTACGGTCAAGTTTGGGAAATACTGTAGCCAGTTTGTTTGACCATTCAAAATTGTAATCTTATTAAAATGTTTTTAGGCTTCGTGCAGGAAATGCAGCAGGGCATTTAGAAGCAGCAAACACGTCGGAAGATTTTTCATCTGATGACTCTTTGGCGGATACCACGTATTGTCCCAATAAACATTGCATGGATGATTCCACAGATGAAGAATCGACAGATGATGATGCCATTCATAAACCATCGCCTGTGAAAAACGTTAAAACACCACCGCCAATCGTAAATCATAACGATCCACCACCTCCGGTACAATTGGAAAGCCACATTAAAACACCTTCACCACTCGCGGTCCACCAAGCTAAAAAGAAAAAATCAGGTGATGCCGCACTAAAGCTATTAAATGAATGTAGTTGCAAAAGAAAATGTGGGCTGACATTTCAGAATTTTCGACGGCAAGCTATATTTGACCAGTTCAGTAAAATGAACTTTGCCCAGCGTCAGTTGTTTTTTGAGGCATTTATTTTACAAAATAAAAAACATTACCACTCGTCATCCACAAAACGTAAGTACACCTACGTATACCATCTTCCACTCAACGCACAAAATTCGTCGAAACAAATTGTGTGTAAGACTATGTTCCTTCACACCATCGGTAGGAAAACTGATGGATTAATCACAGAATTTTTTAAACGAAGAAATATAAATTCAGGATTGGTGCCATTAACTGACCATCGTGGTGATGTGGTAAACAGAATTAAGGTAGAAAAAACAACTTTAATTCACAATCAAATTCGGGACCACATTTCATCATTTCATCCACAAGTCTCACATTATAAGTTGGAGCACGCACCGAATCGTAGATATCTGTCATCGGAAATAACAGTCAAATTTATGTGGAATGATTTTATTACCAAATTTGGAAATGCTGCTTCTTACGTAACATATTCAAAAGTTTTCAAAAAGGAAAACATCGGTTTTGATAAGCCATCACAGGACGAATGCCCTGTGTGTGCTGAACACAAACAACACCAAAAGGAGTTGAAAGATGTAGAAGCAGCTAGATGTTCACATGACATACTACCGATTCCGATGATTTCTGCATTAGCCAATCATTCTGATGACTGTGTGATTTGCCAACAATTTGTTAACCATAAATTAAATTACATACAAGCACGAAAATATTACAAAATCGACAAGACATATGAGTGGCCCCAAACCGTTAATTTATTTACAGTGGATATGCAAAAGGTAATCATTATACCGAAAATGAAATCGAAGAACTCCTATTTTGTTAGTCGCTTAGTAGTGTTCAACGAAACGTTTGCGCCACTTCATCAACACGATCAATCTAATCTGTGTGTCCTTTGGCATGAAGCCATAACGGGTCGGTCTGCTTCAGATGTTGCATCTTCTTTCTTAAATATTATTCAACAATCGAGACGAGATGTATCGAAATTTATTTTTTGGGCTGACAACTGTTCCGCCCAAAATAAAAATTGGATTCTCTATTCGGCATTGCTGATAGTAGTAAATCAGAATTGGAGCCCAGAAACTATTACAATAAAATATTTTGAGCCAGGGCATTCGTACGTGAGATCGGATTCGGTACATGGCAATATCGGCAAAAAGTGGAAAAACACACAAGAAGTGTTAGATATGGATGACTTGGTGGATTTAATAAAAAAGGCTGACGGAAAAAACGTTTGCCGACTTCTTACCGAAACCGACTTTTACAACTTTAAAAACATCTGCTAGAAAAGGACACAAAAAAATGAACTACCTTTTTTAAAGGACATAAAAGTGGTCGAGTTCCGGCGAGGATCGAAAAATTTATTTTATAAATATAAACATGAATGTGAAACTTTTCATGTACAGGGTGGCGCACGAATCGTGCTACAAAAACAAAACGTAATAACTATTTTTCTGTGTGACTAATCTGTTTTTTATTTTTTTTATTTTGCAGATTATTATTTAAATTTACTAAAATGGATGCTTGGAATACCGAAACGAGGATTTGGATAGTGCAGCGCTACCATGCTTTGCAGTCCATCATTTCCGTCCAGAGGGAATTTAGGCGGGAGTTTGGCGGCACTCCCCCGAGTAGATGGACCATTATGAGGTTGGTACGCATGTTTGCTGAATCTGGAAGCATCGCACGTAGACCGTACAATCGAGATCCCTATGTTCGGGTCGAAGCCACAATCGCAGCTGTAGCATCATCAATTCAGGCAAATCCAAGTGTTTCGACTCGAGAGTTATCGGCGCAAATTGGAGTTAGCAGACGGTCATTATAACGGATAATTCATGATGACTTAAACTTGTTTCCGTACAAAATCCAAATTACAAGCAAATTAAAACCTCTGGATTTGCCTATTCGCCTGGAATTTTGCCGGAAAATTATTGAAATGGCCGAAGAAGACAACAACTTCATAAATTGCTTGTTTATGTCTGATGAGGCCCATTTTGATCTAAACGGCAATGTAAACAAGCAAAATTGCCGTATATGGAGTGAAACTAATCCAGAAATACTCCATGAGACGGAACTGCACCCAGAACGAGTGACAGTGTGGTGCGCAGTTTCATCAAGATGCATTGTCGGGCCATACTTCTTTGAAGTAAACGGTGAAACACTAACTGTAAATGGGGACCGTTATTTAAACATGTTGAAAGATTTTTTTTACCCAGAACTGCGGCGAAGACGTATCCCTTTTAACAGCATTTGGTTCCAGCAAGATGGAGCAACTGCACATATAGCCAGACCGGTTATGGAGGAGCTCCAACGAAAATTTCCAAATAAATTAATATCCAGAAACTCCACTTTCCGCTGGCCCCCAAGGTCACCTGACCTCACTGCACCAGATTTTTTTTTATGGGGTTATGTCAAACAAGAGGTGTTTAAAACGAAACCAAGGAATTTGACTGAATTGAAGCAGTCCATTACAACAATAATTGAGGCGATCCCGACTTCAACCCTTCAGTGCGCAATGAATAATTTTCTGATCAGGTGTCGCACATGCGTGAATGAGCATGGAGGTCATTTACGGTCTATCATTTTCAAAACTAATTAGTTAAATAAAAATAAAATTGAATTATCTATACAATAAAAAAAAATAAAGCCGATTAGTCACACAGAAAAAAAGTTATTACGTTTTGTTTTTGTAGCACGATTCGTGCGCCACCCTGTATTTGATCATATTACAAAACTAAAAGAGATTAAATTTCCTGATAAAAGAACGGAACCAACTGGAATGAATGCAACGAAAATGAAAAAAATTTCAGATCAACTATTACCTCAAATGCCAGTCCGGAAAAGAATTTTTTGGGAAGAGTTAAAAACGAATGAAAATGCGCGTGATTTATGCAATTTTTACGAGTAATTGTTTATGTTCCTTTACTTTAATTTTTATAATATGTATGTAGCAGAGTAGCTATTCTTTTTCTCTTTTTATCTTACATTAGTTACTTAAGTGATCAATTTTGTATTTTTATTTTCTATTATAAGTTAAATGTGATGAATATTTTATTATTTTTTAAAAAAAAATGTGATGAATTTTTTGTTCTTATTTCATAATGATACATGAATGTGATAATAATTATCTTATACAATTTTTTATAAAATTATATTATAAGTGGCTAAACGAATTAATAAAATGGCCTGTAATTTTTCGTTCAAAACTTTTGTTTTATTTTACGGAGATGCTAATCGAATGTTCACTAGTGATTTACATGGAAAAGTATTTCAATATTCTACAGAACCAAGCAAGTCAGAGTTACTATGATTTGATTCGAATTTCTTAATTTTTTTCTGTGGAAAATTTTCACCCTATTTTAGACAGAACAAAGTAACTTGAAAGTTACTAGGTCTTGTGTGAAATTGATATAAATTTTTGTATGGAAAATTGTTTTCATCGACATTAACCACAAATAATTTTTCTATTAGTAGGTTTTATGGAAAATGAATGATAACGTTTGAAAATAAAATGTTTTTTAAATAAGAAATACAAAATATTTATGTAAAAAATTTAATTTTACACCCGGAAAAGATATGAAATGCAAAACCTTAATTTCCCTCAAACTTGTAAAAACGAGTTGCTAGGTTTTGTGAGATAGGGGGAGATTGGACCGTCCTCATTGTTCATTAAATGGTTTTTGTGTTTGTGTATCCATATTGATTCATAAGCATCTAGTTTCCATGATTCGTGTACATTTTGGATGATTTTTGAGTTCTCTTCATCGATCTCATGGTGTTTATTATTGTGCATATGTTCAGCCACAGCTGATTTCATTATGTTTTTGTTTTTAGTTGCAGCTGTGTGTTCTAGGAAGCGCTTCTCAAACGATCTTGAAGTTTGTCCAATATATATGTGTTCGCATTTGGTACATGAAATTTTATATATACCCGATTTTGTTTGAGAAGGTGGTTTATCCTTATAATTACAAATAATTGAGCCGATGTTCCTACTTTTTGTAACCAAATCGATGTCGAAATTCTTGAGAAGGTTTCCAATTTTATTTGTAATACTTGGATAGAATGGTAAACATATTCGTTTTTTTTTGTTTTTAGTTCACCGATAGCCATTAGGGTTGTATGTGCACGGATGTGATGTTTTCTCTCGTGTTTATCCAGTATAGATTGTACAAATGTCATATTGTATCCATTCATTCTTGCAGCTTCCTTGATGTACTTTTCTTCCTTTTTGAATTCGTGTATTTGCATGGGTATATTGTACAATCTATGCTCTAATGAATGGAACGTTGCTTTTTTATGACTCCCGTTGTGGTGTGAATCGGCTGTAATTAGTCGCATTGTGTTTGTTGCTTTGCGATATATACCAAATTCTAATTTTTGTCCGTTTCTTATCACTTTAACATCTAAGAAAGGTAAAACGCCATCTTTCTCTTCCTCTGAGGTAAACTTAATTGTTGGATAGTATGAGTTTAGCATATCCAAAGTCGCGTTCAGGTCATTATTTTTCACAACTCTGGGAAACAACGGAGATCTGCTAGCGGTTTTTTCAAAGTTGCACATGAATATATTGCTTAAATAGGGTGCAATCCTGCTGCCCATGCATGTGCCAAACGTTTGCTTAAAAATTTTTCCTCTAAATTGGAAAAAACTTTGGTTCATGCATGTTTCGGCGGTTTTCTGGTACACTGCAATTATATTCTCTTCTAAATGTTGTTGCCTTAAATGGTTAACCATACACTGAATGGCAATTTCAACTGGAACGTTTGGGTATAGTGCTGTAACGTCAAACGACACTATGATTTCATTTCACTACTCAAACTCAAATTTTTAACTTTGTTCACAAATTCGATCGTGTTTTAACAAACATTCCGTTTGGTTGTTCCAGATTATTAAGTTGTTTTATGAGCCAACCAGCAAGTTTTTCGGTTGGGGTAGAAATGTTTGATACGATTGGCCTCATAGTATTACCTTGTGGACAAACTTCAAGATCGTTTGAGAAGCGCTTCCTAGAACACACAGCTGCAACTAAAAACAAAAACACAATGAAATCAGCTGTGGCTGAACATATGCACAATAATAAACACCATGAGATCGATGAAGAGTACTCAAAAATCATCCAAAATGTACACGAATCATGGAAACTAGATGCTTATGAATCAATATGGATACACAAACACAAAAACCATTTAATGAACAATGAGGACGGTCCAATACAGTCGAATCTTTTCCAAGTTATTAAGCCATCGAATTAAAATTAAAATTTCCACAATTTTCACTAAAAATATGTAATATTCATGTTCCGTTTCATAATTTGTATTATATATTTAATTTCATTCTTTTATTTACTTTTAATAATTTGACATATAATACATTTGTATATATAAACAAACTTTTCAGATCTCTCATATTTTATTATAATTTTTTTTATGTTAATTATCAAAAAAAAAAAAAAAAAGTTGTATTCTCTCAAAAAATCATGTACGGTAATCTGTCGTATATTTTTATTTTTTATCTCTGTAATTTCTGTATTCAATACCGTATACAAATGTAATGCACACAATTTATGTACCAAAAAGGGGGGAAAAAAAATTTAGTTGAAACAAAACTCTGATGATGACCATATACCTTGGTCGAAAACGTTAAGTTTTTATTTGTAGAATAAAATTAAAAATTTCAAAATAATAAATTTTTTTTTTTTTTTTGAATTTTATTTTTATTTTTGTGGTTTCAAAAAGGTGTTTTTTAACTCTTTATTTAAAAAAATACAATAAAATATTGCTACATTTTTTTAACTGTCGATATTTTTGATCGTGAGTCTCTTTCTTTAAATGTTTTACCATTTCTTTACTGGTTAATTTAGTGTCACCACAAATATAGCATACTAAATCCATATTTAACAGGATTATCCTTACAAATTTTAAATTTTCTATAACTTAATAAAAATATAAATTTAAATTCACTTGTACCTTAAACATTATATTTAAACTTATAATTAACAAGATGAATAAAAACTTATCGTTGTTTCACGAAAATATTAAAATCAATATAAAAATTTAAAATAAATCAAACAAAATTACTTGACTATTTATGAGTCTCATATACACATTAGAAATAAAACGGCATTTTTCTAAACTGCATTTTTTAAAAAGACATTTTACAAAATGGCATTTTTTAAAACGGCATTTTTCAAAATTGCATGTTTCAAAACGACATAGGTACAAACGGCATTTTTCAAAAATGCATTTCTTAAAACGACATTTTATAAAAAGGCATTTTTCAAAATTTCATTTTTTGAAACGACATAGGTAGAAAAATTTAGGTGAAGGATAATATTATATGCATACTAAATCTTCAAATAATTTCTAATTTCCATGAAGGTCCTTTCTTATAACATACCTATACTAAACCTAAACATGTAAAATTAAATCTTACTCGACTAAGAAATAGTCAAGTTCCTTTTCATTTGACTTTATCCTAGAATTAAATCCAACAATCGTTCAAAAATGTTCAAAAATTTCATCCATCTCAAATTTCATCATGTAATAAATAACCGTACCTGTTGGTCATATTCCAGAAATTAACGAAATGTTAATTCTAGATTCATAATCGATTAAAATATTTCATTCTGTCTTGTGCAGTTTTGAAAAATGCAGTTTTGTACCTATGCCGTTTTGAAATATGCAGTTTTAAAAAATGCCATTCTGAAAAATGTCATTTTAAAATATATCGTTTAGAAAAATTCCGTTTTGAAAAATGCTCTTTTAACCCTTATGTCGTTTTGAAATATGCAGTTTTGAAAAATGTGAATTTTGTACCTTATGCCGTTTTGAAAAATGCAGTTTTGAAAAATGCAATTTTGTACCTTATGCCGTTTCGTACCTTATGCAGTTTTTAAATATGGCGTTTTGAGAAATGCAATTTTAAAATATGCAGTTATGAACGGATCCCATTAGAAATGCATACCAATTAGAAATGCTTAAGTGAATTGAATAACCAACCAATATAAAAATAATAATTGGTTGGGCTTTCAGATTTTTTGATTTTCCTCCTGGAGCTAAAACATCCAAATTTTTTGAAGTCCCTAGAGCATGCCACAGACCTGGTCATGAGAGAAGCAAGAACATTAAAAATTCACGCCTGCAAACTTAAGGGATTGTTCGTGTTGTTGATGGTTATGGCAAATGAAAGTCTAACTGGAAACTGGACTCGCTTGAAGCTGAAAGGCAAGTCAGTTGGTATCATAGGTATATGCGAGTTATGAATACGTCCTCTCTTCTTGCAATCCACGTCAATACAGTGGCTTCGATGACATTTGGCAAAATTTTTTTGACACAGAGCCATGTTCCATTCCATAGTTTGGTCCAGATACCATAAAAGCATTATTGATGATCCTTTCTTAAATTTCAAGATAGTATATGAGAAAGTCTTCGCGTGTAATAATTACGGTTGATATACTACAAATAGTTATTCATATAAATTATTTATTAACACTCCAACGGTTTTTCTCGGCTGCCAAAATATATACGTGCTAAATTTGTAAGAACTTGCTATAGTGGATCAAAAGTTTGCATATATTGTAAATTCCTCCTTACAGGTGAGCATACATGGGAAAATGGTAACATTTTTTGATCACTAACCCCCTATGCTTTTTCTCGGCTACTAAAACGTTTTCGTTCAAAATTTGGGAGCAATCGCTCGAGTTCCTCAAAATACAGTCAGTCAAGTAAGAGCGTGGTCGGGTTAATTTATAAAAAAATTTATTTGATGAAACTTTCATATTTATAAATATATTGTACACATTACAAACGATGATGCAATTCGGTTAATATTGTGTCCAGTCACGTGGCAACGATCTCCAGATCCGGCGAATTTCGCAAGAAAGTGTGTGTGCCCACACATTTTCAATAGGATTTGCATCGGGCGACTGCGACGGCCCATCCAATGTAACGATGCCAGATTGAGTATTCCACTCAGTACAGAGCTTGCTGAGGTGTTTAGGATCGTTGTCCTCTTGCAGAATCCAATCTTCATTTTTGCTGATGAACCAACGTTTGGCAAATGGCAGTAAAGCCTTTTTGTAGATTTTAATCATTTTTTCGGCATTTAGGTTATCGGTAAAGAGGTACAAAGTGCCGAATCCCTGCTTTGAGAAGCAGCCCCAAAGATGCACTTTTATTCCGTGTTTTACGGTCCGCTGGACAAGCCTATTGGTGGAAGTTGACGAGGCTCGCGTGAGGACACAACGTGGGCCGGAACATTCATCAGTAAAAATGGCATTTTCAAAATCTCTATCGATATTCTCATGCGCCCAAGCGAGTCGCTTTTTCACATGTTTTGCAGTCAACAGAGGCTTCTTCATTGTGTTGCGCCATTTCAGGTCATGAGTACGGAGATGGGTTCGGATAGTTTCGTAGGATATATCTAAACCTTTTGCTTTTAATTTTGCTTGTCCTTGCCGCAGTGTTAAACCAGGATTCCGCAAAAACAGATTCACTATTCTTTTTTCATCTTTTTTGTCCACTTTTCCTATCGAGCCACGTTCTGGTAAATCATCGACATTTTTAGCCACTTTATATCGCTGTACCCACTTATGTACAAATGCCTTCGACTTTCTCATATATTTAGCAGCCGCTGATTGCGACATTTTTTGACCTTTCGGCTGGGTGCAAAGGAACACAGCCTCGTAGCACGACGCGTATTTAGCACTCATGGCGCTTAACGTGATTCTCTTTCAAAAGATCAACGACAACTGAATCTTTGTTGACAATGCATCAAGGACAAAGCTTCCCTCTATCGGCTCGCAAAGGAATTAGAGCGAAATCTTTCATTACGTGTCGGTAATGATGACCACGCTCTTACTTGACTGACTGTATGTCATATATTATAAATTCCTTCTTTCAGATAACATTTTTTGATCACTAAGCCCCCTATGTTTTTTCTCTGCTGCTAAAACGTATTCGTGCAAAATTTGGGAGCAATCACTCGAGTTCATCAAAAGTTGTCATATATTGTAAATTCCTCTTTACAGGTGAAATGGAGAGAGGGTTACATTTTTTTTATCACTTAGAATAATAACAAAAAGTATGGGATGAGAAAATTAAAAAGTATTGGATGAAAAAAATCGTGGGATGAGACGTTCGTATTATGTATATAAAATGTAAAAAGTATGGGATGAGTTTTTAACACTTGTGCTGCTAGTGGCATTTTAAAAAAAATCGTGGGATGAAAGTATGGGATAACTTCAAGGCGGTTTTAAAATAATACGATTCAGTGTAAGCAAGAAAATGCTACTAATTATATTTTACCAAAAGGCTGTGTGTTGAAGTTTTTCCTTATAAATAAATTTGGGTTATTGAGAATACGTCGATTATTGATAAAAAGTTCGTTTTGTAAAGGTATTTTTATCATTACTCTTGTGGAGATATTGTAGGATTTTCGGTCATACTTGTGTGTATCACAAACGTTACACATATTGGTGTGGCTTTTAATCATGCTTACCATTTTAGGGAAGAATAATGATCTACTTATTTGGTTTCCTACTTCTTTCGTCTCTCTGTCAGTTTTTTCATGCACTTTCATTATTATTTTGTTTTTTCAATCTTCATTTGTGACACCTTCGACCATTTTTGTGACAAAAACAAAATGGCCGTTCGTAAGAAGTGGACATACCAGAATTTAATTCATTGATTTTGTTTCTGTTTAGATATTTCGTCATATGCTTGGCAGTCTTCGAATAGTACTTAATGAACCTTCGATAGTACCTCGAGGGTCCCAGAAATTGTTTAATCTCTTTCGTTGTCCTCAGTAGTGGCCAATCCATAATTTTCTGAATTTTATCCGAATGTTGTTTTACTCCGTCTTGAGTGATCGTGTTCCACCGTTTTGAAAATTCGCATTTGTCTAGCTGAATGTTTAAGTTGAAGAGGTTCTTCACTTCGATTATAATGTCATCTAAGTAAACATGACAGATTTTATCTATTAAACCTCTTAGGACATTGTTCATCGTCCATTGGTATGTGGCGGGCCAACTTTTTAGGCCAAGACTGATTTGCCTAAATTGTCGAAGATTTCTTCGATTTGTGGTATTGGAAATTTATCTTCTCGATTTTTTTCTTTTAATTTGCGGTAGCTTTTCACTACTCGTACTTTTCGAATTCCGGAGACATCCGTTTTCTTTGGGAAAGCCCAAATGGGTGCCGAATACGGTCTGTTTGAATTCTCTATGATACCTTTATCTAGATGTTTCTGAACTTGATCCTCAACGTCTTTTTTATACGCGTGAGGGTACTGATAGGTCTTTGTGTATACTGGATTGTCGTCTGTCGTTATTATTTTATGCTTCATCATCGTAGTTTCGCGATAGTTTTCCCGTCGATTGCAATATTTTGTGAAATTGAAATAGGATTGATTGTCTCAAAATAATTTACTACACATTTCAGTTTTGGGGGGTATGGATCATTTGTGAGAATTTTGTTCTACGGTTGTTCTACTGTTGTTCTACGGTTGCCAGCTTTATGTAATCCAGGTTGAATTTTTATACACCTATTTCGAGGCTCATACTCAGGCACGAAGAACTTACTTTCTTGGGATGCTTCACACGAAATTATATGTTTATATATAGAGGTTCTCGATGGGGTAGTAGTTATTCAACAATATTATGTTCGATTTTCGCTATTGATCGCCTAAGATTCCATCAACGAATTTGTGGAAATGAGGTTCGTTTAAAATTTAATTGATTTTCTTTCTGCGATCGATTCTTTGGAGCCTATTTTCCACCACTCTTTCACACATATAGGCTGAACGCATTTTCGCGTTTGATGTTATCCCTGAGCTCCTATAATGTTGTTGGCTTGTTGACATAAACCAACGATTTAACGTAACCCCATAAAAAGAAATCGAACGGCGTAAAAGTCGTATACGCGCTATGGCCATTCTACCAAACCGTTTCTCGAGATTATATACGGTTACCGAACTTCCCCTTCAATAGATCAATTGATTGACCAGCTGAGTGGGACGTGGCAAAATATGGTCCAATCACAACTCCGGCATTGTAATGAGTTCTCTTGAAGCACTTGTGGATTTTTTGTTGTCCAATAACGCATATTTTTCTTATTAACAAAGCCGTTAAACCAAAAATGTGCTTCATCGCTGAAGATAATTTTTCGATGAAGTTTGGGATTTTATTCAAGGCTTAGCAGAGCCCAATCGGAGAAGTTTCGGCGTAGTATGATGCTAATTCGAGAAATGATTTTTGGTCTTTCTCTGGGCTTTTTAGATTACAAATAGCAGTTCGGGTCGCCCCTTTATACTTTGGTTCGTAATGAAGTTACCGATAAATTCACTTTCTGTTTTCAGGAGTTCCGTTTTGTCCAAATTGTGTTCATTAGGAGTACTTCCTCGCTCGGTTTAGCCTCCAAAAATAATGATGTTATCAATGTAGAAATATAGAAGAAATATAGCAAAGTATGAGCTTTTTGAAGGTTTATAGGCGTAGGATTTTGTGTAAATTTCTTCATCTTTAGCTGTTTTGATTTTTGCCCTCGCGATAGTGTCGATTGGCGTTACGTTATTCACAGGACCAAGGAGTGTTTTGTATTTTGAGAGCATTATTTGGATTTCCTCTTTTAATTCGGGTGAGAGGTATATATCTCGGATTTCTAAATTATTTACCTGAGACGCGTGGCATCTCGTGAAGTGATATCTTAACATTTGAGTGCAGTATCAGGAGGTTGTTTTTCCGATCAATAATTGAAACGAGCTCTTTCAGTGTGTAATCGCTGATTATGTACCTTCGAATGTTTTTAATCTCAGCAGAAGAAAAAAATCTATGTTTGTTGTTCGCGATACTTTTAAAAAATTATCCGCATATTTTCCTGCTGACTTCGATTTGCCCCAAAGTTTAAACGCTGGTTTGTTTTGTTGGGCTTGTTGTATTGGGCGATTTATGTTCGGATGTGTTGGCCTGAGTGGTGTTTTGTTGTTCTTGTGTTGAATGTTATAAGCCAGGTTGTTTTTTACCCGAATACCGGATGGAGTAACATTTGTTCGTGAAAACATTTGGTGTATCCATAACTGTTCATATTTTTTATGTACCGTGAGATTTAGAAAATTTAAATCGTGGGGATCTCCATGCAGGACGCATAGGCTTCTGACAATGTTTGAGGTTTTTAAATTATTAGCATTCAAAACAAATTCCAAAATGGTTGATATTTCAGTGCGTACCGTTCAACGCATGCACAAACACAGATCTCAACTTTTGTTGACGAGTGCTGCTACTTTAACGTTGTAGTCGGAAACTGTAATAATAATTTAATTAATTTATTTTTAATTAAAGTTTAGGAAAACTACTTTACATTTCTATTTAAACTGTAACTACTTAGGTATCTGTAACCGCTTCAGGTCTCATATTTAACATCCTTTCCTATATCTCCATCGTGTTATATGTAAAAGCGTAAACGATAGGCCTTAGTCTTGGCCGTACATTCTAATCAATCAATAAATCAAATTACAGTCGAGTTTATGTTAAGAAGGGAGACACGGTTTCACACCCAGTTCAGTACTCAAGCACTCATTTGAAATTTAAAAATTTAAATTGTTGAATTATAAATCTAAGATGAATCGTTGCTGATTTTAAAATTTTATATTGTACTACCGCAAACAAATTATTTTCCTTAATTTACTTCTCAATTAACGATAAGTTTATGGTTATTAAAAAAACTAAAAGTCGTTTCGTACCATCGTAAAGAAGCTTTCTATAAAACCAAACCATATTTTAACAATTTTTTTTTTATTTTCATAATTAACCTATCAAACTATAAAATCGTAATTTAATTTTTAACCATCACGATGATCATCATTCTAGTGGGTTTGCATTCTTTATCCATCGTCATCCCTATACTTATAACTTTTTACTACAAAGCAGACCGAATATGTATACCGCATCGCAGTAACAAGTAAGGAGATGTGTGCGGCGGCACTAAAAAGCTCTTTCGTTTATAGAATTTTTTCATTTTTTTTAATACTTGTAAAGACAAAAAATTATTTTATTATATTATTATGGTCGGAAAATGGAGATTTCTTCATTTTTCATTATATACAAGAGTTTTTCCTCCATTGATTCAATTTTCATCGGAGCGTACACTAAAACGAGGATGTTACTACCGTACACGAGAAACTTTTTATATACAATTTTTTGTATATCCTAGTTTTGCGGCTTTGGAAAAATAATTTTGCAATATTTTTTGTTGTTGTTGGTGTGGTGGCTTTTTTTGGGATCAGCTTTAATACTCGTAACATTTTTTGTAGTTTTAATTCATATGTAGACAAAAATAATTTTTGTGTTGGTTTTGCGGTACGATTTTACGTATATGGTGACAGTGACAATAGCGTTGATGATGGAACACGAACAATTTGGGAATGTAGTATATGCAAGGATATGCAATTTGTTATGGTACAAATAAATTTGTTTGTTTTATAAATCTCAGATGAAAATTGACCAAATGAAATTTATGCAAGAAGTTTTATTATTTCTGTTACCTATATCTTTGTTATGTGCTGCTTTGGTTAACATTACTTCTATGAACATAGAAAATAAAATAAAGTAACATATGTTTTTTGAAGCCAGAATATTTTATTTGTTGTAACAAGACGTTGCACGTTGGTAGTGAGCTTGCAAATTTCGTCTTTTCTGATTATAAAAAATGTATACGGTTCATCAATACGTAAACAAACAAAACCATCGTGTTTGGTTAGAGTGTAAATCAAAAGACAATTTACACCAGCGAATTATTCTTCATCAGTGATGGTTTGGGACGCGGTAACTGCCACAGGATACTCACCACTCGTTTTCATTTAACAAAGGCGTAAAGGTGAATCAACAAATCTACCGTGAACAGATTTTAAGCGATGCTTTGTTATCATGGGCCTGTAAACATTTCGGTAGAAATCATTAGACGTTGCGGCACCATCCCATAAAGCACGGTGAAACCCAACGTTTTTTACAAGAAAAGTTCCAAGATTCATTTCTATACAGACTTAAACCTAATTAGCCATGCTACACTATAATTTGGTTTTCTGGATTCAAACTATTGCGCAATAGATTTTAATTTTTAATTTTAAACCCTTATTTTAAATAAAATCATTAAATTTTTTGTCTTGTTTTATTCTGTTCTCTCGAAAATAAAATTTAAACAAAAATCTACATCTCAAAAATGTCCGTAATTTTTTTTATTTCCATTTCAATTTTTTTCATTTCGGATTCACGGTCAAAATTTTTACGTCGCAGCTGCGTAATAAAGTTTTTGTCCGTGAATCCGAAATGAAAAAAATTGAAATGAAAATAAAAAAATTTAAGGACATTTTTGAGATGTAGATTTTTGTTTAAATTTTATTTTCGAGAGAACAGAATAAAACAAGACAAAAAATTTAATGATTTTATTTAAAATAAGGGTTTAAAACTAAAAACTAAAATCTATTGCGCAATAGTTTGAATCCAGAAACCAAAATTGTGTGTAAGCATAGCTGAATGGATTTTTCTATACTAAAAAATTAAAGACGATCGACGTCGTAAAAATTGCTCATTGCCGAGAATGGGACAAAATACATGGAACAATAACATATTTTTGGTTAACTTTGAAATGTTTTTACGATATACTGAAGTTTTGATAAAAAAAAAATAAAAAAATGTGTCTGCGTCGGACCAGACGATGGAAGTGAAACTTCTTTGGCCATTCGCTCACACACACGCACACAGACGTATAGACAAGATACATAAATGAAATATAACACAGTTTTCCCTATTATTCAATATATTTCTCTTCAATATATTATAAGTGACTTCAGTATTACATTATTTTATTTACGTAAAATCTAAAATCCACTCGTAGGGCTTCTTAGATTACATAGCTTCTACAAAGAAATCAATAATCTTTCTGGAATCGCCAGTATTAATAGGTATATTAAAGGTTGTTTTGTCACCTCTCTTGTGGTTATTAGTTATCGATGAATTTGCTATTGAACTGCAGCTCTGGCCTTACTGCTCAGTGCTATGCTGATATTCGATTTGGTTGCGAGTAAATATCTTAATGTACTTTCTGACATTGTCAGATGCAGGCTTGTACGTTAATGCATCTACAACTACTATGTTTGTCCTTACTAGACGTAAAAATATTGGCAAAATGTCTGATCCTTCTCTTTTTGCGGAAACCATTGCCAGATTCGTCATCGTGATGGTTTGATATGATTTGATATGATTTTTGATATTATTTAAAATTATTTGATATGATTTGATTTGATATAATTTGTTATGATTTAACCCGATTTGACATGATTTGATATGATTTGATGTAATTTGATATGATTTGATATATGAGTTGATATGATTTGATATGATTTGATAGTGATTTGATATGATTTGTTATGATTTGCTGTATTCTACTATCAAAGCGATTAGTTCATAAAATATAACCTTAGCTATAGTAATAATAGAATCTTAACAATTGCATAGTATTTTTTTTAAAGTTGTACATAATATAATACACATTATTTGTTTTAATCGGATACCATATAATAAATATTAAAAAATACTCTCAAGGTATAAATATAATAAAGTAATTGTATAAAAACATAAGTGACCTGAAATCATTTTGCCGCCAAAAAATTGACTTTCGTTTATCATGAGTGGAACCTGTGAAAAGTGTAAGAAATATATCTCTAAAGGAAGGTTTTCTGGTGTAAAATGTGTGTCTTGTCATAAAATCTTTCACACAAAATGTGCGGAAATTTCTGATGAAATGCTAAATGGCTTTAAAACGGGGTCCGCTACTTGGGTGTGTCCTGATTGCCGTACCAGTGCCAATAATTCTATCCTTGATAGCGGTGATGACTACACAGTTGTGCAACTGAGCTCACACAATCCAACACTCAGTGAAGTTATACAAATTCTGAAGAGTATGCAGCACCAGTTTGAATCTTTCAAAAATTCCCTCAGTTTTCTGTGTAATTCAATGGATGATTTAAGAGAAATTGTTACCCGTTTATCTAACAAAAATCAAGGCCTGAATGATAAAATTTCTGATTTAGAGGCTAGATATGAGGTGCAGGAGCAAAAAATTTACTACATGGAGGCTCAACTTGATCATGCAAATCAGGATTTAAATAAAATAAATATTGTTATTGTTGGTCTACCATACGGAAATGATAGTGAGATATCGAATTCATTAAGTGAAGTTGTTGACAAAATTGGAGTACAAATTACTAATGAAGATGTTATGGCAATTAGTCGTATATCCCACAACAAATCACAAAATTCACAACTTAAAAACTCATATATTGTCACGTTAAAATCATTAGCAATAAAATCTAAAATATTAACAACATTTCGCAAAAAAGGAAAATCAATTTATCTGCATGACCCAGCTGGCATCAACTCTTCAAATTGTCCGATATTTATTATGCACCATCTCACGAAATATCAATCAAGATTATACAGCGAAGCTAAAAATATTAAGCACAAGTATAAATTTCAATTTTTGTGGTGTAGTGATAATAAAATTTACTTACGTAAATCAACTGATGCAAAAGTGTATCACATACATTCATTCAATGATATCAATCGCGTCATCAAAAGCTGTTCCAGTCCTACAACATCTCCAGTGCAACCCAACATCCAGGCCGATGATTCCAGAAATTAAAATTATAAATCATAAATTAAGTATTTTTCTAAGTTATTTTTTTAAATATTTACTTTTCATATTTATATATTTTTTGAAACTTACCTTTTACATAATTTTTATCCATATCCATAGAGATTTGTTTACAGTTTTTTGTTTTGATTTTATGTCATCTAGTTACATGACGTATAACGTCAAACTTTCGGTTTCACATCCAATATTGCACATAAATTTGCCGTTTGCCAATTCCATTGTAAATATTAGTATAAATAGTATTAAGATCGTTTACCAATTAATTTTGCTTAGTACGTTTTACGAGTACTTTTCGTCACTTACCAATTTCATTTTATTAAATATTCGTATTAAGTTCGTGTATCAATCAAAACAATTTTTTATTCTTTCTTACGAGTATGCTTGTTACTCTGTGGTAACGGGATACTTATTTTTTTTGCCAAAGAAACTGTACATGTTTTATGGTTTAATTTTGTTGTTTTCTATTTGCATGTCGCGTAACATAAAGATTGTTTTTCAATACACGATAAATTTTTATAATTATATTAAGCTCGTTTACCAAATTTTAACTTTATTTTTGAATAATTTGTTATATTTCTTATGGTTAATGGAACATTCAATTATATATTTATCCAGGCAGAATGGTTTGAATATTTGCTGCATTAATTCATTTTCAAAAGAATTTTTTAATGAACTTGATGAATAATAACATTAGTTGCTTTAATTTTATTTTACAGAATATTCGGAGCTTACGTAAAAATTTCGACATATTCTTGAGTAATATAAATGCTCTTATAATTTGGATGGCTATATTTTCTATGCGAATTGTAATGATCAATATAGGTCTGGTGGTGTAGCGGCACTTGTAAAGTCTTCGTTGGATTGTCAAGTATTTTCGTTAGCATTTACATCTGCCGATGTTTTGAAAATTGTGATTAGCCTTGAAAAAGTTAAATACTGCTTCATTTTGGTTTATAGGTTGCATTCCTACGGATTTGATGAATTTTTGGGAGAGTTGAATGATTTCTTAAATTCCGATTCTTCAAAACATAAAATATTGCTTGGTGATATAAATTTTGATCTAATGAAAGGTTCTCAGTTAAAAGACAATTATTTATTATTATGTGCCTCTTTTGGTATGCATTCACTTGTCAATGATGTAACACGACCATGTTCTAATACTTGTATTGATCACGTTTTTGCAGTAACCGATCACCAAAAGATTACTTTTGAACTTAGAAATCTTCAACTATTTCTAACTGATCATAACACAATTATCTTGTATTTGAAAATGACCAACAAAGTTAAGAGTAATCGTAAATATGAAGAGCTATTTCAAACGAAAATAAATTTAACTGAGTTAGCGATATCCCTCAGTACATATGATTGGTGTACAGTGTGGGACTCTGATGATCCTAATATAGCATATTCTAACTTTGTTGAAATATTCACTTCCATTTTAAATAAACATAAATCGGTGTTTAAAATTAAACGTAGTAAATGGAAACTTAAGCCTTGGATATCTGACACCTTATTAAATTTGATTAATCTCCGGAATAGGCTATCTTAGAAGTTAATTAATGATAAAACTCCAGCTAAACTCCAGAATTAAAACCTTGATACCGAAATCTAAAGAAACGTACTTTTAAAATAAGATGGCTTTAGCTTCAGATATTAAGTCAAAATGGAAAATGGTAAATAGTGTATTGAACAACATTCCCGTTTCAGATACTATTACTTCTTTAGAATTTGGTGAGAATAATTTCATTACGGATCATAGAGAAATTGCTAATGTGCTTAATGATCATTTTATTAATATACCATGTGTCATTCTAAACGTAACACAAGAAAATATCACTGTTGAAAATACTGTTAGAAATAATATGGTTTTAACTCGGTTTAATAGCTCGAATTTATTTTTTCTCCCAGTTAGTGATTTGGAAATTGTTTCTGCCGTTTGCGAACTCAAAAATACTAACTCGTGTGGTATTGATGGAATTTCCAATGTAGTGGTGAAAAATGTGATTTTTAGTATAGCACCTGTCTTACTGTTTGTTTTTAATCTGTGCCTTGCTAAAGGTGTGTTTCCTGATAAATTAAAAGTAGGCATCGTCAAACCACTTTTTAAGAGGGGTTCACGTGCTGATCCAAACAATTATCGTCCTATCACATTATTGAACACATTTTCAAAAATTTTTGAAAAAATTATTAAATCCAGATTATTGAGTTTTCTAGATAAAACTAATTTTCTTGATAAAAGGCAATTTGGTTTTATTAAAAATTCATCAACGGAACTGGCACTTGTTTCAGGCCTGTTCACGAAAATTTGAATATTAACCTTAAGGTATCTGCAATCGAGTTCAAAGTGTATGTATAAATCATGTCCGTAGCCATGAAAAAATGGATAATGTGTTGCTTCCTCAAGGATCTGTGCTGGGACCTCTACTTTTTTTGATTTATTGTAATTCTATATTTGATCTTGATTTGCGTGGTAATATTGTGGCCTTTGCTGATGATGTCGCGCTTCAATATTCAAATTCTAATACGGATTCGTTGAGTTATGACATTGAGTGTGACCTTAAATTACTAAAAAAATGGTTCTATTTTCATTTCATGGTTCTTAGCTGCAAGTCTAAAATTATGTACTTTAATTTGAGTAGTCCTGTCACTATTTCTGGTTCAGTGGCTTATCACTCATTTGCGTGTAATGACTCTAACTGCAGCAATCTCTGTTTACCCATTGAAGCAGTCAGTTCATTCAAATACTAAGGTTTAAAGCTTAACTTTAACAATCACGTGATTATTTTAAAACAAAAACTCCGTCGTGCTTTAAGATCATTTTTCCATTTGAGTAATATCTGCAGCTCCGAATTCTTAAAATGTCTCTATTATGCTTTGATTGATTCTCATCTACAGTAATTATTGGTCAAACATCAAACCATTATTGACGATTCAAAAAAGTGTGCTTAGAATTATGAACCATCTTCCAAGAACTACACCATCTTTCCCTTTGTTTTTAAGTTATAAAATTTTACCACTACGATATTTATATGTTTTTAAAGTTTTAAAAATGTTTTATTTAATAAGCGGGAATCGTTTAATGAATATTTATAGTGAACCATAATTGTTTCGTAATAGGAATAAAATTAGTATTCCGCAACCGTTTAAAGAACATTTTAAGAATTTCTTTTTTTACACTGCACCGAAGTTTTATAGCCTTTTACCAACCTATATTGCATCTGTGGGCACTTTTAGAGTATTTATAAAATTGTTGAAAGAATGGTTATTCTCAAAAAATGACATTGAGGTTTTATTTAGAACATTATCTTAAATTTTGTAAAAATATGCTATACTTTTGTTTTATTTATTGAAAGTAAGTTGAATAATTTGTATACATAGAATTTCCAAACCATGCGCAAATATTGATTACTATTTTGTTTTTTTCCTTTATTTAATTTATTAATTTGTTAATTATATTTCTTTACTTTTAATTTTAATTTATTTTTAATTTTTATTTTACTTTTTTTTTCTAATTTGTGTTATATTATTTTTACACATGAATCGTGACACAGAGACATTGTAAAATCAGGAGCTCACTATCTAGTTTAATTTTTTTATGCTGTACTATTATTTTATTGCAAATGAATGTATTATGTGATTTTCAAAAATAAAACTATGTAATATAAAAAAAAAAAAAATATATTTGATATGATTTGATATAATTTTTGATATGGTTTGTTATGATTTGACATGATTTGATATGATTTGAAATGAGTTGACATGATTTAGTATGATTTGCTATGATACGATATGTTTTGGTATGATTTTTGATGATTTGATATGATTTTGTATGATTTGATATGATTTTATATAATTTGTATGATTTGATATGATTTGATATGATTTGATATGATTTGATATGACTTAACCCGATTTGACATGATTTGATATTAATTAATATGCTTTGATATGATTTGATATGATTTTATATGAATTGATATGATTTGATATGATTTGATATAATTTGATATGATTTGATATGATTTGATAAGATTTGATATGATTTGCTATGATTTGATATAATTTGATATGATTTGATATGACTTGATTTGATTTGATTTTTGATATCATTTGATATAATTTTATATAATTTGATATGATTTGATCCAATTTGATATAATTTGATATGATTCGACATGATTTGATATGATTTGATGTGATTTGATATAATGATTTGATATAAATTGTTGATATGAA
This sequence comes from Nephrotoma flavescens, assembly GCA_932526605.1. NCBI lineage: Eukaryota > Metazoa > Arthropoda > Insecta > Diptera > Tipulidae > Nephrotoma > Nephrotoma flavescens. The sequence continues at coordinate 26,027,650 of OW052220.1, read as the reverse complement.
CGAATGATCATTCGAGTGACCCTACTGCAAACACTTTCCACACGTTAACTTATCATGAGATCACCCAAGTTAAACTCAAAAGTAATAAATTGTTTTCACGACCATCGCACAACACTACGTATAATCAATCAATTTTCACTCTGCATCTCATTTTTCCCTACTGTCCTATTTACTCACAACAACAAGAACATAAAATACAATTTGACTACTTATAACCGATCATCATTTCATAACAAATTATGTAAAATTTAATTATTATTTAAGAATTAGGTTTTCTAATACTAATTTAATGTTTTCTTGCAAGACCGTTGATCATATCCGTGTACATAAAAAATATGCCGGTATTAAGTTGGACGCGCTGTTTTGATGGCACTATATACAAAATGTAAGCTGGTACTCAGTTACACCACATAATCCCAATATTTTCATCTTAGTTAATTCTCCTTCTTCTTCCAAAACAAGCCTACTGTGAAAGTGTCTACTGCACAAAAACGTATATGCTGGAAACAGACGTGCGGAAAACGCTTGCGTTTAAAAAAACGCACCGCAGCAGTGTTGACTACACAACAAAGAAAAATATCATGAATTAATATTAACATCACGACGGCTTTTCAATTTTTTTGACAGAAATTCAAAAACAAATTGTATATTGTTTATTGAAAACTCTACCGAAAAATAAAAACGCAATGCCATAAAAATACAGACATGTAATTAGCTTACGTTTTCGCATGTGTATCTGCCTGCGAAAATTTCGCACGTCTGTTTCAAGCAATAATCGTCGATTTTTCTCGCGTGACGCGGTTTCTCGACCAACACCCTATGCCAATGTGTACAACGGGCGCAAAGAAGGTTTCACTTCAAAAATTGACAAATTTACAAATTTTTTATGCATTTGTCTCGGTAAAATTTTAAACCTTCAATCGACAATTACACGAAAACTGGACCTTGTTTCGGCCCAATTTTTACGGATTATTATTCAAAATTAAATAATCTTTCATAATTGATTGATTGATTGATTGATTGGACTGTAGAACCAAGTACTTGACAGGTGGTCCCGGATAACGCCGGGCCTATTCCTACAGCCTGTTTACACATAACAATAGGAAGGATAGGAAAGGTATTTTTTCTTTGGGACGGAACGACCCGGTTTCACACACCTAGCGATCGTACGACACAACACAATTCTAATCTACTTCTAATCTACTAGAGGAAGGATAAAGGCTTAATAGATTTAATGGATAATAATGGTATTGGTTTTCAACAATTGCTTCTCAAAATCAGCAACCTGAGGGAAAAATTTTATTATTTCACGTACATCTGAAAATTTCCTGAAATTTAATTCAAAATTAATGCTTTCCGGCTTCCTAAACAAAATTAATTGATTGAATCAGCCCGGTTACAGACACCTGTAAAGTCGATAGTTAATAACACAATGACAACGCAATTCTAATCTACACAATCAACAATTGGATGTTTCGTTTACCAAAACGATTAAATCCATAAAACAAAAAGTTGTGAAAAATGAGAAAATACAAAAATGTTTTTTTTAAATCATCATAAATTGCAACTTTAGTTACTTTTAATTTTGTCATTTAGTGGTGTTAACACTTATTATTACAAAAATTTGTTTTGAATATATACAGTAAGGAGCCAATCAAGTAAGTACCTTGATATTAAATTTAAAAAAATTCAAAAAATCGAGTTAATCGGTTTGTCTTGTGAACCATCCAATTAATATTTCAAAGTAATATTATTTCACCTACATCTGTAGATTTCCTGAAATTTAATTCTAAATTAATATTTTCCGGCTTCCTAAATAATGTTAACATTTATTCATTTAATCCTCCTGCAATTCCACACCTTACAATATAATTTCTGAAACCATAATTATTTAAATTATATTACAAATTACTCTAAAGTTCATTAGTATTTAACTCTTGAATTGGTAACCACGAGATAGCAAAAAAAAAAAGAAAAAAATCAAAAAGGTTGTAAAAAAATATGTGAGGCATTCCAAAGGCAATGGATCCCGAAAACTATCAAGATTATTCAATACCAGATTAACTACCGGATTGGATATTTCAAATAAATTTAGGTTATTTCGCAAACATTTCAAATGATTTATTAATTTTGGGCACTGACGAATATTCGTTTAATTACCAAGTAAATTATACTGCACAGAACATATTATGCCATGCTCAATGGAGGTTTACCACTCCTCAACGAATTGCTGGTAAATGTGGTATGCAGAATTGGATTGACACTATAAAATAATGCTCAACTAGGCCATCTCTCCACAAATGATGGTCAAATTCGGTGCGCAAAGCTAAATTTGACGAAATTTTGAGATTCGGATATAATGAGGTCATTAATAAACATAGGATTTTAATAAACTAAGGTCAACTTGTATTGAGGTTTTAACGTGTCTTTTTTTTGTGGTGAAATATTTCGACCATTCTAAATGGAACGTGACCATACCCCAAAAAATTATTGTCAATTCATCAATTATTGGTATACAGAATTGGGTGGGGATTTGAAAATGGATTTTAGAGAAATTCTGGAATTCAGCCAGCCTGAGCAATTTTTAACTAATAATGTTTAATTCTGGTATATTTAGCTGAATCGAGATTGTAACATAAGTCCTGGATGAAGTTCTGGATTTTTCTTCGAAATAAATTTGAAAATAATCAGCCAAATAAATATTTAGTTCCTACATTCACCATTGCTGAACCAAATTTGGCCTTAACCCGCTAAGAGATGACTAAGTCAAATTCAGCTTTCCCAAAACTAAAGTTTGCTCGAATTCCAACTCAGCCCAATTCGTACCCAAAATTGTTTTTTGCATCTTCTGCAGTATACCGTCTAGAAACAGATTACTGAAACAATTCCGCACATCTCAATCAATCAAAAAAAAATCAAGGTTTACGTGAGATGACGGAACGAATATAAGATAGGACCACGTGGAAGGCTTCTTACATAATTGGTGCCTAAGCAAGTTGAATAGGGTTTAGAACTGAAATCAATCGATATTCGTGTCTGACGTTCCTATGTAATTGCGAACCTTTTTCGAGAAATATTATTGAGCGAGATTATTTTACAGAAAATAGCGCCAGCAGTAAGCAATCTATAAAAGAGTCAACATAAAATGGCCGAGGGTATCACATGAAACATTTACTTGTCATTAAAAACGAAATTAAAAATTAAAACCCATTTTCCCTTTGCCATGCCGTAACACATATGAGGTATCACCCTTTTAAACCATTCTACAAAAAATATGTTATTTATATTATTTGAAATTTTCATCATGCATTTTTATTAGTTACAGAGAAAATTAATTAAAAAAAAAAAAATCTGTTAATAACAAATAATAATAACGCCTGTATGTACATGTTATATATTTACAATACAAACATGAACTCCTTTGTGGTCGGTTTGTGGCCTCAAAATATCATTTGCATACACACGCAAGTTTCATGAGTGATTCATCAATAATCGAATCATTTTTGCAATATCCTCGCATAGTCTATCCAAAATAATTTTTCGAAAACAACTTACACAAAAATATGTCGATAAAACTATATATATCTAAATCGTTTTTAAAATTAAATAACCTTTCATAATTGGTACAATATTCCAAGAAACAAAAAAAATTTCAACAATGTCGGTTCACATAAGTTTTCCAAAATTTTAGCAGAAATGACGATTTTCATAAACAAAATTGAGTTAATGGGTTAATAATGTGGCGTGAATGCTTGGTATCATAATTGGCCAAAGTTGGCCTAAGTGTCAACCACTGAAACCTAACCTTCTTCTACGTCGTAAAATAAAGTATAGTTATCATGACAATTTTCGACCTCGAAGTCAAAAAAGTGTTTTTGAAAGGATGTTTGTGTTTAAGTATTTGTGTTGGTGCGTGGTTTATCCGATCGGGATTTAACGTCATATATAAGCTTTTTTCATTAATTCGAAGATCCCAGTAAGTTTTGGCCGAAACCAGTTATCTAAAATATTTTGAAAAGTATAAAATTTAAGTGGAAATGACATTTTTTGACAAAAGCCTGTTTTTTTTAAACTGGACCCAGTACAACCTAAACGGATTGTGTGTTTGAGATAAAACTTCAAAGCATTTTCCATAAATTGCTATGCGAAATGTGATGAACATTTGCAATACCAGACAGAAGTAGCCACTTCCGCAGGAGCTTTTCAATTTTTGTAATGGAGCTTTATTTTTCAACAAGGGTTGACCTTGTTGGTTTTCTGAAATTTAAGCAGGAGTAATGATTTTTGATTATACCTATTAGAAATTACTAGGCTGGTCCATCTTACTCTGTTGGGGACTACAGCTTTATCTCTTCCCATGATTTACCAAGTTGTTTCGCTTCAACTAGCGTTGTACTCTTCCATGTCATTGCTGATCTTCCTACTTTCCTTTTTCCTTGCGGATTCTAGTCCAATGACATCCTCGTTATATCACTTGGTGATCTTCACTTTCGTCTCTTTGTTTCAGTCTATATGTCTGACTGATTTGTTTTTATATGCAGTTCAATGTTAGTTATGGTGTTAGCCCAGAAGCATCTCAGTATTCGTCGAAGACACTTGTTAACGCACACCTGTAACTCCTTTCTGGATTTTTCTGTGTGTTTCCATATCTCACACCCGTACAGTAGTACCGATTTCACACAGGAGTTAAAAATTCGTACCTTTAGTCTTGCGTACAGTGGTGAATACTATTCATTGGATTGTTCATTGATGACATGGATTGAGTTGATGGGATCAGTGCAACTTCTTCCTGGTCTAAAAAGCCAAAATGTTCTGTGAAGGATGATTCATTGCGAGTATCTAGCCTTCTTTTCATTTTCCTTTTACACTGGTGTAGTACTCGCATATTTTACGGATTGTAGCTGCCTCTTCAGCAGCCTTGAGGATACTTTCGGTATATTTTTTTCAATCATATTCCTTGCCATTTTATTTACTTGACGTGTTGTTTCTTCCTACCTGCGTATTTTGTTGGTACATTTATTTGTAGCTTAAGTTGCCTGCGTTCCTCAACTTTTTCCATTTATATCATTACTAATCCAAAGTTTCCAAATATATTTTTTGAAGCCGAGTACTTCGGTAGCTGTTATAGAAAGCTTCATCAGTTTTTGGTTTCATTTTTGTTCTAAAGTGGTGGCTTCATTTCTATGTAGATTGAGTTGGAGCGTTTTAATGGAGATATTTCTTGTTTCACTATCTTTCAATCTGTTTGTGTAAAATGTGTGTTAAGTTTCCTCCTATTTGTCATTGAGTGCTTCACAGCGGCTAGTTTGAATTGAAATTTTGCTATTACCAGTTTTGATGGTCACTGTGTACACGTCTGCACCTCATTGTTCTGACATCTTGTAGTGAGAGGAATTTATTATTGACCATGAACAAAACTGATTTATTTCTGAATGTTTGTTTCAGGCTTTCTCCATTCTTGTTTCGCACAGAATCCAACGCCATTGTTGCTTGACGTGCTGATGGTGATGAACTTATTGTCGTCTTATCTATTTCTGCCACTCGCTCTCGTTCCCCTCCAGGCAACACCAATTACATTCCTCCATTTACTTAAATGGTCTTTAAAAAGGAGAATAATATTTTGTATAATTTTTTAAAGTGGGAGAGATTTTCGAAAAAGAACCCGTTACTCTTTCCTACTAGAATTTACTTAAACTACTCACACTGTGATGAATCCCAAAGATGTGTGAGGTGAGTTCACTTTAACCCTATTGAGAAAGTTCTGTTTAAATAAACACTTAATGCTTCTACCAATTTCAATTTCAATTTTATATTATTTATTAAGAAGAAAATATTATTTTTTTTCGTTCTAGTGACCTCGTCGAGAGTAGCCGACTTCAAAAAATTTAAGCCAACGATACCACAGCTTACAATTATCGTGCTAACAATCGTTATATTTTCACAAAACATTCATCACATGCTTTTTAGATAGTTGTGCGACGAGGTGAGTCGTGTGGGTGTGCCCAAATCTGCAACATAAATATTTATATACTTAAAATTTATAATTAAAAATTATAAAACACAAATTAAACTTTTATTTATTAATTAAATAAAGAAACCAAAAAATAATAATTTTTTATTTTTTAAATTTATAATAAATACTATATAATTATAAATAAATATTAATAAACAGTTATATAAATAATAATTATAATTAAGTACACAAATCCAAACAAGAAATTGTAAGTTTTAATTAATTTTACGGTTTAGTTATGTTTAAAAAAAAATTTTTAATTATATACAAAACATAATTATATTACAAAGCAGCGAGAAAATTCACTTTGCTTTTGGTATGTCGTATACTTTGTTTCGTTTAGTTTCTTAATTTATTTACGTAGAAATTTTTTTTTTTTCCTAATTATTTTTAATTAGTAAGTTAAGATATAAAATTCAAGTACCACAATTAAAAATTTTATGTAAGACACGAAAATACACACAATTATGTGGAAAATTATCTAAATGCAACCGAAAAACGAATAAACACTTTGAATACCAAATGATGTTTTGGTACTTTAGGAAGCTGACCCTAAACGTAAAGCAATCTTTGGCATTCAAATAAATCTTAAATCACAAATTACTATTGTCTATATTATTACCATTATGATTAATTTAAAACAAATTATAATTAAAAAAATAAATGTGGAAAAATTTTAAGCGCGAAAAACACAACAAAATATGTAAGGAAAATTTTAAGCAAAACCAAATGAAAGAATTTTATTAAATGAATGAAATAAATAAAAAAAAGTTACTTGTGTTTAATACTAGGAGTGTGTGAGGCAATAAGGTTTGTAAAATTTCACCTAAGGTTTGTAAAATATATGAAAAATTAAAAAGATTATGTAAATTTTATGAAAAACAATTTAAGCAAAAATTCGTAAAATAATGAGCAAATTATGTATTAAAAGTGCGGCATTTCGTCTCGAAGTTGAACAATTTTTTGCGAAAATCCCTGATGGTTAGCCTTACTGATTTTGAACGGATAAAACTTATTGTCACAGATTCCGTATGTTTCGTTTATTTTCGGTTATTTATGTAATTATGAGAAGATTAACGTTTAATTTGCTGCAATATGTCGCCTCATTCGTCTGCAATCCAGGTTTCATAACACAAGGTGGCTGGATTTCAAAATACTAAACTTCCAATGGACGCGCTTTCCTTATGCATCCTACCGGTAGTTTCGCACTAAACGGGCTATATACATTACCTATAATCATTTTGAACCGAAATGTGAACAAAAAAAAATTTTCAATTTTTTGCGAAAATCCCTGATGGTTAGCCTTACTGATTTTGAACGGATAAAACTTATTGTCACAGATTCCGTATGTTTCGTTTATTTTCGGTTATTTATGTAATTATGAGAAGATTAACGTTTAATTTGCTTCAATATGTCGCCTCATTCGTCTGCAATCCAGGTTCGATAACACAAGGTGGCTGGATTTCAAAATACGAAACTTCCAATGGACGTGCTTTCCTTATGCATCCTACCGGTAGTTTCGCACTAAACGGGCTATATACATTACCTATAATCATTTTGAACCGAAATGTGAACAAAAAAAAATTTTCAATTTTTTGCGAAAATCCCTGATGGTTAGCCTTACTGATTTTGAACGGATAAAATTTATTGTCACAGATTCCGTATGTTTCGTTTATTTTCGGTTATTTATGTAATTATGAGAAGATTAACGTTTAATTTGCTTCAATATGTCGCCTCATTCGTCTGCAATCCAGGTTCGATAACACAAGGTGGCTGGATTTCAAAATACGAAACTTCCAATGGACGCGCTTTCCTTATGCATTCTACCGGTAGTTTCGCACTAAACGGGCTATATACATTACCTATAATCATTTTGAACCGGAATGTGAACAAAAAAAAATTTTCAATTTTTTGCGAAAATCCCTGATGGTTAGCCTTACTGATTTTGAACGGATAAAATTTATTGTCACAGATCCCGTATGTTTCGTTTATTTTCGGTTATTTATGTAATTATGAGAAGATTAACGTTTAATTTGCTGCAATATGTCGCCCCATTCGTCTGCAATCCAGGTTCGATAACACAAGGTGGCTGGATTTCAAAATACGAAACTTCCAATGGACGTGCTTTCCTTATGCATCCTACCGGTAGTTTCGCACTAAACGGGCTATATACATTACCTATAATCATTTTGAACCGGAATGTGAACAAAAAAAAATTTTCAATTTTTTGCGAAAATCCCTGATGGTTAGCCTTACTGATTTTGAACGGATAAAATTTATTGTCACAGATCCCGTATGTTTCGTTTATTTTCGGTTATTTATGTAATTATGAGAAGATTAACGTTTAATTTGCTGCAATATGTCGCCCCATTCGTCTGCAATCCAGGTTCGATAACACAAGGTGGCTGGATTTCAAAATACGAAACTTCCAATGGACGTGCTTTCCTTATGCATCCTACCGGTAGTTTCGCACTAAACGGGCTATATACATTACCTATAATCATTTTGAACCGGAATGTGAACAAAAAAAAATTTTCAATTTTTTGCGAAAATCCCTGATGGCTAGCCTTACTGATTTTGAACGGATAAAATTTATTGTCACAGATTCCGTATGTTTCGTTTATTTTCGGTTATTTATGTAATTATGAGAAGATTAACGTTTAATTTGCTTCAATATGTCTCCCCATTCGTCTGCAATCCAGGTTCGATAACACAAGGTGGCTGGATTTCAAAATACGAAACTTCCAATGGATGTGCTTTCCTTATGCATCCTACCGGTAGTTTCGCACTAAACGGGCTATATACATTACCTATAATCATTTTGAACCGGAATGTGAACAAAAAAAAATTTTCAATTTTTTGCGAAAATCCCTGATGGTTAGCCTTACTGATTTTGAACGGATAAAATTTATTGTCACAGATTCCGTATGTTTCGTTTATTTTCGGTTATTTATGTAATTATGAGAAGATTAACGTTTAATTTGCTGCAATATGTCGCCTCATTCGTCTGCAATCCAGGTTCCATAACACAAGGTGGCTGGATTTCAAAATACGAAACTTCCAATGAACGCGCTATCATTATGCATCCTACCGGTAGTTTCGCACTAAACGGGCTATATACATTACCTATAATCATTTTGAACCGGAATGTGAACAAAAAAAAATTTTCAATTTTTTGCGAAAATCCCTGATGGTTAGCCTTACTGATTTTGAACGGATAAAATTTATTGTCACAGATTCCGTATGTTTCGTTTATTTTCGGTTATTTATGTAATTATGAGAAGATTAACGTTTAATTTGCTGCAATATGTAGCCTCATTCGTCTGCAATCCAGGTTCGATAACACAAGGTGGCTGGATTTCAAAATACGAAACTTCCAATGGACGTGCTTTCCTTATGCATCCTACCGGTAGTTTCGCACTAAACGGGCTATATACATTACCTATAATCATTTTGAACCGGAATGTGAACAAAAAAAAATTTTCAATTTTTTGCGAAAATCCCTGATGGTTAGCCTTACTGATTTTGAACGGATAAAATTTATTGTCACAGATCCCGTATGTTTCGTTTATTTTCGGTTATTTATGTAATTATGAGAAGATTAACGTTTAATTTGCTGCAATATGTCGGCCCGTTCGTCTGCAATCCAGGTTCGATAACACAAGGTGGCTGGATTTCAAAATACGAAACTTCCAATGGACGTGCTTTCCTTATGCATCCTACCGGTAGTTTCGCACTAAACGGGCTATATACATTACCTATAATCATTTTGAACCGGAATGTGAACAAAAAAAAATTTTCAATTTTTTGCGAAAATCCCTGATGGTTAGCCTTACTGATTTTGAACGGATAAAATTTATTGTCACAGATCCCGTATGTTTCGTTTATTTTCGGTTATTTATGTAATTATGAGAAGATTAACGTTTAATTTGCTGCAATATGTCGCCCCATTCGTCTGCAATCCAGGTTCGATAACACAAGGTGACTGGATTTCAAAATACGAAACTTCCAATGGACGTGCTTTCCTTATGCATCCTACCGGTAGTTTCGCACTAAACGGGCTATATACATTACCTATAATCATTTTGAACCGGAATGTGAACAAAAAAAAAATTTTCAATTTTTTGCGAAAATCCCTGATGGTTAGCCTTACTGATTTTGAACGGATAAAATTTATTGTCACAGATTCCGTATGTTTCGTTTATTTTCGGTTATTTATGTAATTATGAGAAGATTAACGTTTAATTTGCTGCAATATGTAGCCTCATTCGTCTGCAATCCAGGTTCCATAACACAAGGTGGCTGGATTTCAAAATACGAAACTTCCAATGAACGCGCTATCATTATGCATCCTACCGGTAGTTTCGCACTAAACGGGCTATATACATTACCTATAATCATTTTGAACCGGAATGTGAACAAAAAAAAATTTTCAATTTTTTGCGAAAATCCCTGATGGTTAGCCTTACTGATTTTGAACGGATAAAATTTATTGTCACAGATTCCGTATGTTTCGTTTATTTTCGGTTATTTATGTAATGCCTTACTGATTTATGTAATGCCTTACTGATTTTGAACGGATAAAATTTATTGTCACAGATTCCGTATGTTTCGTTTATTTTCGGTTATTTATGTAATTATGAGAAGATTAACGTTTAATTTGCTTCAATATGTCGCCCCATTCGTCTGCAATCCAGGTTCGATAACACAAGGTGGCTGGATTTCAAAATACGAAACTTCCAATGGACGTGCTTTCCTTATGCATCCTACCGGTAGTTTCGCACTAAACGGGCTATATACATTACCTATAATCATTTTGAACCGGAATGTGAACAAAAAAAAATTTTCAATTTTTTGCGAAAATCCCTGATGGTTAGCCTTACTGATTTTGAACGGATAAAATTTATTGTCACAGATTCCGTATGTTTCGTTTATTTTCGGTTATTTATGTAATTATGAGAAGATTAACGTTTAATTTGCTTCAATATGTCGCCCCATTCGTCTGCAATCCAGGTTCGATAACACAAGGTGGCTGGATTTCAAAATACGAAACTTCCAATGGACGTGCTTTCCTTATGCATCCTACCGGTAGTTTCGCACTAAACGGGCTATATACATTACCTATAATCATTTTGAACCGGAATGTGAACAAAAAAAAATTTTCAATTTTTTGCGAAAATCCCTGATGGTTAGCCTTACTGATTTTGAACGGATAAAATTTATTGTCACAGATTCCGTATGTTTCGTTTATTTTCGGTTATTTATGTAATTATGAGAAGATTAACGTTTAATTTGCTTCAATATGTCGCCCCATTCGTCTGCAATCCAGGTTCGATAACACAAGGTGGCTGGATTTCAAAATACGAAACTTCCAATGGACGTGCTTTCCTTATGCATCCTACCGGTAGTTTCGCACTAAACGGGCTATATACATTACCTATAATCATTTTGAACCGGAATGTGAACAAAAAAAAAATTTTCAATTTTTTGCGAAAATCCCTGATGGTTAGCCTTACTGATTTTGAACGGATAAAATTTATTGTCACAGATTCCGTATGTTTCGTTTATTTTCGGTTATTTATGTAATTATGAGAAGATTAACGTTTAATTTGCTTCAATATGTCTCCCCATTCGTCTGCAATCCAGGTTCGATAACACAAGGTGGCTGGATTTCAAAATACGAAACTTCCAATGGATGTGCTTTCCTTATGCATCCTACCGGTAGTTTCGCACTAAACGGGCTATATACATTACCTATAATCATTTTGAACCGGAATGTGAACAAAAAAAAATTTTCAATTTTTTGCGAAAATCCCTGATGGTTAGCCTTACTGATTTTGAACGGATAAAATTTATTGTCACAGATCCCGTATGTTTCGTTTATTTTCGGTTATTTATGTAATTATGAGAAGATTAACGTTTAATTTGCTGCAATATGTAGCCTCATTCGTCTGCAATCCAGGTTCCATAACACAAGGTGGCTGGATTTCAAAATACGAAACTTCCAATGAACGCGCTATCATTATGCATCCTACCGGTAGTTTCGCACTAAACGGGCTATATACATTACCTATAATCATTTTGAACCGGAATGTGAACAAAAAAAAAGTTTTCAATTTTTTGCGAAAATCCCTGATGGTTAGCCTTACTGATTTTGAACGGATAAAATTTATTGTCACAGATTCCGTATGTTTCGTTTATTTTCGGTTATTTATGTAATTATGAGAAGATTAACGTTTAATTTGCTTCAATATGTCGCCCCATTCGTCTGCAATCCAGGTTCGATAACACAAGGTGGCTGGATTTCAAAATACGAAACTTCCAATGGACGTGCTTTCCTTATGCATCCTACCGGTAATTTCGCAGTAAACGGGCTATATACATTACCTATAATCATTTTGAACCGGAATGTGAACAAAAAAAAAGTTTTCAATTTTTTGCGAAAATACCTGATGGTTAGCCTTACTGATTTTGAACGGATAAAATTTATTGTCACAGATTCCGTATGTTTCGTTTATTTTCGGTTATTTATGTAATTATGAGAAGATTAACGTTTAATTTGCTGCAATATGTTGCCCCATTCGTCTGCAATCCAGGTTCGATAACACAAGGTGGCTGGATTTCAAAATACGAAACTTCCAATGGACGTGCTTTCCTTATGCATCCTACCGGTAGTTTCGCACTAAACGGGCTATATACATTACCTATAATCATTTTGAACCGGAATGTGAACAAAAAAAAATTTTCAATTTTTTGCGAAAATCCCTGATGGTTAGCCTTACTGATTTTGAACGGATAAAATTTATTGTCACAGATCCCGT